>CM028368.1:8186955-8459992 GCA_016624345.1 Platycodon grandiflorus
AGAAGGACACATCATCCTTCCAACCACCACCTTCCAAACCTCTAAACCTACTTACCAATCCTCCCAACCCAAAACCAAACAAACCCTCCTACCCATGATCTAATCATTTGGCCTTCCTAAGGTCTCATCCACACTACTGCAGTTCCGCACCCCATTGCTCCCCACACTGCCGTTTCTCCATCGGCCGTTTCTCTAACAGCCAGCCTCCAAATCATCTCCACCACCGCTTCGCCTCTTCCACTTACTAAGTCCAAACATGGCAAACGTTATAAGAAAGAGTGCCAAGAAGCAGTACTTCTCAGAACCGCTGATCCCGCCTACTTCTCCTCCACCTTCACCACCTATGCCTACTACCACTACCACTCTCACCGCTTCCTCACCTCCTCCTCTGCTCCCATCCAAACAACCACCACACAAGAGCCATACATCTCACCTGCCACCACCTCTCAACCACCATCCTCCAAACGACCTATCTCTCCCCTCTTCGATCCGCCTACTCCCAAACGCCTCAAAACCAACCCCTATACCAACCTACACCCCGAGGTGCAGCTCGCTGTTCTGAGACAAAGAGCCTAACCCAACCATGCCGACATCGACCTTTCTTAGCCACCCTTGACTACCCAAGAGATTTCCTGCACCATGTCCGTGTGAAATCATCTTTCAATGGGTGCCACATGACCCTCTTCCTCCCCGCCTCGGTCACAACTCTTTTCTCCCACAACTCGCCGGTTCAAGATCTTATGATCTTCAACCAATGGGTTGCAATCCATAAGGACCTAGGCCTTCCTTCCTACCAAATCGGACATCTCCCCTCCTCTCCTCGCCTAAACCCCCGTCTTCACCATTATCGCCATCCTTCCATCCTTCTTCACCCCGTGGTCTACACCTTCATTGATGTAGTCACCACTTACTGGCTTCAACCCTCTCATCCCTATTCTCTTTCCTTTCTCTAGCCTTTCCCTTTCTTTCTCCTCCTCCCTTCTTATTCACCCCTTTCCTATGTCATCTACATAGAAAGGCTCTTCCCTCGTTCCTCGCGTTTCTTCCCTAGCCTTCCTTCACCTTCTACCACCTATGTTCCCATTTCCTCCACCACCATTCTACTCTTCCTCCACCACTCCTCTCTTCCCACCCATCCTCCTCCCCTACCCAAGCCACCAGTACCATCCTTCCTCGCCAGGTCCATCCCTTCTCCAGCCGAGTCATCCCGACTCGCCTCGATACCTATCCCGCCGAGGCCGTACATATTTGAAGGATTTTGAGGTCATCTCGTGACTACCAGGCCCCGCACCACCCTTCGCAGATCAGCCTCACATCACCCATGTGCAGCCGACTGCACACTGGTGATGGAGATTTCAAAGGTGCAGGCCGCGATGCCTCGCCACGATCCATCTCGCAAGCCAAGCCGCTCTTGCCACCGATCTCGCCTCTTCCTCCAAGACATCTCGCCATCTTCAAACCAACGGGACAACCTCGCCACTAAGATGATGCAGGTCACCGACATGGTAAGCCGCTACAAGCTTGTGCTTCACTCAACGCCAGTATCGCTCGTTCACTCCTCCCGTAGCGACGCGTACTCACGACCAAGCACTTGGCTTACTATCGCAAGAGCGCAAACTATCAGAACCGCCTTTATTGATGCCTCGCAAGGCCCACAAGGAGGAGATGGCTGACTCAACAATGATCGCAGACCAAGCTCATTGAGCATAATGCTCGCTGCAGTAAGAACAAAGAGCTTCCTCTCAATTGCGACACTAAAGAAGAGCTAGCAAAGCAGCAAACGAAGAAATTGCAAGACTTAAGGCCGCTGTGACTCTAAATGGGCATCAAGAAGCTAAGGGCAATCTTCATCGTGCAAAGGCAAAGGTCGTGCATCATCTCTGGTCATCTTCGAACCAAACGATAATATTTTGTATAATCTTTTGTTAAACTTTGTAATTAAACAACTTGTTTAATTAACAATGTCTATGTTTTAAAACTTTCATGCTTTACTATGATCTGCTTATTCTGTGTGTGCATGAAATTTAAACCACTGGTTTAAAGACATGTCCTATATTGCCTATTCTGCCTATTCTGCATGTCTTTAAATTCAGTCTAATTACAAGTGTCTGATGCTTAATTTCCTGTTTGTAAACACTTTGTAATTCTTGAATACAATGACCTTTATGTAAGTTCATCTAGGGCATGCTTATTTAATATATCAATCTTACAAGCATGTTATTACTAGACTTGAACATGGTCACCGATATTATTCAGAAGTGGTCATGGACTCAAGCAAATAGGAGGAGATTGTTGCATCTTAGCCTAGATTTGCTTGAATCCATAACCTAAGTCTAAGACAAGGTGACTAATGGGCCTGCGTGTTCATAGAGTGGCAACTTGTACTTAGGCATAGCTTGAATAGCCTAGGATTGCTTATAAGTAGCCTTGAAGAAGATAGCCTATGGACATGACGCCCTTCCGCACAATAGGCAAACAATGCATCCAGCGCCTTCCTTTGAATATCTGACAAGCTCATATCGGCCAAGCTTCATCAAGAATGTTGAAGAACCTCAAGAACGTCCGATAAGAGAACCGCCAAGACATGTCCTAATTTGAGACTTCATTGACTTCGATAACGTTAACCCGCAAAACGCATTCAATGAAGGTTTCCATTCTTGGCATACAACTCGAAAAGGACATTCCTCCCGCAAGCATGCACGCCTATTTTAGCAAAGTGTCGAGACAGATCGCAAGCTACAGCCGCCTATCATGAGTCAACAAACTAGAGAGCATTAATTGCTCTTAAATTCAAATTAGAAGACCACCAACGGCTCCAAGCTTCCTCCCGCATATAAAAGGAGAATCCATTGCATTCAATACACTTCAACAACTACAACTCTGAATCTTCATCTTCTTCAAGTGCATTAAAGCTTAAACGCCCTATTCGACATCCTTCTTTCAAGAGCTCTCACTCTAAGACGATCAGTCCATTAAAGCTCTTCATTGATTGCAACACCTAGCTTTTCATAGCTCACGAGAATTGTATCTTATTGATATCAATTCTCCCACACAAACACTTGGTCAACAAAATTTTTGTACACAATCCATTAGAGATTTAGTTTGTAAAATATCTAGTGGAAAACTTAGTACACGATTTTCAAATCCAAAGTTGACCACTTTGGTCATGACGAGCACTTATTTATAAGTGTGAACCATATTAAATATTCGTCTCTTTTTGTGTGATTGTGATTTGATTGTGTTGCTTTAAATTTCCGTATTTCCAATCAGAAGAACCGCCGATCTTGTCCCGCCAAGATCACCATTCTCAACTTGTCTCAGCTTCACAAGACTTCCGCCCGCAAAATTTTTAAATCCCTAGTGAAGTAAGATTTTGAATCAATTTCAAAATTGGACATAGGCTATTCAACCCCCTTCTAGCCTATATAGAGCAACCTTGGACCTAACATTGGTATCGAGCTTAACTTTGAAAACTAGTTTTTCCAAGATTAACCTCTTGAGAGATTAAAGATCATGGTCTCACCAAATGTTGGAAACCTCAAACGTGAACCATTGTCCTGTCTTGGATGAAGTTCACTTTGACATCTGGAAAGATAAAGTCAAAAGACATATGAATTCAATTGATAAACGCGTTGTGGAAATGTGTCACGATGGACCGTAATTCCAATGAAGCCCTAATACACCGCCGCGGTAGATCCAACCGCCGCACCAAGTACCAAAGCCGAAGAAGAGTGATGATGAAGACAGAGAATGATGCTCGATGGAAAGGCCATCAACATCATTACCACCGTGTTGATATAAGTACTTATCACAGATTATCAACTTGGACACAAAGAAAGGAGATGTGGGAAGCCATCCTTGAATATCTTGAAGGTGATGGCGAGACAAAGAACAACAAATTATATACCCGCATCCGTAAGTTTGACTCCTTCAAAAGGATCCCAAAGAGTCTCGCGAAGGCCTATGACATGATTCTATGAGGTAGTCAACTCTTGCTATTCATTAGGAAAGAAGTATGAAAAGAAAGAAATAAACATGAGATTTCTAAATGCACTAGGCGCCTATGGCATGTTAAAATCATCGCCATGAAAGAGTCAAAAGATTTAAACAAATTGACTCTTAGAAACCTTTATGCTAGTCTCGCTTTATGAGCTTGAGATCCAACAAGCTCAAGAAATGGAAAAGAGTTTTAAAAACTTGTCCTTACCACCATGTTCATCGAACCTTCCCGCTCAAAACCCGATGAAACACCTTCTACATCCAAAGAAGATGATGATATTCTTTCGACGAAGCCTTTGCTATGTTTGTAAAGAAATATCAACGCTTCAAAAGGTTTAATAAACCATCATCACATAGGCGCCTTTCACAAAATCGCTGCTCCTTATAAAACAACCGCCAACCAAAATTCTCGCTCCTTATAAATCGCCACCATCAAAAGGATAATGAGCTAGTTTGTTTTAACAGTAGGAAACAGGCCATTTTGCCTCTAAATGTCCAAAGCCAAAGTATGAATTTTATAAGAAACCCCCAAACTAAATTTCAAAAACAAAAAGGGATGGTGGTCGAAGACATTGATGAAAGCAACCGCTACATGGTGTGACATCGACATCGATGAGGATGACTTGTGACTTTGCCGAAGAAGCCAACATATGCCTTATGGCCAGGGAGTCACCACATGATTCGTGAGGTCACTACCATTTCAACAAGATGACAATGATGATGATGATGAGCTCAATGAACCATCAAAGGGAGAGCTCATCAAAGCTAACAAAGACATGCGGAAGAGTTTTCAAAATTCAAAGTCAGCCATGTGAAATTAGCCAAGAAGCATGAACTAGCTGCCTTCGAGAAATCAACCTTGATGTCTAAGATCAAAGATCTTGATAGACAGCAAGTCAAAGTATCAAATTGCAAAAAGAGAACAAAGCTTTGACCGAAAAGTGGATTTCCTACTTGAACACATCAAGAAGATAAATTCTGAGAAAGATGACCTTCAAAAGGTTGTCAATACTTGGAATAACTCTAAAGGAAACTTTGATGCCATTCTCTCAAACCGTAAAACTTTAGATGACAAACCGCATTGGTTTCCAAAGTGAGTTCAAAGTAGGTAGTTCTTCTAGTTCTCAAAAGGATGAGACATCTCAAGTGATTGCCAAGAATTGGTTGTAGGAGTTTCTTATGACCAGCTAGCCTCCCAAAAGGCAAGGACTTGGCTTTAACAAAGTTCCTTTTGTTTATCCCAAGAACACAAAAGACAAGTCCAAAAGAAAGCAACCGCAAAGAATGACTCGCTAATAAGAGTTCAGCAACTAAAACCCGCCATTAGTCACCCTAAGAAAACAGGATGACTAATAGCAAGTCTAGGAATTCTCACTCAAACCTATTAAATTTGTCAAAGGCAAGATCACGATCCCAACACGCCTATAAAAGGGTAAAAGAAGTGAATTTCTAGATAAAAGCTTAAAGGACATGTGCCTCAGAATACAAAATCTTTTGATAAAAGGTCTACCTATGGTAAACCTAACATCAACAAGAAAAGGCATTTTCACCTAAGTCCTATAGGCCAATTATCGCATAAAGATCATTCCAAAGACCGCCGATATTAAGAAGCCTCAAAAAGAAATCATTACTCATGTTGAAGGATTTCACAAATGCTCTTTCGCAAATGCCATGGTCATGAGATTCATGAATGCCTTCTCGAGATTCACACCTAAATCTAGAGGATTTACTCCTCCAAAGGTTAAACAAGTGTGGATCCCAAAAGGTTGCTAACCTTGAGGACCCAAAAATAAAAGGGGACCATATTCTTAAATGTCTATATTTCAGAATGCTTCATGGTCGCAATGAAGAAGAGAAAGATCTATGGTATCTAGACAGTGGATGCTCAAAGCATATGACGGTGATCCAAATCTTCTTTCAAGCATTGTTGAAGCAAAAGGTCCCTCGGTCATATTTGGAGATAACTCAAAAGGGAAGACCATTGGTTATGGAAGTATAATCGAGGCAATCTCTCCATCAACAAAGTCTCTAGTTGAAGGTTTAAAGCACAACCGCTAAGCATATCACAATTCTCGTGATAAAGGGCTAACATGTCGCTTCCTCAGTCAATGTCTCATAAAGGACAATGAGACATGTTCAACTATCCCGACGGATTCGAAAAGGGAATGTCTATGCTGTTGACCTAAATGCTTGGAAGAAAATCAAATCTTTGCTTGGTTGCTAGGTCATCAATCGACAACAAATGTTGTGGCACAAAAGGCTTAGTCATCTCAATTTCAAATACCTGAGAAGCTATCAAAAGACAATCTAGTTGTCGGTTTGCCTAAAATATCACTGAATCACAGCTCTCGCAGAGCATGTCAACCGGGCAAACTACATAAATCTTCCTTCAAAAGCAAGCCTTGCCTCAACAACTGCACTTACGCCTCTTGCACATGGATCTGTTTGGACTCAGAACTACTACAAGTCTTGGTGGCGCAAGTATACTCTTGTGGTAGTTGATGATTACTCAAGATTTACTTGGGTAGAAATGATGTCCTCCAAAGATGAAGCATATGACATCATTATCGAACTCTTCAAGACTACGACTTAAGCGGATGATATCTCTCGATGTCGATCGTACAATGGAACAGTTCAAGAACAATGGGCTAAATATTGTGATGACCATGGAATTGGTCACAATTTCTCCATAGCTGGCACACCTCAACAAAATGGAGTTGCTGAAAGGAAGAATGTAACTCATTGAAGCAGAAAGACAATGATTGCGAAGCCAAACCGCCTATGTATTTCGGGCGAAGCCGAACACCGCCGCTTCACACAAAAACAGTCCATCATAAATAAATTTCATAACAAAACTCCATATGAAATATGGAGAGGCAAACTCCCAACATTGGATTCTTTAAAATATTTGGTTGTAAATGCTATGTTCTTTACAATGGTAGAGAACATAGAGGTAAGTTTGAATCCAAAAGTGATGAAGGAATTTTTCGGGATATGCCAAGTTTTCAAAAGCATACGAGTTTACAATAAAACTTCACTTAAAGTTGTTGAATCTGTACATGTTTCTTTTGATGAATTTGATTTCATTGGGCCACATTTGGCTCCTAAGGTTACTAATGATTCGATGAATATGAGACAGTGCGTAAACCCTAATCCTAGATCTCGGATCCTCCTTCTTCACAAGATCTTCCAAGAGTCAACCCGTTAGAATCCTCAAACGAGCCAACAAATGAACACCTGAATCCCCTTTGCCTTCCACACCGTAAGTCATACAACCTACCTTGGAATTAACCTACCCTTTAGAAAACCAAGCTTCAGTTACTTCTACTTCTCAAGAATCCAACTCGCCGATACAATAGGACAAGTTCAACCCGCAGGTTAGGGAAGTAAAAGATCATCCTATCACTCAAATCATTGGAGATCTTAATGCCGGTGTTCAAACTAGACAAGCTTCAAGAAACGAATGCATGTATTCTACCGCATTTGTATCTAACATTGAACCCAAAAGATTGATGAAGCTCTGGAAGATCCAAGTGGGTGGAAGCTATGCAGAAGAGCTAAACCAATTTGACAGATGCCAAGTCCGGTCACTAGTCCCTAGGCCTAAAGGACAAGCAGCTATTGGCACAAAGTGGGTTTTCGAAACAAAATGGATGAAAACGGCAACATTACAAGAAACAAGGCAAGACTGGTAGCCCAAGGATACAGTGGGAGGAGGGTATTGACTATGATGAGACATTTGCCCTGTTGCAAGATTAGAGGCTATCAGATTATTCTTGGCCTATGCCTTACAAGGACTTCAAAGTTTATCAAATGGATGTAAAGAGTGCATTTCGAATGGAGAACTTCAAGAAGAAGTCTATGTTGAGCAACCACCGGGTTCATAGACTGTTCAAGGAGAGAAGATGTCTACAAGCTAAGGAAAGCCCTTTATGGACTTAAACAAGCTCCAAGAGCTGGTATGAGACCCTTTCAAAGTTCTTGATATCTCAAGGCTTTGTAAGAGGTCAAATTGACACTACTCTTTTCATTATGAAGCATAAAGGTCATTCCTTACTTGTTCAAATATATGTTGATGATATTATATTTGGTTCTACTAATGAAAATCTTTGCAAAAGGTTTGAAAAGCTTATGCGAGTAAATTTGAGATGAGCATGATGGGAGAGCTCAACTTTTTCCTTGGTCTTCAAATTCAACAAAGTTCAAATGGTATCTTCATCAATCAAGCCAAATATGCAAAGGATGTCATCAAGAAATTTGGTCTTGAGAATGCAAACAAGACTCCTATGGCTACTAACCGCCATCTTGACAAAGATGAGAAGGGCAAGAAAGTGGACATGACTCTCACAGAGGCATGATTGGTTCACTTTTATACTTAACCGCTAGTAGGCCCGATATCATGTTTGCCGTTTGTGTTTGTGCTAGGTTTCAAGCGATCCAAAGGAGTCTCACCTACAAGCGTCAAAAGAATCATCGATATCGATAGATACTCCCAATTTGGGAATCGGTATCCTAGAGATTCATCTTTTAATCTTATAGGCTATTCGATGCCGATTTTGCCGCATGTAAAGTTGACAGAAAAAGCACAAGTGGGACATGTCAATTCTTAGGAAATAGACTTGTCTCATGGGCCAGCAAGAAGCAAACCTCTGTTTCAACTTCAACAACCGAAGGTATACATAGCCGCCGGTAGCCTGCCACAATTGTGTGGATCAAACAAGAACTAGTGGACTATGAGATCAAACCGATGATTGTCCTATAATGTGTGACAACACATCGCAATTCGATCTCTCAAAATCCGTCATGCACTCCAAAACAAAGCACATTGATGTGAGATATCACTTTCTTAAAGATCATGTTGAAAAAGGTAACATCGCATGCAATATGTGCCTACAGAGAATCGTAGCGACATCTTCACAAAACCACTTGATTCAACCAGGTTTGCATATTTAAGAGGAGAGCTTGGTATGCTTGACCTCAATCCTTAATCCTTTCTAGCTAATTCTTTAAGTTATTTCATAAACCGCTGTTATTAAACCGCCTATGTGATCGCCGATCTCAACTCGCCGAGTAAATAGACAACCTTGGGTAAGTGTCTATCTCCACATCGGCGCTTCGATAAAATAGGCGACTCGATAATATAGGCAGACTTAAGGGGCCATACGTACATGACTCATCGGGTAATAAATGCGGACTTCAAATTTTATCAAATATCATTTATTGGCTGTCGGAGGTATAAAAGGACAAATCGCACGCTGACTCTTCACTTGCTCTATAACCGCCATTTTCAAACTTTCAAAAACCTCTTTACCTTCGAATCTACAATCTGATTCAAATCTTCTTAAACCTACAAAGTTCTCAAGTTTTCAAGCTTAAAATCATCAATGGTAAGGATTTCTACACCTTCTTGAGTCATTTAAATCCATTTTAGGATCTTGTTTTGACCTAATTTAAGGTTTTAAAAACTGTCCACCATTGATGAACTGTGGTATATTGCGATTGTTGCTTGAATCATGCTTTTGGGTGTAAAATGTGTTGTAGAGATTCCTGTGGTACTATGTTTTCAGTTTATATCAGTTTGTTTGCTTGAATCTGACAAACTCAGTAGATATTTGAAAACCCAGATGATGAACTGTTCTTATATTTTG
The DNA here is from genome assembly GCA_016624345.1 of Platycodon grandiflorus. Lineage (NCBI taxonomy): Eukaryota > Viridiplantae > Streptophyta > Magnoliopsida > Asterales > Campanulaceae > Platycodon > Platycodon grandiflorus. The sequence goes on from CM028368.1 coordinate 8,196,603, forward strand.
GTTCAATTTGTCTATATTTTGGGTTTTGATCTGAACAGTACTTGTTTATGTTAATATCTGCTGATTTCTTGATTATCTGCTGATTCTTGCATATCTGCCGATTTCCATATATGCTGTTCTCACATCTGCCGATCATGTAGGGAAAGTCTAAATCCTCAAAACGCCACCACTTCATCTTCCGCTCTCAAAGCCAACCAGCCGCATTGCCGCCGAGCTCCCAATCGGGATCCTTCCCGGTCAAACTATCATCCTGGGATGACCATAGACCGAGACTCCATCATTAGCACATCTGCTGGTGATGCCCTTCTAAAAGATTTGGCTGAGTGTGGCCTTCTCCCCCTGTTCCAACTCAACGACACCCACTACAGCAACTATCTAGCTGAGGAATTCTATACAAGGATGATTCTGCCTCCTCCACGCCTAATGCCTCCGAGCGCGTCAACTTAAGCTATATCAAGGGCTACATCGGAGGCCACTACATCAAGTTGACCTACAAGGATGTTGGAGAAATCCTTGACCGCTGTTGAAGGCAAATTGGATTTGACCGATGCCGAATCGGCACTTGCTTGGGAAATGATGAGGGATTCGCCCAACCGAGAGGTTCTCCGAGATGTCCAGAACCTCTTCCCGTAAAACCCCTATCATATCGGCCATCGCTCGACAAGAGCATCTTATTCAAAAATGGCTCGAGGGACATCTTCACCTCCCAACGGTGATGTGGACCAAAGCGGTGGTCCTTCAAGCAACTCAACCGGGCCAAAATTATCTTCTCAATGCTATCCCAGAGCGTTCTTTGAAGTCCAAGCTCACCCTTCCATGAAGAGGCCCTTTGTAAGGGTTATTAATGTCATCCTCAGACGTTATGAGGAGATTGATGAGTGGTCGCTCGACGACCTCATCAAGGTGTCCAACACCTACGTCTTCACGGTCAACAACATCACCCGCTATCGGGATGATATGGCCAAAGGACAACCAACGCGCTGAGGCTGCTGCCGCCGCTGCCGCACTCTGCCGCTGCTTCGCTTGGTGGCCCTCTACCCAAGCCGAAGGGTAAGAGGAAAGTCACCTACACCGCCGGGTTACGCCGAGGAGGAGGAGCCTACACCTATTGGGGCTGAGCTGCTGAACATTTTGACCTCGCAGCTGGATCATGATCCATATGAGCTCGCCGAGCCCCATCCAAAAGCCTAAACACTCTCTCTCTCACTCCCAAACTCAAGCATCCAGAAAGCCGCTCAAGGCACTGTTGAGAAGGACACATCATCCTTCCAACCGGTGACCTCTCCAAACCTCTAAACCTACTTACCAATCCTCCCAACCCAAAACCAAACAAACCCTCCTACCCACAGACGAATCATTTGGCCTTCCTAAGGTCTCATCCACACCACCAGGTTCTGCACGGGTCTCCACACCAGTTTCTCCATCTTGTTTCTCCACAAATTCCCTCCAAATCATCTCCACCACCTGCTACGCTCTTCCACTCCTACTAAGTCCAAACATGGCAAACGTTATAAGAAGAGTGCCAAGAAGCAAGTGCACTTCTCGAGGCTGCGATCCGCCACTTCTCCTCCACCTTCACCACCTATGCCTACTACCACTACCACCTCACCGCTTCCTCACCTCCTCCTCTGCTCCCATCAAACAACCACCACACAAGAGCCATACATCTCACACCGCCACCACCTCTCAACCACCATCCTCCAAACGACCTATCTCTCCCTCTTCGATCTGCCTACTCCCAAACGCCTCAAAACCAACCCCTATGCCAACCTACACCCCGAGGTGCAGGCTGCTGTCCTTCGAGACGCGGCCTAAACCCAACCATGCCGACACGACCCTTTCTTAGCCACCCTTGACTACCCCAAGAGATTTCCTGTCGGCCTATGGTGAAATCATCTTTCAATGGGGTGCCTACTATGACCCTCTTCCTCTGCTGGTCACAACTCTTTTTCTCCCACAACTCGGCGGTTCAAGATCTTATGATCTTCAACCAATGGGTTGCAATCCATAAGGACCTAGGCCTTCCCCTTCCTACCAAATCGGACATCTCCCCTTCTCTCTCTCGCCTAAACCCCCGTCTTCTCCATTATCTGCCATCCTTCCATCCTTCTTCACCCGTGGTCTACACCTTCATTGATGTAGTCACCACTTACCTTGGCTTCAACCCTCTCATCCCTATTCTCTTCCTTTCTCCTAGCCTTTCCCTTTCTTTTCTCCTCCTCCCTTCTTTATTCACCCCTTCCTATGTCATCTACATAGAAAGGCTCTTCCTGTTCCTCGCGTTTCCCTAGCCTTCCTTCACCTTCTACCGGCTATGTTCCCATTTCCTCCACCACCATTCTACCTCTTCCTCCAGCCACTCCCTCTTCCCCGGCCATCCTCCTCCCCTACCCAAGCCACCGCCATCCTTCCCCCTCGGCGGGTCCATCCTCTCTCCGCGAGTCATCGACTCGTCGATACCTATCTGCCGAGGCCGTACATAAATTTTTGAAGGATTTTGAGGTCATCTCTGTTGACGACCAAGGCCCCGCACCAACTCTTCGAGATCAGTCTCACATCACCCATGTGCGGATTGCATGACTCAAGTGATGGAGATTTCAAAGGGTGCAAGGCCGCTTTTGATGCTGCCTACGATCCATCTCTCAAGCAAGCCGCCCTTGCCGGCCGGATCTCGGCCTCTTCCTCCAAGACATCGCCATCTTCGAAACCAATGGGACAACCTCGCCACTAAGATGATGCAGTCATCGACATGGTTGAAGGCGGCTACAAGCTTGTGCTTCACTCTCAACGCCGGGCAAATCGCTGTTCACTCCTCCGTGCGAGCGACGCGTACTCTCACGACCAAGCACTTGGCTTACTATCGCAAGGAGCGCAAAACTGCGAGAACCGCCTCGGCTTTATTGATGCCTCGCTTGCGTCCATGAAGGAGGAGATGGCCGGACTCAACAATGATCGCAGACCAAGCTCATTGAGCATAATGCTCTGCTCAGCGAAGAACAAAGAGCTCTCCTCGATTGGCGGACACTAAAGAAGAGCTAGCGGCAAAGAAACGAAGAAATTGCAAGACTTAAGGCTCTGTTGACTCTAAATGGGCATCGAGGCTATGGGCAATCTTCATCGTGCAAAGGCAAAGGTCGTGCATCATCTCGGTCATCTTCTCGAACCAATAGATAATATTTTGTATAATCTTTTTGCTAAACTTTGTAATTAAACAACTTGTTTAATTAACAATGTCTATGTTTTAAAACTTTCATGCTTTACTATGATCTGCTTATTCGTGTGTGCATGAAATTTAAACCCACGGTTTAAAGACATGTCCTATATTGCCTATTACGCTATTGCATGTCTTTAAATTCAGCCTAATTACAAGTGTCGATGCTTAATTTCCTGTTTGTAAACACTTTGTAACTATACTTTACAAAAGGTGTCCCGTTAATCACTCCGTTTAATTTCTTTGGACGGAAAGCTTAAACTTTTCTAAAAATCCAAAATTACCCTTACAATTGAAAACCCTAATTCATTCATTCTCTCCTTGCCACACACACTCTTAAATTCTATTGAGCACCGGCGAATCCACCGCACAAGCCCTAATTCATTCATTCGAATCGATGCTTGAGGCAGACCTTGACTTGGCAAGATTTGCAAGTCCGGTATTTGAAAACGTTAGGATCTCCTTGCACCTCTTGTCCGCACACGTGGGCTTCTTCTTCTTCATTAGATCACAATCTCGAATTTTTCGTGCTTCTCCGGGATGGACTTTTCATCTTCTCCATCACGGACGGTAGTTTTAATTGACATGGAACTTGTTTCACTGACCACCACCTTTCTGCTGTTGCGGTCAGACTTGGGACATTCATGAGATTTGTAGGATCTGTGTTCCACGCAGAAAACCTACAAATTGATTCAAATTCTAATTTAAATTTCAAGTTTGAAGGAAATGGGGGATTTTGATGGGCTTGAATTGTGGAAATTACCTTGTGACAACCATCACATGTGAAAGGGAGAAAATCGAGCTTATGGCAATCGGGAGGCGACGGTTCATACCCAAATTTGGAAAAGCTTCTATTCCTCCTCCCATGGTGGTTATGAATTCAATCGTTATGTTTTTCCTTCCTCTCAGTACATGCACAGCATGTGAGAAATCAAGAAATTGGGTTATGAGAGTGTAAAAATTGGGTTCAAGTGCACGTGTACAACATGTGACATAGCTAAGGGGCATTTCAATCTTTTCAAAAATTTCGTCCAACAAAACTAACGACGTTACTTTGGGTGGCCAAATTGACACTTTTTATAAAGTACAATTATTAATTTGTGAAAAAAATTGTAGGGTGAGCTTATCGAACCTTTTCTGATAGTACAGTGATGAAATTGAGAATTAAGCCTATATTATTCCATCCTCTTTTACTTGTCATACTTCATACTAGTTATTATGCCCTGCTTTGCACGGGTTTTTTTTTTTTGACTAAATATTCATAGTAAATTATAAGTTGAGTATACCTATAATTTTATGTGTTAACATTTTATATGAAATGAATATCTTTAGTGGTAATGGTAACAATAGTATTTAAACAAATATATAGAGGTTTTGAATTATTAAAAGTATTTCTAGGGTTAATACACAAGAAACCAAACTCAACAAATTTGATACTGAACAACCGCAGCCTTTAGCTGGACACGTGGCAGACATCGCGACCCCATAGCCTCCAGCTGGGCAAGTGCCGAGGTGACATACGCCATATTAATATGACGACCTGGCAGTCACACCACGACAGGTCGCTCACGTCACAAGTATACTCTCCCAGCGCGCTGACCACATGGACCCACAGTGCGACCTGGAGACATCCCAGGCCGACCACATAGCATCATGCGACCTGGACATATGCCAGGCCGACCTTGACTACATCGAGCGACCTGGGAACATACCAGGCCGACCTCGACGTACCCCTTCTCAGCTCGGCAAAGCAGAGTCCTCTGCAGAATCATCTCTTGCCTGGGAAGAGTCCTGCTACAACTCTATATACATTAAGTCCTAAGCATACAAGGAAACGTAATCCGGGAGACATGGGAATTGATCATATCTCTCATTCCGAATCCAACTAGGATTATGACTTATCTCCTTATAAATAAGCACCCTCACAGGCCTCATAAGGTACATGCAAATTACTTGCTTACATACTCTCTTAGCTTTACCTCTTCTACGAAGTATTGCTAATTCTCACACCTGAGGGTTATTGCTGGGACAACCCAGCTCCTCTTACGGTGTTCTTTGATTGATCACAGGTTTAAAGATATCTATACTTCGAGGACAATCCCTGCAACACAAGCCAAAATCCTAATAGACTACACACGTGGATCAGACGCGGTTACATACAACCTTTTTTGCGTGATCAGTTTGATTCCGTTGCTGGGACCTTAGAAGTTCTTCTGTGATCAATTATGACAACCTTCAAGCAAGTCTCCAAGCAGGCAGCTCCAGCAATGACCCCGGCCATGCCTATAGCCGCTCTGCCCACCAGTAATCCTCTTGAACAAGCTGAGAAGGAGTCACCTGCGGTGCCCTCATCAAGTCTCCCTCTTCACCAAAACGCCCGAGCCAAAAAATTAGCTCGAGCAATGAGGAAAAAGGCGATGGGAAAACGACCGACCCAGCCCGCTAAAGGTCCGGCCAGGTTGATTCAGGAGGGACAGACAGCGAGCCCAACCTCCTCAAGCAACGAGGACTCTGGAGACAGAGACGACCTCATCATGGTAGGAGAAAGGCCACCTAGCACACAACAAGAAATCGACCTCGCTGAGCTGGAGCATATAAGGAAGGAGAAGGCTTTCCTAGCAAAACAAAGAGAGCTGGAAATACGTGAATATGAACTATTCCGCAAACTAGCCGCCCAGGCATCTCAGCTACCAATCCCGAGCTCGTATCCTCCTCGAAACGATCACCACGATGGTCGACCTGGCAGGAGTGAGCCCAGGGATCTGCGGGCTGATAGTCGCCATGGGGGGTCTAGGGTCGATGCTCTCAGGGTGAGTGCTAAAAACAGACTTGGACGAAGGGTGGAGGCACACCAGAAACCCAACGTCAAAGATCGCCTGGGAACCCCAGAAAAGGAGCGACCTAGGGGCAGCGTACACTCAAGGATGGGAGCCAGAGCTTGAGAGCCCAGTCCGGCCCAATCATACAGATCCTCCTGAATTGAGCATGACGAGGAACGATCACGCAGGCCAAAGGATTACAGTTGCAGGTCAAAACGCAAGTCCATCCTGCACAGTACCTCCAGCAGCAATGCATCCTCACACAAATACTCCAAGATCGACGGCCATGACCGCCGGTCTAAAAGGAGGGGAAGGAGCAGCGACCTAGAAGACAGGTACTGCGCAAGATGAAAGACAGACTAGAAGCCCTTGAAAAAGGTAACGAGGGCAAGTTATCAGGGAACGTGACAGCAGCCTTCTGCTGAAGGATCAGGGACACTCCTCCAAATCATCGCCTGAAGTTGCCATTTCTGAAAAGCTATGCAGGGAACACGAATGCTCGAAGCCACGTATCAAGCTTCGAGGCAAAGATGGGAGTGTGCACCAGAGATCTGGATCTGTGGTGTGTCTTATTTGTCAGCACGTTTGAAGAGGTCGTCCTCAACTTGTTCGAAGACTTGGAGACCTGAAAAAGGCTTTTCTGGAGAAATATTTATCGGCAGGCGACCTTCTCAAAAGGAATCGATCTCTGTTGAATCAAGCAGCGACCTGGCGAGTCCCTGGAAAGCTATCTCGACAGATTCAAGCACGTTGCAGAGAAGTTGCTAAATGTCCCCGACAAAACCATAATGGCCTTCTTCCAAGCTGGGTGCCGATTCGCCAAACTACTATCTGAGATTGGTATGCGACCACCAACTACTAGTGCGGAGATGTATACTGTCGCGCAGAATATTAGGAACGTTGAAAAAACCCTGGCTGAGCAAGAAAAGGAGGACCATAAGTCCTCTGGGACCCAGAAACAGAAAAATGAGGACAAATCTGGGGATCAGAAGAGGGAGGGGAGCAGCAACGGAAATGGTAAAGGCAAAGGGAAGAACAGATGGGCCAGGAAAAAAGAGTTCCACACCCCCTTGAATACGACCAGGGAGCAGATTATGAACGTGCTGCTACAGGAAAACAGGATTGGCCGACCTCCACCTCTTCGAGAGACTCCCTATCCTCGTAACCCCAACAAAAGATGCGCCTACCACAACGGCATCGAGCACACCACTGAAGACTGCATTTAGCTCAAGAAGGAGATCTAGAAGCTGATTGACAGAGGGGAACTTAAAAGATATGAGCAGCGAGGAGGAAACAATAGAGACAGGACCAGGGAAGCCCCGAGGACAAATGCCGAAGAGGATGAGGTCCTAGTCAATACAATCACAGAGGAATGGTCGAGCATCACCAAGCTCAAGATGACGATCAGCAGCCTCAACCGCACTGTCAGCCCGCCACAAGTTTGGGGAGAGAAGGGAATAACATTCCTACCCAGCGAGCTGGCCACTAACCCCGCTGCAAGGGGGCATGCTCTGACCATTGAGGCCAAAATTGGCCGAGGAAGAGTGAAGAGAGTGCTAATTGTCACGGAAGTAGGGAAGGACATCCTTTTTTATAAATACTTTCAGGCAATAGGACTGGGAAGCTCGCATTTGACTCCGAGTGGAATAAAGCTGGAAGGTTTCACCGGACACAAGGTCGCTGTTAAAGGCACAGTCGACCTCAAGGTAGTCCTCGGTTCCAAAGACAACTCTCGCATCGAGGTCATCACCTTTCTGGTCCTCGATATTCCTTCTCCATATAATGCCATTCTGGGACTCCCAACCCAGACAAAGTTCGAGATGGTGATTTCTCCAGCTTACCAAAAAATTAAATTTCCCACAGATAACGGGGTCGGAGAGGTGAGAAATGACCCAAAAAGCACTCTGAACCACCTCCTCGAGGAAAAGAAGGCAGAGGAAGCTCGGCTCAAGGGAAAAAGAAAGGTGACTACTGTCCATGAAGAGGTCCATCAAGTAGACCTCGATGACAAGCGGCTGAAGTCAATAATAATCAGAGAAGGCACCGACATAAGCCCCTCTGGTGATCGAGCATAGCAGTCAGCTCGGGCTGGCTCTTCCAACCCACACACAGAGGTCGACGAGGATGACGATGAGCCCGACGTGTCTGGAATGGACACCGAGCACACCGACTCGCCCCCGATCACCCAAACGCTCGAACGAAATGGTCTCTCTACCTCGCACCACGAAGAAAGCCCGGATGACGACCTGCCTGACGTGCCCACCTCGAACACCGAGCAGGCCGACTCATACCAGGTCACCAACGGTGACATGAAGAAGCCAAACAAAGTCGTCACGGTAGAGAGCCTAGATCCAAGGGATCAGCCTGAGATCCAGCCACATGAAGATCTTGACGAGGTGGTCATCAACTTCGACTTCCCCGAACAAAAAATCAAGGTCGGGCTGGAAATTGACAAGGATGAAAGGGAAGCAATAATTGCATTCCTCCGGGAGAACAAGGGTGTATTTGCATGGAGGACAGAGGACATGGAAGGAACTAGCGAAGAGTTGCTGTACACAAACTGAATGTTGATCCAACCATTCCTGTCCAACAACGACCTAGAATATTCTCTCCCGAAAAACAGGCAGCGATGAAGGAAGAAGTTGACAAGCTACTCAAAGCAAACATCATTGAGGAAATCTTCTATCCAACTTGGATCGCGAACGTTGTAATGGTCAAGAAGACCAACGGAAAATGGAGGATGTGCATCGACTTCACAGACCTGAACAAAGCCTGCCCCAAAGACTGGTACCTACTACCAAGGATAGATCAGCTTGTGGATGCAATCGCAGGCCGCAAAATACTCAGCTTCATCGACGCATACTTAGGGTACCATCAGATATGCATGTGGCTTGCCGACCAGGAGCTGACAGCCTTCCGAGCAGCAGGAGCCATCTATTGCTACAAAATGATGCCCTTCGAACTAAAAAACGCAGGGGCTACTTATCAACAGATGGTGAACAAGGTCTTTGGAGACCAGCTGGGACGAAACTTTGAGGCCTACATCGACGACATTGTCATCAAGACGAAACAAGCCAACCACGTCGATGACCTGAAATAAACCTTCTCGAACCTCAGGAAAAACAAGATGAAGCTCAATCCAGCCAAATGTGCTTTGGGGGTGAAAGCAGGCAAATTCCTGGGATACATGGTGAATGAGCGAGGTATAGTGGCCAACCTAAAAAAAATCCAAGCCCTTGTCAACATGAAGGCTCCCAGCTCGATCAGAGAGGTACAACGGCTCTTGGAAGATTTATAGAAAAGTCAGCAGAAAAGAGCCTTCCATTCTTCAAGACGCTGCGAAGAAGCAAGAAGTTCGCCTGGAATGAAGACAGTGACAAAGCCTTCGCCGAGCTGAAAACTTACCTGGGCAACCTGCCACTACTGACAAGCCCGGCACCAGGAGAGCACCTCTTTGTCTATCTTGCCGCTTCAGACACAGCTATCATCGCAGTCCTCCTCAGTGAAAGAGACGTAGTCCAGAAGCAATATACTACGTCTCCCACGCACTCACGAATGTAGAGACAAGATATCTAAATGTGGAGAAAGTAGTACTGGCCCTGATAATAGCAGCACGCAAGCTGACACAATACTTCCCGGCCCATGCCGTCACGGTATACACCGACCTCCCACTCAGGCAAATCCTTCACAAATCGGATGTGGCTGGAAGAATGTTAAAATGGTCCGTCGAGCTCTCAGGGTACGACATTACATATGAGCAACGCAAAGCAGTAAAAGCCCAAGTACTTACGAACTTCATTACTGAAACCTCATTTGTCAAACAAGATCAAAGCCCAGCCACCACGCTGGCCGAGCCGACGTCTTCGACAAACCCTCCCAGCCCGCCCAAGCGAACAAAAATGACCAGCTCGTCACGTCCTCGGCCACCTCACCATTGGACACTCTATGTGGATGGCTCGTCATTCAAGGTAGGAAGTGATGCAGCTTATCCCTACACCCATCGAAGGGGAAGAATTTAGCAAAGCACTACGGTTCAAATTCTAAGCATCCAACAACCAGCAGAATATGAAGCTCGATAGCGGGATTAGAGCTCGCATTGGAGCTTGGGGCCAACCAGTCGTCATTTTCGCGACTCCCTTGTCGTGAAGCAAGTTTGGGAGAGTACAGGCTAACCACCCCACATTGTCAAAATACTACGAACTTGTAAAACGCCCGTTAAACAAATTTAAATACGGGAGTGAAATAGGTGGACAGACAGAACACGCGAGCCGATCACCTATCCAAGATTGCATCATCGACATCGACCTCCTCAAGATGTATGGTTGGAAACCCTCGAGTCACCATCAGTAAATAGGGAGGAAGCCATGCCCATCAACCCAACAGAAAGATGCTGGATATATGAAATACAAGACTATATTGAGCACGGAATACTGCCTGGAGAAAAAGACTTGGCCCAGCTACTAAGGAAGAGAGCAGCTCGCTACATAGTGATTGCTGGGGTACTATACAAAAGATCATTCACCAAGCCACTACTCAGATGTGTCCGACCAGAGACAGTGGAAGACCTCCTCACTGAAGTCCATGAAGGAGTATATAGGGGCCAGCCAAGTGCGAGATCGCTATCAGACAGAATTATCTTCTATGGCTATTACTGGCCGACCTTGCGGAAAGACGCGGAGACCTACGTACGAAAATGCGACAAGTGCCAGACATTTGCTAATATCCCAAGACTGCCATCAGTCCCTCAAACACCAGTAGTAGCAGCCTGGCCATTTGATATGTGGGGGGTCGACCTTATAGGGGCCTTCCCAAAAGCCAAAGGAGGCTGCGAGTTCTTAATAGTGGCAGTAGATTACTTCACAAAATGGATAGAAGCAAAACCATTGGTTACCATAACCGAGGAGAAGGCAATCAGCTTCATGCACGATTACATTTGGTGCCAGTTTGGCCTACCTCGAGCCATTGTATCTGACCATGGCACCCAATTCTCCACCAAGTTCACTCAGCGATGCGAACAGATGAATATCAAGCATTGGAAGTCCTCGGTTGCTCACCCGCAAGGAAACGGTCAGGCTGAAGCAGGGAACAAGAAGATCATCCATGCCTTAAAAAGGAACCTGGACGAGAAGAAAGGGAAGTGGCTCGACGAGCTACCTATTGTACTGTGGGGAATTCGCACTTCGGTCAGAGGCTCAACAGGGGAGACACCCTTCACGCTAGCATACGGATCAGAGGCAATGGCTTTAGTAGAGATGGCCCTACCGACATTAAGGGTAGCCCATTTCGACGAGCTAAACAATGTAACAACTCGGGGACTCGACGACTACCTAGAGGAAAGAAGGCTAGAGGCAAGACTCAAGATGATCAACTACAAGCAACTCGCCAAGGCTCACCACGACAAACGAACCAGAATAAGATCCTTCAACATCTGAGATTGGGTACTCAGAAAGATCAAGGTGACAGGCAGAAACGCTGAAAGAAACAAGCTATCTCCTAATTGGGAAGGACCATTCAAAGTGACACGCATAATCAGAGAAGGGACGTACCGGCTAGCTGAACAGGTTGTCACTCCGCTAAAAAACCCTTGGCATGCTGATCACTTGAAGAAATATTATCATTAATGTAATACATTCTCAAAAATCATCAATAAAAGAAGAATTTCTCCTACCTCAAATTTACTCTCCTCAAAGTTATACAAAAGGCACCTCGACCATGTCGAGGTCACCTTACGACCTACTCTTCATCACGTTGAAGAAGATCGTAAGTACAAAAGGCCCCTCGACCACGCCGAGGTCACCTTACGACCTGCTCTTCACCACGTTGAAGAAGGTCGTAAGTACAAAAGGCACCTCGACCACGCCGAGGTCACCTTACAACCTACTCTTCACCACGTAAAAGAAGATCGTAAGTACAAAAGGCACCTCGACCACGCCGAGGTCACCTTAAGACCTACTCTTTACCACGTTGAAGAAGATCGTAAGTACAAAAGGCACCTCAACCACGTCGAGGTCACCTTACGACTTATTCTTCACCACGTTGAAGAAGATCGTAAATGCAAAAGGCACCTCGGGCACGCCGAGGTCACCTTACGACCTACTCTTCACCACATTGAAGAAGATCGTAAGTACAAAAAGCACCTCGCCACGTTGAGGTCCCCTTTACGACCTACTCTTCACCATGATGAAGAAGATCGTAAGAACAGGGAAATTTTGTGCAAAAATACTAAGTAAAATAAGCAAACATAATTGAGACAATCAAAAGGCAACTCATGCTTATATTTACAAATCGAACTATTTACAAGTCCGAAAAGGGCCAAAAATACAAAACAAAAAATTATTTTACAAAACCCATCAGGCCAAATCAAACCCGACGCAACAGGTGAACTAGGGATCGCTTGACTCTCGGCCTCAAAAAGAGCGGGCATGCTCATCTTGATTAGATTTGGCCCTCAAATTCTTCCAACTGAAGTTCACGACCCAACTCGGCATCCTTTCGTTTGATCAACTCGAGCTCTTCAGGTTGATACGGCACGAGCTCGTGCCCCCTGCGAGCTAGATCTCCCTTCAACTCGGCACTCCCCCATTTAACCAAGTCTCGAAGAGGAGTGCCGCAGGCTGCCGTGACGTGGAGGATCTGGGCCTTGCCCTTGTCATAATATGAAAGAATCTCATCCATGTAGGACGAGCTATTTTTAAACTCAGCAACAGCAGCATTTGGGCTCTTCCGCCTTCCTTACTTCAGCCAGCTGCCTCTCCAGCTTGCCCACCTTACTTTCAAAGCTTAGCCTCGTCTTTGTAAGCTCGCCCTGAGCAGTCAGGGCATTACCCTGGGCAGATTTCAGATCGACACGAAGCTTAGCCCGATCTGCAACAACCACAGCGAGCTCTTCCCTCAACTGGCCGACATCTTCGACGGCATGATTCAGCTCCTCAATCTTGTTGGCAGCCAGATCCTGACTCAGCCTAATATCATCTTGGGCCTTGGCAGCAGCAGCCTCGAACTTAGCAATACGGGCAAGGGCGCCCTCGAGCTCAGCCTTGCTGACACTTTCCAGCTTTTCTTTTTCGAGCTCAGCAACGCGCTCGGTAGCCTCCCGCCTATCTTTATGTGCCTGAGCCAGCCTGTTTGCAAACGATTTGATGCCAGCGGTAAACTGCAAAAACAGAGATAAATTTATAAGGAGCTAAGCAAGAAAGAGCCAAAAGAAGGGGTCTAGTAGAGATATCTTACATGGGTAAGGTCGATCCCCATGATACCAGCCAGATGAGAAGGAGTACACTCATCGAAGGATTCACTCAAACTCTCATCGGCGATATCAAGGACTGCTTTCCTGCCAAATTCTAGGGAGTGAGCCCTAGGACTCAATACAGGCCCAGCCCGCGGAGGGGTAGCCGAACTGGGAACAAAGTGCACCTCGGTGGATGGATTGGTTACACTCCGTATACTCCCAACCGGAGAGCTTTCCTAGTAACATCAGGCTTAGCAGGCTCATCAGGCCTAGAGGGAAGTACGACCTTAACAGGCTCCACGAGCTCAGCAGCCTCTACGGGCTCCTCGACCCTTAATTTCTTGGCCGGTGCAGAGGCCGACGTGGATAGGGAACGCTTCGCAGGAACCTTCGAGCTCGATGCCTTCTCTTTACCCTTATCAGCGGGCAGTACAATTGTAGGAAGCACCTCGGCAGTCCCGGCCAAGGTCGCGGCAACGTGAGCCCGGCCCAATTGCTCGAACCGATCGGACTTCGTTTGAGCTCGCTTGCTCGAGCTCCTCCTCATTGCGTCTACATCCTCCATCTCTGCACAAAATAAACAAGAAGGTCAAGCACTGGAAAAACATATATGCATGAATAAAGAAGGGAGCATTACAAAGGAAGTACATTCAAAGGACTCATCTATGGACATAACCCCTCTCCGGATCTCTATGGCATCCTGGACAATGCTGATGGAGCACGAAATCCTTATGAAGTATCCACCCTGGAAAACTCTCGAAGGGAGGGAAGGTACACATCGACTCCAGGCTGTTAACTTTTAACGGGCACAGCCCGGCAACGACGAGGAGGTTCTCATCTTGAACTATCCTCCTCCAGTCATAACACCGAACTTGAGTATTACCCCGTACGCTAAAGGGAGCCTCCAAGGCCTGCTTGGCCGACCTATCATACTCGTCAAGATCAGCATGATGTACCAAAGTATAAGGATCCTCGGTTGGCACCGCGAAGTTCCACCCAAGTCGACTCTCGACCATGATGACCTTATCAGCCCAGCCCGAAACTTTGCCAGGGGGTCAGAATAACTTCACCCTATAATTTTGGCTCTTGGCTTGAAGGCGGTTATTGTTTCGATCGAGATGGAAATAATGACAGAATAAGGTCAAGGTCGGCTCGAATCCAAGAATACGTATGCTCGCGGCGAAACAAATCAGGATTCTCATGGTGTTCCAGGAAAGATCAAGGGGAATAGTCGAAGTAACATCAAGAAATTCACATATGAAAGGGTCCAAGGGGAATCAAAGGCCCAGCTCGAAGAAGCTCATATAGAAACTCACTCAACTCCGCATACTCCTCAGGTCGAGAAGACCGAGCTCGGGATCAGGGACATGGCCTCGATAGTCATCAGAATTACAGGGATACTTCACCGTCCATATACCCAGATCGGCAACGGACATCCTATTCCTCCAATCTCGGAAGGCGCGCTTCGCGACACCGTCGACATCAGCCTCAGCCTTAGCTTTTTTCTTCTTGCTCCGAGGAGCTCGCAGTACATGACTGACATCTAAGAATGAGGAGGACGACGCCGAGGTAGTGGCCCTCGAGGGCCCTATGACCTTACTAGCTACTCGGGCTCATCAAAATACGATACAACTAGTCATAGCCACATCGTACTTTTCGATGATCCACATCGAGGTCCCGAAGGGAATATCATCGACCTTATAAGGATCATCAGCTGGGACGACCAGGCCATCCAAATTTGCACCCCATGCGGTGAGTAGATCCTTGGCCTCACTAGGCAGAACGACTTGCCAATCGCCAACCTCGGTTTTATAGACCACATGACCCTTTTGTGACCTGGCGAACATGGGACCCTCATTGGCACATTTGAACCTCATGTTCACAGAGAGAGAACACGAGGAAGAAGGGCTCGAAGGGAAAATGATTGAGGGAGAAAAGGCTATACGACCTGGACAAGGCGACCTAGACAGATCGACCTGGACGGAAGGCTAAGGGACGCACAAAACTCACCGAAACCCTAAAATTTCAAGCTCGCCGGAACCCTACCCAGAATCCGGCCGATTACCGGAGAAAAGGATAAAACAGGCAAATAAACTTGAAAACAAGTGACAAATGGAGAAAGGCTCAAGGGGAACTAACCTAGGGTCCTGAAGAGGCAAGGAAATGCGAAGAAAAGGCTGAAATCTGAAACGATTGGAAGACGGAAGATCACGCCGAAAATCGCCTTGTCGCCAGAAAAGATGGAAGCTTCTGGTAAAATGAGCATGAACAGTGAGGGCATCACTTATATAGAGGACCCAGAGTGGCCAGGTCGACCCGTTCGGCAAGCACGCGGACTTCGAGACGGCACTGTTTTGAAGCAAAATGTTAAACCGCCAGAAGTTCAAAATTTGAAAAGACGCGTCGTCTGACAAGCCACGAGCTCTGCACCCATTAAATGCGCACGATTCCCAAGGAAAGTACAAAGTCAAACTATAATTTGACAACTTCGCGTGGAACCAGTCAACTCGACGCAGCGCATATTTACTTCACACCTCGAGGATAAATCCTCTCCTTGAGAAGTAGGGGGCTACTGAACGACCTCATCATTCAGTTGGACACGTGGCAGACATCGCGACCCCATAGCCTCCAGCTGGGCAAGTGCCGAGGTGACATACGCCACATCAATATGATGACCTGGCAGTCACACCACGACAGGTCACTCACTTCACCAGTATACTCTCCCAGCGCGCTGACCACAGAGACCCACAGTGCGACCTGGAGACATCCCAGGCCGACCACATAGCATCAAGCGACCTGGATATATGCCAGGCCGACCTTGGCTACATCGAGTGACCTGGGAACATACCAGGCCGACCTCGACGTACCCCTTCTCAGCTCGGCAAAGCAGAGTCCTCTGCAGAATCATCTCTTGTCTGGGAAGAGTCCTGCTACAGCTCTATATACATCAAGTCCTAAGCATATAAGGAAACGTAATCCGGAAGACATGGGAATTGATCATATCTCTCATTCCGAATCCAACTAGGATTATGACTTATCTCCTTATAAATAAGCACCCTCACAGGCCTCATAATTAAGGTACATGCAAATTACTTGCTTACATACTCTCTTAGCTTTACCTCTCCTACGAAGTATTGCTAATTCTCACGCCTGAGGGTTATTGCTGGGACAACCCAGCTCCCCTTACGGTGTTCTTTGATTGATCAGAGGTTCAAAGCTATCTACACTTCAAGGACAATCCCTGCAACACAAGCCGGAATCCTACTAGACTACACACGTGGATCAGACGTGGTCACATACAACCTTTTTTGAGTGATCAGATACCAAAATTGAAATTGAAAAATAATATATATATATATATATGTGTGTGTGTGTGTGTGTGTGTATGTGTGTGTGTGTGTGAATTCGTTGAATACTTTTGTTTCATTCAAATAAATCTTCTCTTCTTCCCTCCAGTATATTCAACACTTCTGATTGACTTCTGGGGAATGATCGGGACCAAATATATATTGTTAATAGCTAGAATGTCAAACTGAACTCACAGAAAAAATTATTAGTTTTGTCATAATTATAATTAATATATATTATTAATAGTTAATATGTTAAATCTTTACCGAAGAGGAAGGTAAGAAGGTGAATCTTACTTGACACCTTCATTATCCAACTTTAATAAAAAGATACATAAAATATAAATGGTTGGGTTGGTCTAGTGCTATAATAAAGATTTAACAAAAAGAGGTGAGGTTGTGCATCCTCACCCACTTTAAATATATATATAGAGAGAGAGAGAGAGATCGATTTGTTAGACTTGTCCATTTATTTATTTGTTTATTTAGCATTAGCTTTGATTTTGGTTATGAAATTATTTAAAAATTGTTATATCTTTTTGAATAGTATAAATTAATACATTATATTACCAGTATTTATTTTATTTGAGACGGATAGAATAAAGGAATAAGTGACCTATTTTCATAATCATTTTTTAGCATAAGTAGCAAAACCTATTTAATATTGTCAAATTAAAAGCATCCCCAATACAATTGTGAATTTGCTTTTTGGCCAAACCGCAAGAATAAAACGAAACCTATTTGCAAGAATTGCATATCAATGTTGTGGCAGAAAAAATTGTATTTTCTTGCAAGAATTGCATATAAATGTTGCAGAAAAACATTGTGTTTTCTAAATGCGGATGTGTTCTTAAACGCCAAAATTTTTCCAACAGATGTGTTCTAAAACGCTGAATTTTCTGCTTTTTACCGAAACGCAAGTTTCAAAACGTTGCTAAAAAAAAAGGTACGTTTCGAAATAAAATCTCAGACGCGTTTATAAGAAAAAAACTGTGTTTTGAAAAGAAAAATGTATGTTTTAAAAAAATTGTGTTTTAAAAAAACTACGTTCTGAAAACGCTGCACCAAAAAAACTTATTATCACATGTGACAATTTTTTATCTCATCGTCATTCATATTCAATTAAAAGAGTCATCTCCAATGCAACTGTTGATTTGATCTTATATAACGTAAGTATCACCGCTAGAATGGTAGAGGACAAAGATCATCTTTGAATTTAATAAGAAAAATGGTGACTAGGATGTAAAAATGTCAAAAAATCAAGAGTCTCTTCAATAATGTAAACAAATTTTGGTTGACAAATTATCTCCGCAACCCTCCTTCGCACTTGCATTGAAGAGATTTTCTTAAAAATTTGGTTAATGCATCATCTCCACAACCCTTGTTCACAATTACATTAAGAGTTTATTATTATTATTATTATTTAGATACATGCTAAATACACACCCTTAAAGTGCTAAATACAACTCTCTCATAAAAAAATATTATTTTGCCCATTGTTCAATTATTAAAAAAAAAAAAACAGAAGAAGAAGAAACCCACCTCGAGGTGGCAGATCTCTAGGAAGAAACCCACCTCGGGGTGGCGGATCTTAAGGAAGAAACCCACCTCGGGGTGGCGGACCTCATGGAAGAAACCCACCTCGGGGTGGCGTCCTTATTATTATTTATTATTATTATTATTTTAGTAGGATCAAAATAGTATTTTTGTTAAGAAGTGTTGTATTTAGCATAAATTGAATGTTATATTTAGCACTACACTTTTTTTATTTTTTTAGTTCAAAAGATCCTGAATGACAATCAATTTTTTTCACATTTAGATTTGCATTGGCGATCTCTAATTCTAAAAACATCACTTTCGTGCTTCCAGAACCTGCAAAATAAATTGTAGGCTTCTCCAAAAAAAAAAAAAACAGGGGCGACTTTGTTCCCCAACATTGCAAAATTTATCGGAAGGGAGACGAAGAAAAAAATCATGTAGTCAGGAACAGGACCCTAGTATTCTAGACTCATTGGTGCTCAAGGAGCCATTCCATTCAGGAAAAACTGGTAAGCTCACATATAGTGACATATCACAAGCTATGAATTAGTCGGCCTTCAGATGGGAAATTCATGTTTCCTAAACCGTGATTCCATCCATGAATGCATGGATTTCTAATGGCCATGACCTATAATTAGGAGTAAATAGAATAGCATCTAAGACTACAAGAAGAATACACCGAAAAATGATCCGAATTCAGAACAGATGTGATAACAAAATGTGAAAAGGCAGACAACAATCTGAATCTAATGACACCACAACTCTTCTCAGTACAAGATGAAATTGGTATTAGAGAGAACCAACTATAACTGTAACCGCAACTGCAGCTAGTAGCAGACAACTGAAGTAAAATTTAGACAAAAGAGAATCCAACTTTGGCCATTAAAATTTAACCAAGATTCAGAAACAATTAATTCTTGAGCAACAAAAATAACACTTAAAACTAAATAGTTCGATAATCAAACTACTCTATAAGAGGGTCACCACCTTCTCAGTATCTCCTTGCAAAACCACCAGCACCACCTGGTCCTCCCCTACCAAAAGCAGGGACTGGCAGGGCCTGTGGCTCAACGGCTTGCTTGACAACCCCAGGAAGGTCAGCCATACCAAGGGCTGAAAGCATCTCAAGGGTCTCCTTATCAACCTCAATCAAGTCGGTCTTGATGGCGGACTCATCAGGGACAAAGTCCATGCGACGTTCCCTCTCTTCCTCCTGAAGTTTCAGCGAGATACCCCTAACTGGGCCCTTCTGGATCCTCTTCATCAGGTGAGTGGAGAATCCAGCAATCTTGTTCCGAAGGCGCTTGGAAGGGATAATAGCAACCTCCTCTAAGATCTTCTTATTCGTGTGGAAGTCCAAAGTCATCTTTGAGTAGTACTTTTCAATCACCTGCCTAGAGGACTTCTTCACAGTCTTGGTACGAACACGCCCCATCTTTCAGCAAAGTCTAGTGATTTCACTCAGAAACTAAAAAATAACAAAATAAAAGTACAGAAAAATGAGAAGGTTGATCCCAAATTCGATCATGCATTTTTATTATCAAGGAATCCTACAGCATAGCCTGGTACCCAACAAACTTATCGCTAAACCTAAGAAACATACTTCCCCCATAGTTCATCCCATGAAAAGAGTCCTAATTTGACAACTCAGTAATATTTCCAATGAAGCTCTAATAAAAATATACTTACTTGATTTCAAAACTGTAAAACTTGTATTTCATGGTATTTTTCATTACTTTAAAATTTTGACATTTCTGAAAGAATATATAAATAAGTTTCAGACCTCATAATCAAATATAGGACACCCTTCAGGGGACGAATTTAGTAATTGGACTTCACAATACCTACAAACTGATACAAATGGTATGCATGCGTTCCTTAGATTCCAAACTTATAGAACCAGTAAACACACACACACACACACACACACACAATAGATAAAACATACCATTAATTATGTATACGGTTTTCAAACGCTAAACCTTAGAATCTATCAATATGTAACTAAAAACGAGAAAGATTTGGATAGAACAGATCTAGATAAACCGAGCATTACAGTATATGCAATTAACAAGTGGGACTGAAACGCAAACCTACGTTAACACCAATGTGAATTTCATACAGAGATCAAGAACAATAACAGTTTCTATTCATCTACACAGGAAACCGGAGCAATGGTGAGAAGGAGGACTTACTTGCAGGGATGAGAAGAGAAGATAGCAGCTGCGGCGACGGCGAGGAGATGCGCGGCAGCAGGTAGTAAAGATGAGAAGAAGAAGAAAAATAGGGAAATTGGTTTATAAATTAGGGTTATTCATTGGGCGGGCTGGGCTGGGCTGGTCTAATTGTTTCCCCTTCCTAGCCCGATATATTTAACATGGGCTTTGTTCGAGGCTGATACAAGAACTAAAGCCCGTTTAAATGATGATTATATTTAGAAAAAATTGTGGGCAGGTCCCATTTTTGAGATTGTCAATCGCCAGCCCACTAGATTTGTTTCAATCGCTTAAAACACTTTTAAGTAATAAATTAATTATTTGTTTCAAAACTGTCCCCATAACAACATATTCCCTCCGTCCCGGATAAATGTTCATAGTGGATAAAACACAAGAATTAAGAAACATAATTAATAATGTGCTGTAAAATGTGTTTTGACCATAATACCCATGAACATTAATTGAGTTCAACAACTTTAAATAATTGAATTTGTTTGAGATGTGTTATATTAAATGAAGTTTTAAGGGTATATTAGGAAGAATGGTAGAGAATATGTAGATCAAAAGCCTTTAGGAACATTAGTTGGACATCCCAAAATAGAAAGTAGGAACATTTATTCGGGACGGAGGTAGTATTACGTTTCTAAGTGTATTTTGTGCATCGTCATGTGTGTGAAATATGCATCGTCAATGTATTTTGTGATTTTTGTGCTAAGAAATGTGCATCGTGTGCATCGTCAAGTATAAAATGTGCATCGTTAATGTAATTTGTTAATTTGTGTTAAGAAATGTGTATCGTCAAGTATAATTTTGTACATCATCAAGTATAACAGTACTATTTCATTATATTTTGTGTTAAGAAATGTGCATCGTCAAGTAAAAAATATGCATCGTCAATTAGGGACCGCATACTTGACATGTATACTGTTCTAGTCATCATACCTGCATAACACGTATATTTGTAGTTAGAATCACACAACTGAAATATTACAATAAAGAAATAAAACACGATGCACATGTTATTCATCGCGATGCATCGATTGTTCACCGGGATGCACTACTTTTGTTCATTACGATGCACAACATTTTATTATCACGTTGCAATTTTTTTTAATCCAAACAAAACAAAACGGTGTATTAACGATTTCAGTGAACGCGATGCATCGGGATACATCAAAAATAACAAAAGTTTGTAATACGGTACAGAAAATGTGAAACCCTACAAACGCTGTTTTATATTCAGTTTTATGTACAAATTTGAAACCCTATAAACGATATTCAGGACATTTATGCTCTGCTTTTGAAATTCTAAAATGTATTTAGTAATACTAACATGATGCTTCATTTTTGTTGGTTCTAGTGGTTGTTGTCTTCTCCCGGTGCTCTTTTGTAGTTGAGAAGACATTTTTTTCTCTGTTTGATAGTAACTCACGATAATATTTTTAAAAGTTTTTGCAAAATTTCCGAAGGATTTAAAATTTTTTTGTTATGTTTGAAATGAATAGGGGTTTTTTTCCTGCGTGTTTTGAAGTAAAGATGGTTAGTTTGTGTTTGTAATCTGAAAGTCAATGCAATGCGATGCACAACTTTTTGTGCATTGCAAGTATAAAAGGTAATTTGTGCATCGTTTTGTGTTGCGATGCATCATTTTTTGTTTTGCGATGCACAGCGTGTCGTTCCATGTTTTTATCTGCATCGTGTTGTTCCGTGTTTTTAAAGGTCATAGATGACATTTCGCAACAAAAGTGTCATTTTCTGATTGAAAATAATTATAATAAACTTAAGCAATTAAAAATTGTCTAAAGAAGATCGGCCCAAATTTTGTCCTTATTTTTATTTTATTTTTTTGGTGAAACATGGAAAACAGAACAAAAAATAAATCCTTACGGTGCTAAAGCCTTGTCATCCTTGATAAAAGGGACGAAGTCCCGAGTAGGCTCAACTAAATAAACAAAGGGGAGCACGTGGAAAGCTCTCGGTTTAACAACGAAGTTGGCACATTTTTCCTTCTCTAAATGTATGTTGGATCTTCCCATTGAGGTTCTCTATCAAATACTTTCACATCTTCAATCAAAGACGATAAAAGGACGGCTGTTCTCTTTTTGCTCTTGAATTTAGTGCACGCCAACTTAGAGTTTGTTTCAACAATTATAATCCTTTCTATTTCTAGCTTTGAGCACTTGAAACCAAGAAAGATACCATTTGAAAGACCTGCCCGTATTTGGACCTCTCTCTCTCTCTCTCCATCTATTTTTTTTTTTTTGGTAAATTACAAATAACCTCCCTCAATTATGGGTTAGGTTTAAATTACTCCCCTCAACTACCAATTAAAACAATATTCCCCCTCAACTATATCATTTTTCTTAATCGTAGCTTCTATTTAGTTACTATCATTTGAGTTAACGCAAAATGCCCACATAAAACTCATGTGACCATCTTTAGGCATTCTTTTTAACCATAATTTCTTTTTGGTGTTTCAATTGACTATATTACTCTTATTGTTCTAACACCCTTTTTGTAGATAGGGTAAATTACACATAACCCCCCTCAACTATGGGTTGAGATTGATTTTTCCCCCTCAACTATCAATTGAAGCAGTATGCCCCCTCAACTATAACATTTTCTTAAATTGCACCTTCTACTTAGACACCGCAGTTTGAATTCACAAAATTTGTCCACCAAAAAATCACGTCATTATCTGTACGTATGATATTTACCATAATATTTAAAATAAAGATAATAAATTATTTTAATGACCATCTTTATGTACAAAGAGGGTAACAACAAAGATAATATAGTCAATTAAAACACCAAAAGTGCACTATGGTTAAAAATAATGCCTAAAGATGATCACATGAGTCTTACGTGGGCATTTTATATCAACTCAAATGAAAGTGTCTAAACAGAAGTTACGATTAAAAAAAATGCTATAGTTGAGGGGGGCATATTGCTTCAATTGGAGGTTGAGGGGGCAATTCAAATTCAACCCATAGTTGAGGGGGTTATTTGTAATTTACCCTTATAGATAAACATAGCTTTAGTGGTCGAGTGAGGAGATGAGAATTTAGCTCAGATGGTCATTAAAATAATTTTTTATCTTTATTTTGAATATTATGGTAAAAATTATACGTACATATGGTGACGTGAGTCTTTGGTGGACAAATTTCGTGAATTCAAACCGTGGTGTCTAAATAGAAGGGGCAATTTAAGAAAATGTTATAATTGAGGGAACATATTGCTTCAATTGGTAGTTGAGAGAGGCAAATCAAACAAGACCCATAGTTGAGGGGAGTATTAGAAATTCAGATCAAAAAAAATAGAGCAAACTACACAAATAGTCCCTGTGCTCTACCCCTTTTTTTGGGAATGGTCCTTACTCAACGTCAGTGATCCTTGTAGTGGGGTGACTTACACCATTGGTCCTTCCGTTAAATTTTTACCGTTAAATATAGACATGTGTATCTCACGTGGTTTCAGTTGGGGGTAAGATAGTCAGGTCACAATAAAAAGTACAGGGACCAATTACCAAATTTTTTCTTTCTCTCTCCTCCTTCAAACTTTTTTTCCCTTCTTCCCTCTCCTTTTTCTTCTCAGTTCACACACACATACACACACATTTCTAAGTTAACCCATAGGACAAACCCACTTCAAAAATCCATTGCCCATTAGGTAAAGAGCCTACAATCCGACCACCACCCATTGGTGCTCATTCTTCTGCTTCTTTTCACAAAGAGACAGAGTAAAATCATTCACCCGCCCTTTGACTTCTTGGCAAAGCAAGCACAAAGGGAAAGTCCCATTTTTTAGTGCAAGGGGAAGCGAAAATCCTTATTTGACTAAGCTTGAAAACAGTCCCTCACCATTGAACTACCTTGGGAAAGAACGGCGGTCACCGGGCTATTGCCCCTCAATTGCTGCTCCTTTCGGAGAAATAAAAAAAAATGCTAGGAATAGGATCTGTCGAAAATGAAACTCCTTTTCCCAAACCATCAACAGTGTGGAAAACATGAAATGCTTCGGAAGTTAGAACTCTATTTCTCTCTCTACGTCAAATGTAGATCGATAGGTTTAAAAGCTTAGATCTAAGTTTTTAAACCCAGATCTAATGATTGAGAACACACGATCTTCTGGGTTTCGCAATGGTGGTTGTGCGGCATTATTCTGGGTTCCGCTTTATTTTGAGTTTTTTCGATTTTGAGTTTTGTGCTCGCCGGCAATGGTGGTTGTCCGGCGGTGGTCGCTATGGTAGATGGAAGAAAGGAAATTGAGAAAAGAGAAGAAACTGGTGTAATGTAATTTGTGAACTTACATTAATATCATCATATCAAGTTTTAACAAATAAATAAATTATGGGTTTGGATTTTGTGTTCGCCGGCAACGATAGTGGTGGTGGCGGCCATGGTTGAACCGACAGCCATGGTGGAACCGAAAGGGAAGGGGTTGGAATGAGGAAGAAAGGGGTTTAAAAATTAGATTTAGCTAATTACAAAAATACCCTTATTTAAGCTTTAAAAAACAAAATTATTATGGATGTTTTTGTCCATTCAAAATAAAAGAACGCATGGACAATTTTACCCTTAGGCAAAGGCATGAGAGTTGCACGTGAGCAGACTTAAAGGAAAAAAACTAACAGAGTTGGACGGAAGGACCAATTGCTTAAAAAGTTTCAGCACAGGGACTTAATTTTTTTGAATTTTAGTACAAGGACCAATCCTAAAAAAGAGGTAGAGCACAGGGACTATTTGTGTAGTTTGCTCAAAAAAATATAAAGAGCTTTGCCAAGTCTATCACAGTTTTTAGCTTTTCCTAGATAACCCTTATTCCCACCACTTATTATTCCCTCAATTTCAAACAAAGAGTCCAATATACTATTGGGTAAAATACAAATAACCCCCCTCAACTATGGGTTGATTTGAGTTGCCCCCTCAACTACCAATTGAAGCAATATATCCCCCTCAACTATATATTATTTTCTTTAATCGCACTTTCTGTTTAGGCACTGTCATTTGAGTTGACGTAAAATGCCCACGTAAGACTCATGTAACCATCTTTAAGCATTCTTTTTAATCATAGTGTCATTTTGGTGTTTTAAGTGACTATATTATCCTTATTGTTCTAAAACCTTC
Organism: Platycodon grandiflorus; assembly: GCA_016624345.1. Taxonomy (NCBI): domain Eukaryota; kingdom Viridiplantae; phylum Streptophyta; class Magnoliopsida; order Asterales; family Campanulaceae; genus Platycodon; species Platycodon grandiflorus. The sequence continues at coordinate 8,222,089 of CM028368.1, forward strand.
TTTGTACATAAAGATAGTCATTAAAATAATTTCTTATATTTATTTTGAATACTATGCTAAATATTATACATACAGATGGTGATGTAAGTCTTTGGTGGACAAATTTCGTGAATTCAAACTGCGGTGTCTAAATAGAAGGTGCAATTTAAGAAAATGTTATAGTTGAGGGGGCACACTGCTTCAATTGGTAGTTGAGGGGGAAAATCAAACTCGACCCATAGTTGAGGGGGATTATATGTAATTTACCCTATACTATTTTAAAATGTTTCACTAAAGGAGTCCATTTTAAAAAGTTACACATATACTTTAAACATTTTTGTAATTATGATCAACTCCAATACTACTTATATATTCATTAATTGTTAGACTTTTTAAACGTAGACTATTAGGTGGAACGAAGTTACTACATACTTATACTAATATAACAAAGGAAGGATGTTTGTAATTTCAAAATAAATGATATCCTTAACTCTGTTGAATAATTATCAGTTATAAATTAAAAACCGTGCTACATCAATATTTTTTTTATTTTTTCTTACCAACTATCATTAATTACTCAAAACCACTAAATAGAAAAATAATTTTTTTACGAAATCAAGAATAAATTATAAAAATTTAAAAACAAAATAAAAAATAATTATGTGCACGCATCAAGTGTGCCAATTTACTAGTAGATTAATACTTTTGTCGTACCTAAAATAGAATCATGTTTAACTTGATACACAAGTTATGAAAAGCTCATCAACTTTACATTTATTAGGATGTTAAGTATTTTTAAACGATGGTAAGACGCTTCACTTACAATTGATAGGATGTGGTTTGAGTCACCAAGGAAAAAGTGAGGAATCACTATTGATCCCAATTTTAAAAAAAAAAAAAAAGTATTTTTAAACGATGCCCATGTGGACGTGAGATTCATCAATTAAAATTGCAAGTAAATTAATGATAAAATAATAAAAATAACATCCAAAAGAATTATAGAGCGAATTTTTTTTAAGAATGGCCTAAAACGAACCGAAAAAGAGGGAGTGAGTGACATGGACATGAGGTTATTATCAACAAAATAGGATCCATTATTTTACTTATAAGCAACTGTAGCACACACAAATGTGTGTATTTAATATTCCTTGCGTTCTAGACAAAGAGTTCACTATTTTATCTTCAAAAATAATACCTGCAATCTTCATAATTTTATAACTTTACCCTCCACAAGTAGAATAAACATACTAACTATGCTCAAGCATTTTTGTAATTATGACCAATTCTAATGATACATATATATCCCTTAATTATCAAAATTTTCAAACGTGGACTCTTTAGTTGGAACGGAGGAGCAAAAAAATACAGTTATTTTCTTGAGATAGTTTTGGATGGAGAGTAAAAGAAAGAGGAATTGGGTTGTGGGTGGTTTTGTGTAGGAAAGTTTAGAGAAGTGTCCTCTCCCTTGATATATAGTATGCAGAATGGGTTTGGTACTGTGGATATTGGATATTGCAGCGACATAGATCCTCTTCACTTCTCTAGGTTGATTTCATCTTGGTGACTGATACCTAAGGTTTATCAGGCTTCCCAAAACCCTATCACATTACACAGTAAGTTTATAACCCACGTTACTTATTAAGACGGCTGGCTGACGGGAGGGAGGGGCCTAGGTATATCAAGCATGGATTCTTCGATATAAGAAAGCAAGGATAGGTGGCCTCATCACGAAGATAACTATTCTAAGGAGACTCTTCTCTCGCTAATGGCATTGCATCACATGAAATTCCCTCCCTTTTATGACTCGCCTACGTCACCTTTAGATCACTTGACGCGAATCTTTCAGCCCTAACTTCGTTGCACAAGCTAACTTAACAAATGCACTAAGCAGCCTAAACTCCATATATACTTGAGCCTTGCAAGTTTTAACTAATCAAGAGTGCAAAAGGTCTACCTGTTCAATAGAGGACCATAGATAAGCAATGAAACTTCACCTCCTGGCTGCTCTGATACAGAAAGTGTGGACCTAGTTTAATAACCATAGCTCAAAATGACATCTTTTGAAATCTTTAGCTGATGAAACTGCGCACTTCACTCTAGTAATTGTTGATCTGATGTAACTGTATAGCTGAAAAGGAAGTCCTGAAATACAGATTTAAAACATACAAATATTCCAAGTATACTAAGATGAGAAAAACATGAAAAATCAATAAACCTTCACTTATCTTCAAATACAAATGAAACAATCCCTAGTCCAATAATTTGAGCAATACTGGATCTGTTATTGAGACAGTGAAAAGTTAATTGTTGCTCAAATTCCATCTATAGTATGTTAATAATGATATCAGTCATCAGGGCATCACTGCCCTATATTGGTCTTTAAATAACAATAATGGAACATGCTCTATATTCTCCATTTCAAAGGCTACATTTACAAGCTCAATGGCTCAACAGTTAAAGACTTTATCTGATTTTCTGGAGTTAAAACAAGGATTAATAAAATAAATATCCAAGGGTGATTGATCATCAATGTGGATCGAACTTGCTTGATATCTTGCAAAAATGTACAAAGAAAAGGGCACCAGTATGAGATATTACCAGAACTCCCCACAGGTACAGAACCCATTCCTAAAATTGTGAAAACGGTTTGTATCTCTTACAATGATTTCTCTTCCTGTGATACTAGACGCAAACTTCATAAAAATGTGACAATCTCCACATATTCTCAAATTCTTCATAATCCTTACAGGCGCAGAAGTAGGTAAGCAAATTAACCCAAAAACAAGAGCTAATTTCTCGCTGTGATGCCACAGAAGTTCCTGTTTTCTATTCTCATCTACGTTGTGAAGGTCATGTTCTGTCTCACCTCTGTAGCCTAGCTTCTTCATCTCTTCCAGTAAATCCTCCAATCTTGAATAAATCTCAGCAATTTTAGGATGATTTCTCTCTCCAACCATGAATGTATGAACCTTATCCTTAATTTCTATCCAACTCTTGCCCCTCTCCTTCTTTGCTTCAGTGTCTTTAAGGTGCTTTCTTGACTGTGCAACTTCCTCCCACTTTTTGTTTGCAGCATAAATATTGGAAAGCAAGACATGGTTTCCTGCATTTTCAGGTTCAATCTCAAACAAATGTTTAGCAGCAACCTCAGCTACCTCAATATTAGCATGCACCCTGCAGGAGGCCAAAAGTGAACCCCACATGGAGGCAGTGGCTTCAAAGGGCATATTGTCTATCAAATCCTTAGCTTCATCAATCAGCCCTGTCCGACCAAGAGCATCAACCATACATGAGTAGTGGAAAATATTCTGTGCGACATTATGCTCTCTCAACATCATGTCAAAATATTTCTTTCCCTCTTTAACCAAGCCCATATGGCCACACGCAGATAACACAGAAACATAAGTAACTTCGTTTGGTTGCAAGCCCGTCTGCTGCATTTTCTCGAATAACAACATTGCCTCTATAGAGCGAGCATGTCTAGAAAATCCAGAAATCATAGCATTCCATAAAACAACATTTTTCTCTTCTGCACTTGAAAAGACCAAATAAGCTTCCTTTATACTTCCACATTTCGAGTACATGTCAACAAGAGATGAAGTCACAAAAATATTTGAATGAAAGCCAATTTTATATAACACCGCATGTGTCTGATTCCCTTCAATTCGAGCTGCAATAGCTGCACAAACAGCAAGAACAGAAGAAACAATAAACTGATTAAGTTCCAAGCCAATAACGATTACTCTTCTAAACATCACTAAAGCCTCCTCGTAAAGCTCATTTTTCACATACCCCGACACCATTGAACTCCAAGTGACCGCACTCTTCTCAGGCATACACTCGAAAACCCGGATAGCATCTTTAATTAAACTGCACTTTGCGTAAACATCAAGCAAAGCAGTGCCCACAAATACATTTGAGACCACCGATGCCTTGAGCGCAAAGGCATGCAACTGCTTACACTCAAAGACAGCAACTTTGGCGGCACAAGCGCAAAGAACACTTGAAACGGTGAATTCACTCAACTGGGTTCCCTCTCTTTGCATCTGAACAAAAAGATTAAGCGCCACAGTCGCATCCCCATTCTGGGTATACGAATAAATCATGGTGTTCCACGAAACAAGGCTCCTTTCAGGCATTTTGTCAAACAGTTGACGGACACACTCAACAAAACCACATTTGGAATACATGTTCATGAGCATATTAACAGTAGGTGTGTCTGATTGTAATCCATACTGAATGATTTGGCCATGGCAAACTCTTCCTTTCGCCCGTGCCCTTTCCCTCGCACATTTCTGCAAGATTTCTTGCAAGTTCGATATATGGGTCGGGTTTGTGCATGCCCATGAAAGGTTTTCTTGGGTTGGGGTGTGAGATTCATGTTCGGGCTTGGCTAAAGCTGATATGTTTCTGTAATGTAAATCAATAAAACGAATGGGTCTGGTATATCTACGCAGAGTTTTCATGTCATCGGTGTAAAGAACCCCGTGTAGACTGTAGAGTGACCCGAGTGCATGCTTAAAGTTTGAATCTCAACAAATCCCGGATTCATTTGATAAATGGGCCTTGGTTCAATTTGGTTTTTTTAATTTTCTATTTTTTTTCTTTATTTCAAGAACTTGTCAAAAACATAAATTAACTGATATTTTCTTCACCGTTTTCGTATTCTTTATTTACTTTTTTGAACTTTTTTTTTTGTAGCCCTGTTGGGATTTAGATATCATAAACTAATGAATTTAAGATTAAAATATACAACAATCTATAATACAATAGGAGGCGGTTCGCACGCTTGCAATTGAGTTGGAACAACTACTGGTCAAGATTTGTTCTTTTACTAAAATCCTACGGCTCATATTTACTTTGAGATTCACCCGTGTGAAGGCCGGTCACTGCGAACCCGACTACCGTCTCCTTCCCCAATACCGTCTCTCTCCTTCCCCAATACCGTCTCTCTCCTTCCCCAAACGTCTCACTCTCTCTCCTTCCCCAATGTTTGATTTTGCATTTGACTTTCTCTCCTGCGCACAACCCCATCTCTCTCTCCACATCCTGCTCCCAACTTCGAATAGATTTCTGCGATTCCCTTCTCCAAACTGGAAGAGGATTTTTGGTATACAAAACCCCCCACCCAACTCATTCCATTACCCTTCCGATTCCTCATTCCGGCCGATCTATCCCTCTCCGGCAAGCGGCCTGTTTGTGAATGGACACAATCAGGAAACAAGCGAGGAAGCTCCGGGAGCAAGTCGCCAGGCAGCAACAGGTACATAATCTGTCACATGCATCAGCTTTCATTCGATTATTTGATTTTACCGATACCATTAAATTCATTTGTGTGTTTCTCATATTTCCATAGGTAGATTTTGTTTTTATTGATTGAGTGAAATTATTAGGTTTAGTATGGTTGATATGGTTTCTGTTTTGTCTCTCTCGCTCTGTAAGTCTTGAGTTTTTTTTGTCCAATTTTTTCTTAACCCAATTGAAATTTTGATTAGAATTTTGGTTTGCTCTCAACCCGTAAGTCTGAAATTCTTTCAAGTTTGTTCTTACTCTCTTCTCTAAATCCAGTTTGTTGTTTGGATTTTTTGTTTGATAAAAAATTTGTTATATCAACCAAAGAACCACAGCACAAATTAGATTCACACACACACAGATTTAAACACCTAACATCAGTATATCTTCAATTTTTTTTGTTCAGTTTTTTCTTAACCTAATTGGAATTTTGATTAGAATTTTGGTTTGCTCACAACCCGTAAGTCTGAAATTCTTCTATTCGTAGATTCAAGTTTGTTCTTAACTAAGCTGGGTAGAGAGGAAATATAGGAAGTTGGGCTGGAGTTGTGAAATTAGTTAGTGCTCATAACCTGTTTGATATAATGCCTGAAAGAATAAAATGTGTGCGTGTGGCTGCTCTGTGTGGGTGGGTGGGTGCTCTGTGCTGCTGTGTACTAATTTTTTTTTTTACTTCAATTTTTGTAGTGTTTATAGCTCCTGTGTGTGTGGGTGCTAATTTTTTTTTTCTTACTTCAATTTTTGTAGTGTTTATAGCTCCTGTGTGTGTGCTGTGTGTGTGTGTGCGTGTGGCTGCTGTGTGTGTTTGCTGCTGTGTACTAAAATTTTTTTTTCTTACTTCAATTTTTGTACTGTTTATAGCTGCTGTGTGTGTGCGTTGTTGTGTGTACTATTTTTTTTTTCTTACTTCAATTTTTGTACTGTTTATAGCTGCTGTGTGTGCGCGTTGTTGTGTGTGCGCTACTGTGTACTAAATTTTATTTTTTTTTACTTCAATTTTTTTAGTGTTTATATTTTCTCTTAAAAGTAAACCCTCCGTTCTCTCTCTGTTCCAATTCGAGGTAATTTTTTTTAATTCCTTCAATGGTTTGTTCATAACCCGTATGTCTGAAATTCTTCTTTTCGTAGATTCAAGTTTGTTCTTAGTTTGAAATTCTACTTTTCCAGTTTGTTGTTTGTATTTTTTTGTTTGATTTGCGTTTTTGACATTAAGAAAAAATTTGCTATATCAACCAAAGGACCACAACACAAATTAGATTTACACACACACAGATTTAAACACCTAACATCAGTATATCTTCAATTTTTTTTGTCCAATTTTTTCTTAACCCAATTGGAATTTTGATTAGAATTTTGGTTTGCTCTCAACCCGTAAGTCTGAAATTCTTCTTTTCGTAGATTCAAGTTTATGTTCTTACTCTCTCGCACAATCTCTAAATCCGGTTTGTTGTTTGTATTTTTTGTTTGATTTGCGTTTTTGACACTAAGAAAAAATTTGTTATATCAACCAAAGAACCACAGCACAAATTAGATTCACACACACACAGATTTAAACACCTAACATTAGTATATCTTCAATTTTTTTTGTTCAGTTTTTTCTTAACCTAATTGGAATTTTGATTAGAATTTTGGTTTGCTCACAACCCGTAAGTCTGAAATTCTTCTATTCGTAGATTCAAGTTTGTTCTTAACTAAGCTGGGTAGAGAGGAAATATAGGAAGTTGGGCTGGAGTTGTGCAATTAGTTAGTGCTCATAACCTGTTTGATATAATGCCTGAAAGAATAAAATGTGTGTGTGTGGGTGGGTGCTGTGTGTGTGTGCGCTGCTGTATACTAATTTTTTTTTACTTCAATTTTTGTAGTGTTTATAGCTCCTGTGTGTGTGTGTGTGTGGGTGCTAATTTTTTTTTTCTTACTTCAGTTTTTGTAGTGTTTATAGCTCCTCTGTGTGTGTGTGTGTGCTGTGTGTGTGTGCGTGTGGCTGCTGTGTGTGTGTTTGCTGCTGTGTACTAAATTTTTTTTTTCTTAATTCAACTTTTGTACTGTTTATAGCTGCTGTGTGTGTGCGTTGTTGTGTGTACTATTTTTTTCTTACTTCAATTTTTGTACTGTTTATAGCTGCTATGTGTGCGCGTTGTTGTGTGTGCTGTGTGTGTGTGCGCGCTACTGTGTACTAATTTTTTTACTTCAATTTTTTTAGTGTTTATATTTTCTCTTAAAAGTAAACCCTCCGTTCTCTCTCTGTTTCAATTCGAGGTAATTTTTTAATTCCTTCAATGGTTTGCTCATAACCCGTAAGTCTGAAATTCTTCTTTTCGTAGATTCAAGTTTGTTCTTAGTTTGAAATTCTACTTTTCCAGTTTGTTGTTTGTATTTTTTTGTTTGATTTGCGTTTTTGACATTAAGAAAAAATTTGCTATATCAACCAAAGGACCACAGCACAAATTAGATTTACACACACACAGATTTAAACACCTAACATCAGTATATCTTCAATTTTTTTTGTCCAATTTTTTCTTAACCCAATTGGAATTTTGATTAGAATTTTGGTTTGCTCTCAACCCGTAAGTCTGAAATTCTTCTTTTCGTAGATTCAAGTTTATGTTCTTACTCTCTCGCACAATCTCTAAATCCGGTTTGTTGTTTGTATTTTTTGTTTGATTTGCGTTTTTGACACTAAGAAAAAATTTGCTATATCAACCAAAGTGCCACAACACAAATTAGATTCACACACACACACATTTAAACACCTAACATCAGTATATAGGCTATTATGACAGCAAAACACAAACCCAACAAAACACAAACCCAGAATGTAAGTTTATCTTCCAGTTTGTCTCTCTCGCTCTGTAAGTTTATCTTCCAGTTTGTTTATATATTTATTTTTAGTAAGTACTCTGTAGAATTTTTAAGGAATGTGGACTTTGTTGAATTGGTTCCTTCCTTTCCTGGGTTTGGGGTATGCATATCATATTGATGATGATGAAGCCACACTTGAATTCTTGCCTTGGAGTATGCTAAGTTAAGTTTATATTTACTTAAAATTTGTTAAAATTGAAAATAGGAAACTGGGAGAAAGTGATATGGATGTCATGTTATGACTTTACTATTTTTGTTTTTGTTGTTATTTTTATTTTTAGTAAGTACTAAGTAGAATTTTTAAGGAACGTGGACTTTGTTGAAGTGGTTCCTTCCTTTCCTGGGTTTGGGGTATGCATGTCATATTGATGATGATGAAGCCACACTTCATATTATGACAGCAGGCAAAGAAAAACAAACAAAACACAATTGCTTTCTACAAACTCAAACATAATTTGTATGAAAAGGAGAGTTTGCAGGGGACTTTAATTGGGGAAATAGGGCATGGATTCCAGCGCAAAAAAGGAGTAACATGTACACAACACATTCTTTCTCCCTCGCACACTACACTAAAATATTGCACATAGACTGTACTTAACCCACACACACACACTTGCACTTTGTGTATATAAAAAGTGAATTGTAATTTTTTGTGTAATTTAGTTTCAATGAATTTTTTTAGTATTATTAAAGTACTGTAAAATTTTGAGATCTTATAGAAAGATATTTAGATGATTTTATTTTTTGTGTTATTCATCAGATTCAAAGTTATTATAACAAAAAAAAAATTCAAATAATTAGTATGCAAAGATTGGTAAAATATTCAGATCATATAAAAGAAAATATAGATCTGAATAATTCTTGATTCCTTTCAATATGTCCCAAGCAAGTATGCAAAAGGCATTTGATCGGTAAAGCCCAAAGGATCGATCGAAAAAAACAAACAAGAATAAACACAATAAGGCTTTACTTAGGGTGCATCTTCAAAAAAATATCCCTTCAATCAATCCCCTTCAACCTTTTTTTGAGCTCAAGCTGATTAATTTGTGTTCTCTTTTTGTAATTTTAGGTTATGAAATGCCTTTGTGATATATAGTATTGTGGTTTTGAAAAGCCAATCTTGCTAGGAGCCTTGAGAATGTAGTTTTAGAAAAAAGACGAGGTGTCACAACCTTAATCTTCTTCACCAGCCTTAATATTAATATTTAAAGTAGGTAAAGAAGTCTGACACCTCACATCTTTTTAATAAAGTATGTTTTTCTGATATTTTAATTAATCGATTACTATACATAAAATATAGTTAAATGAATGTGTTTTATATTTTCTTTGTCTCACGTGCAGGTGAAAATAATAAAAAAAAAGTTATTGCAGCTGGCATTTCTAAACCAATCATTGTTGGGAAGCAAAAGCCTTCAGACAAAGACTAAGTTGTCGTTATTGAGGGATATAATAAAATATTGTTGTTATATTTCAATTTTTTTTAATTTCAATATTTTATTATTGGTTTTCTTACGAAATAAATGGATTGTATTAATTATTATTTCATTATTTTCATGTCATTTAGTTTTACTCACCTCCTACGAAACCTCAAATATTGATTCAATTTCATACTGATATCGTGCCTATGGCACGGGCACAAAAACCTAGTATATAACATTTATAATACATAATCGACTTGAATTGAAGTACTAGATTTCTAATAGCTCGTTATAGCTAGTGGTGACTTTGGTGAGGAGTCATGGTAACAGCGGTGCTAAGCTCTACATTAGCAGGATTTCTGTAAAAGGTGATGAATAATCTGATCATTAACATATATAAAATTACATGTACACGGCTTATGTTTATATAGACTATGTCATGTCTATCTTGAACTACATCACATCATTAACATATATAAAATTACATGTACACGGCTTATGTTTATATAGATTATGTCATGTCTATCTTGAACTACATCACAGGAGAGTAATCTGATCCTATTAGTAGGAGAGGTATAGAAGGAGAGAGACATGTAGTAGGAGAGATATAGTAGGAGAGAGACATGTAGTAGGAGAGATATAGTAGGAGAGAGACATGTAGTAGGAGAGATATAGTAGGAGAGAGACATGTAGTAGGAGAGATATAGTAGGAGAGAGACATCTCAACAGTCCCCCTCAAGTGGAGTTGTGAGGATTCCGAACACCTAACTTGCAAATGATGGTGATGAACTGTTATACATTCAGTCCTTTAGTGAAGATATCAACGAGCTGCATATACGTGGGAACATAACTTGGAATGATGACGCCTGATTGCATGTGTTCTCGAATGAAATGGCAGTCAATTTCCACGTGCTTTGTGCGTTCGTGAAAAACACTATTATGGACAATGTGGAGCGCAGCTTTGTTGTCACAAAAGAGGCGTATAGGTTGAACATGGTCAACCGTTAGATCAGCGAGAAGGGCACGTAATCACAGTAGTTCAGTAGTAGTAGCTGCCATAGATCGATATTCGGCTTCAGCCGAAGATCGGGAAACGGTTTGTTGTTTCTTGGAGTTCCAAGAAATTGGGGATGTTCCAAGTTGGATGAAAAAACTTGTTGTGGATTTCGAGACATGGGGCAACCCCCCCAATCTGCATCACAATATGCAGACATTTGAAGAGCACATTTTGAAGAGAAGAATATACCCCGCCGGAGTTCCTTTAACACAGACAGTAAATGCATGGCAGCATCTAGATGTGATTGGCGCGGTGCATGCATGAATTGACTCAAAATATGCACAGCATAGGAAAGATCTGGTCGAGTGATGGTGAGGTAAATAAGACGCCCAACAAGCCTTGTGTAACGTCCTGGGTCTTTCAAGAGTTCGCCATCTTCTGCATTTAACCGATGTTGCTGTGGTATAGGAGAAGATGCGGGTTTGGAACCAAGAAATCCAGTGTCAGCAAGTATATCAAGGGCATATTTTCGTTGACATAAGAAGATCCCGTCGGGTGAGCAAGCAATTTCAAAACCAAGAAAGTATCGCAATGTACCAAGATCTTTGATGCGGAAACAATTGGCCAGATATGTTTTCAAATGATTGCAGGAGTCGACATTGTTTCCAGCAATAATAATATCATCGACGTAGACGAGCACAGCTGTGTAGCTGGAACCATGTCGCCGAACAAACAAAGAGTGATCTGCCCGTGAGTGGTGGAAACCATAGTGAATGAGAGTGCTAGATAACTTTGCGAACCATTGACGACTAGATTGCTTGAGGCCATATAGAGATTTGCGTAAGCGACAAACGCGATTGTCATCTGCAGAAAGAAGACCCAAGGGTGGCTTCATGTAGACTTCTTCTGTTAATTGACCATATAAAAAAGCGTTGTCGACATCCATTTGGAAAAGAACCCAACTGTTGGCTGCCGCAACTGCTAAAAGGCATCTGACGGTAGTTAACTTAGCAATGGGCGTAAAAGTTTCATGATAGTCGAGCCCTTCAATCTGAGTGAACCCCTGAGCAACAAGACGGGCTTTATACCTGTCGACGGATCCATCAGCGTGGTATTTGAGTTTATAAACCCACTTGGAACCTATCGCACGTTTTCCTGGAGGAAGAGACATGATATCCCAAGTATGATTGCGTTCAAGAGCCTGAAGTTCGTTGCGCATGGCATCTTTCCATTTTTCATGAGTGATGGCCTTGTAATCACGGTTCTATTGTTTCTATTTACTGGTTCTTACTTAATATTGCACCTAAATTAAATCTGTCAAAAGTTTTTCTTTTACCAGATTTCAAGTGCAATCTTCTATAAAAACTTTTGACAGATTTAATTTAGGTGCAATATTAATGCTACCGTGAGAAAGAGAATTTAGAGTGGAACCATTAGGTAGAGAAACAATAGAACCGTGATTACGTAGAGGCGAGGACCCATGAAAAACAGATTGACAATGAGCAAAATGATCGGTAGCTCCAGAATCAACAATCTAACTTGATGTGTCACATGAATCAAGAGTGGCCTTACCAACAAAATTGACTGACGGTGTTGGGGTTGAATGATTGACTATTGGGGTTGAATGATTGACTCATCCAAGAAGATGTAGGAGCTGTTCCTGCTGTTCTGGAGTTAATGTTACTCATGATATAGAAGCAACAGAAGCAGGCGCAGGCGTCGTTCCAGTATTGCATGTGGTGTCTTTTGTGAAAGAATTACGAGTTGCGTTCTTGCCGCGTCCTCGTCCAATGCCACTATTATTCGTTGGAAAACCGATGATATGATAGCACTGTTCTTTCCAATGACTAGGTCTATTACAGTGCTCACAATGTGGACGGCCCCGTCCACGACCTTTCCCATTTGATATTGCAGATTTGTCCCCAACAGAAGTAGTATTGAACGCGACGACCTCTGGAACTGTGGCTTTGTGAGATGATATCTGCTGTTGCCGTTCTTCTTGAATGACAAGCCCATAAACCCTGTTAAGATGAGGTAAGGGATCCATAGTGAGAATTTGAGATTTTATTACCTTGTATTGATCACCGAGGCCCATAAAAAAGTCGTGAATTTTTTCTTTCTCCCATATGACCTACCACTTTTCGAGATATACCACAATCACAATTGGAACAAGTGCAACTGGGCATTGGGTTGTACGAATTTAATTCTTCCCATATACCCTTTAATTTGTTAAAATAAGTGACAACAGGAAGATCTTGTTGCTGGATCGTGAAAACAGATCGGCGAAGGTCATGAATAAGAACCTCGTTGCCTTGACTGTACCGTTCTTCTAGTTCCCGCCATAAGACTCGTGCATCGCGCTGATATGTAACTCCAGAACAAACACTTGGAGAGAGAGAGTTTTTGAGCCATGCAACAACCATCGCGTTGCATTTGTTCCAGGCGTATACCTCTGGTGATTCGTCCGCTGGGCGCCCCAAGCTCCCATCGATGAAGGGTTCTTTGTTTTTGGCGATAAGTGCATTAAGGGTTTCATCTCGCCATGACTTATAATTAGTTTCAGTGAGTTTGAAATCTATTAGAGGGATTCCAGGACTATCCGAAGATGTGACGTAGTATGGGCTGTTAGGATTTTGGGTGATAGCATAAAATTGTGTGGATGATGTTTCTTTTGCTCCTGTACTCTTATCGGAGGAAGAGACATCATCTCCCTCTCCCATGTTTGTTACGCAAGGAAAGAGGTTGATGAGAGTTATATATTAGTCTCTGATACCATGTAAAAGGTGATGAATAATCTGATCATTAACATATATAAAATTACATGTACACGGCTTATGTTTATATAGACTATGTCATGTCTATCTTGAACTACATCACAGGAGAGTAATCTGATCCTATTAGTAGGAGACGTATAGAAGGAGAGAGACATGTAGTAGGAGAGATATAGTAGGAGAGAGACATGTAGTAGGAGAGATATAGTAGGAGAGAGACATCTCAACAATTTCATTAGTTGTCGTAGTGCAATGGTGTTGCTCGTGAGAACTATTTAGAGGAGAAGCTAGTAGGAACGATAGTGCTCCAATGGTTGTGCCAAGGATTGTGATATGATGCAAGTGGGAGAGGAGTTGATGCGACAATGGTGAAGGCAATGTTGATGTGATGGTGGTGGTTGATGATGTCTTAAGGAATCTCTAAAAGTATTCTTAGGACTCACTTACCTCAATGCCACCTGGACAAGGGAACCACCATTGCCAAGATTGAAAGCACAAGACATGCATAGGAGCTAACCACCTAGTGACAATGTCGAATTCCTCCCTTAGCCAAGCTCCCCAGTGACAAGGACCTTTGTCGATCTCGCCCAGAAGCCACCGACCTAGGATGGTCCCTCCTAGCTCACTTACCTAGGTTGGCCTCCCATGCTTGCTCATCTAGGCCGGTCAATTATGATTCAGTTCTTCGTGATTATGTCCAACTTCCAATCAGGGGGGCTGAGCACTTCATCAACGGTGACCATGATTACTCCTCAAACCGGAGGATGACTTGCTCTAAACCCAACTAGTACTAAAACGTGCACTTGTTCTGCCACGAGAAAAGGATAACTCCTTTGTTGTGTTGCTTGCACCCTCAAAATTATTCGTTGTTTTCAACTTCAACCATATATGACAATCAAGATAATGAAAGACAAACATTGAACATGTTGCCTTTAACAAATCAAAAGCCCTTTGCTTTATCAAGTCCATCATTTGTTACTTTTTAGTTCTTAAAAGTAAAATCCCTTTGCTCCTAGTTGACCTCCTAATTGCCCACAAATTATCCACTCTCAATCCTTCTATTTCCAGGATAGCCATACTTTTCATTTGTTAGTTCTATTTTATATCAGGCCTATTGGGTATTTCTGTGTCTAACCCATAATTGACTTGGGCTCCATCTTTACTACCCGACTCTTAACACCTGCGGCCTTACAAGCATCGCTCTTTCCTTCAACCTTATCAGCCCCTTGCTTTGGGCTTTTAGAATATGTTTGTTCTTCGTAATTTTACATTGTTGGGCTAATTGGATCATTAAAGCTCTCATTACTCCTCTATCATCAGCCCCAAATTTTGAATAACCCTTCTCTTTTGAGTTACCACAATTAGGCTTCGATGAGTACACGAAAATGAAATTTATTTTTGCGAAATTGAATAATAGTAATGAGATTTCACATAAATAGATGAGAAGATGATTTCTAAAAATTGTTTGGTAACATAAAGAATGTGAGTATTAAAGTAGTACAAATTTCTATTATATTGTTTGGTAAGAAACAAAACAATTTGGAATGCAAAGATAAAATTAAGACAATTGACAACATTACCCTAATGTAGACAAATACTTGTTAATGACTTTCATGATAAAAGTTAGATATTAAAGTTATTACTACTTCACAAAATAACAAATTCATCATTCTTTTTCAATTTTAGTGAAAATTTTTGTAGGTCCACTTTAGGTAAACGATAAGACTAGAAAGGGAGGGAGGGGGGATAAAATCTTTTGGTAAGTTTTAAAACCTTTGAAAATTTTGACAGCGAAAAATCAGTTTTGAAGATATCAATGAAAGTGATGAGTTGAAAAATCAGCTTATGAATAATTTTGATGAACTGACTAATGTTAAGTAGCAAAGGTTGACTGGAGTTTTAAATAATGAAACAATTCTTAAAGTTTTGGTCGGTTTGGTCAATGAAAGCAAGCAGTAAATGAACACTATATGTAAAGTGGTTCACAATATAAAAATTGTTACGTCTACTACCAAGTTGGTAAAATTTGAATTTTAAAGTACACTAATATTAATAATCTAAATAATCACTAACGGATCAGTATACAATACGGACCAGTAAATATGGAAGTGTTGCCAGACCCTGTCTTTTTTCACTAACTTTCAGTATAGATGACCTCATGTGGAAAGTCAATCTTTTGAAGGAAAGGATCTAGTTTCACGAAAGTGCTTTCTTTTTTCACTCGGAGCGGAGACAGCTTGTACGTAGCTAAGACTGAAAAAGCTCTTCTCTTTAATGTCGCCCTTAAAATATTAGCTAATGAAGGCTCCGTTTCACTTCTTTTCCTTTGATCGCTTTTTGATAGTATATTCGGATCAAAGTAGAAGCTGGAATGGTGGATGCTTTCAGAAAGAAATATAGCATAGTTCAAGGATATCTATTTTCTCCATTAAAAGTTTTAGCCTTGGCCTTCTATAGTCGGACCGTAATAAGCTAGGTGCATAGGGGTGTGAAGCGATCTCGGACTAATGGAATATACCTACCTATTCATAAACAAAGAAGGAAGACCTCAATAACTAAGAAGTTGTGAGGAATTTAATACAATGATTGAATGTAAAGGCAAATACAAAGAATGAGAATAAGAATTAAATTATCTAAGTAAATGCGCTTTAATGGAGAAGCTTCAGAGATTCTTGGAGTGTTATGAATGTACGAACTCTTGAAGGCTTCTTGTAAACTTGTTGTAGTTCCTTAATTCTCCTTCGGCTTTATATAGGGAGTTAGAATTTTAATGTTTTGATGTCGTGCAAGTGAAATGTGGTGAATAACTATTCTCGAGTTTTGAGCTATCTCAGAAGAGGTAGGTTGAATCTGTCTTTCAATTCTGAAATAAACAAAAAACTTAGAGTGAAAAGTGTATTAGAATACATTAAATGTAAAGCAAAAAAGCATGTTTGAATTATACAGTAACATGCAAAGTACTGACACATATTCAAAATAACTACAGAGCTTATCAAGGAAGCTTACGTTTTGAAGATTAGTAAACTTACACAAAATAAGTCAAATACATTATCAGTCTATTGTTTTTATGCCAATTATTGACTTAGATAATACTTAAGTCATTATTAATCATTATTCATGGCGGAATCAGCTATAATTACCTAAATCAGTCATCAGCTTAAGAATAAAATGTTTGCTGATTTTAAGTGATTCCAAAATAAGTTAGAATGATTTTAAATATATCATCGAAGAACCAACAATTTTAATTTTTCCAAAATCAACAAAGCAGAAAATTTTTATTAAATTAAAAAAAAAAACTAATGTTATAATGAAAATAGTTCAAATAAAAATAGCTTAAGCATTTGAAACAAAATGAACAAATACTTGACCTAATAAAAAGAGCCGAAAAACAATGACGACGAGAATGTGTAAAAAGAAACGGTCGAAAAATAGTTGAAACTAAATAAAATTATAAATATAAAGCAAATACTTGACGTAATAGAAGAATATTATTGTTTTTTACATGAATTCCAACTATTAGGAATCCAAATACCACCTAGCTCTTCTAACAGGATTGTGATTCCTTAAATTTTATTAATCAATTTTAAGATTTTAATAATTCATTTTCATTTCAAATATAATTCTTGCACTACCAAACGTTATTAATCAATTTTTTGGAATTAATTATGCAAAGTTGATTCAATTTTCGTGTACCAATTGAGGTCATATAGTTTTGGGTGAATATTGAGTCGGTCCCATTTGATGAATTTTCAATCAGTTTAGACACCTATACTTGTTTCAAACCCAAAAAAAATAATTTTGTTGCGAAATATTGTCTATGCCTTTAAAAAATACAGAACAGACACGCGATGCATCGCAATTTCAAATCAATGTATCGTAATTCGAACAAGTAAACGATGCATCGCAAATCCAAATTGATGCATCGTGTCAAAATTGATGCATCACAATTCAAGTATGCATCGCGATGCATAGTATTGTATTAAAACGTATAATTTTATAGCATCGTGAAACATGCATTTTATTTACGATGAATCATATTGTATTGAATTAATCGACATTTCAATTGCGATGCATCAAAGTGTCAGTATTGTACTAAAAAGTACTGTTATATAGCATCGCATTGCATGAATTTTAGGGTCGTAATTCCAAAATCAATGCATTGCAATGCAAACAAACCCCACCTCTTAATCTTAAAAATATTCAAAATTATAATGTTGAGTTACACTAACGGATGATCCAAACAAGTATACCCCACCTCTTAATCTGCAAAATATTCAAAATTATAATGTTGAGTTTCATAAAAGGATGATCCAAACCAGTATAGGGAACAATTTATAATGGCTAAACCATTAAATATTAAAAAAGTCAAAACGATGTAAAAATACAATACGGAAATGAGCGGAAGGATTCACCATGGCTGTAGATGTATGATCGGAGGAGATCGAGGGGAGCTATGAACTGAATTTGGAGTGAGAAAATTTAGGATTAATAAAAATACACACAAACACTTATAGATGGATAGATAAAAAGGTGAGGTGGTGCTGTTTGGGGTTCACAAAATATAAACACACATATACATACATACATACATACATACATACATATATATATATATATATATATATAATATATATATATATATTGTTGGGCCTACATTTTTAATCAACTTGTTCACAACTTACATATATCATCTTGATACTTACAACTTGAGTTCTCCTACCGCACCTTGACATTTTTTGCGGGTTAAATTATCGTTACGTTACAACCTATTTTTTAGGAAGTGCCAAGATAAAAGAGACTGAGTCAACAAACGTTCCTTCATCAAACAAAGCCGCAAGGGATCCTTATCTCTTCAAACCAACATTGTGGCGAGAATACCTCAACAACTTCAACCAATTTCCTATATTCTAGGCTTATTTGTTTCTTTGTATTTGAGGTATAAAAGGGAGGAACACATGTATTTTACACACACATTCTCACTAGCTTAAGCTCCCTAGTATACGCTCTTAGTCTTGTATTCAACCCGGTTAATAAATCACTTGGTCAAGGCAGTTCCCTAAAACCTCCCGGGTTTTGTGGGCGAACAAGTTGTTCAAGGGCTTTCCTAGTTAACAAAACTCTTTGTGTTCATTTTCGTAATATCTTGTAATCATTGTACCCGATTCAACCTTTTTGTCATCTTTCTCATCACTAGTTTCCTTGTTGAAATTTGACCAAAACAATTTGGCGCCATCCGTGGGACACTTTGATTATTTATATAGAAATGGCCAATCCATCCTCCGGTAGTCTTGGTGAGAGGAACCACCGCTTCCTAGTTCTCGTATCTCGTGCAACCCGTCTTCAAATCCGAAGCCGCCAATATGGAGCTAATGTCTAACATGGTCACGATATTGAAAAAGTGATCGACCAGCTTGGATGCTCAAGAGCATACAAACACTATGATACTCAATGCCATTGATTCCATGCGTAAAGGAAAACAAACCGAAACTCAAACATCTACTCCATTTTCACCTTTGCATCCTAGATCTTTGTTTGGTGCAGTACAGACCAAGCCATGTTGGAGATATCCCTATGTCTAGTACCTTACCGAGAAAGTACAATCATGACGGCAATTCCAACCTCGCGGCCACGGTTCAACTTTACAACTAGCCAACCCGTGTTGACGTCTTGCTATACCTATGCCGCACCCTCGACGGGGCAAACAGGAGTTTCTATAATACTTTTGATACTTCGCATCCCAATTTAATAACAATTCTCTTTTGCGAGAGTCAACTTATTAGGGAAATGCAAACCATAAAAGAATTGCTTCGAGGTGTGCTGGAGTCAACTTACCTCCTCACCAAGTTTCCCCAACTTGCTACAACGAATCCCGTTTTGTTCCACCATAGCTAATGTGGAAATCCCAAAGAAATTTTCAGTCCCCATATGAAGAAGTATGATGGAAGTACGATCCACAGAACATGTGTTGTCAGTATCAAGAATCAATGGATATCATAAGTATCCCCCTGTTTTTAAAGAAGCATGTTTTGCAGGGGCTTTGGCTCAACTCTATCGGGACCAGCTTTAAAATGGCTAACAGACTTCCTCTTAACTCTATTTCTTCCTATGCTCAACTTGTCAAGATGTTCACTAATCAATTTTCATGCAATGTATGTTCGACAAGTTGACCAATGACCTTACGTAATTGTGCAATGCCTAATGAGAGTCTTAAGGAATATTTGCACAAGTTTAATAAAGAAGCAAGTGACCATACCCAACTGGATATGTCCACGCTACGAAGCATTCCGTATTGGCCGAAAAAGAACTCTCTATTTTATAATGAGTGGTGATGACACCGCCAAACAACTTGAAGAAATAAGAACCGAGCCTTACGATTCATCGATTGGAGGAGGACAGCCTAGCAATGGAAAAGTCAATTGGAAGGACCCTCTATTTGAGCCATCGGACGAAAATCGATTCCCACCATTATAAGTCTAGCAGGGCAAACCCCGTTAAATCTGAATCTTCTAAAGTTCATTTTATAGATGATGATCAAGATGGAGATGATAATGACTATCCTAGAATTTCGACTATTGCTTTTCTGGATATTGCAGAGTCCTTTGCGCCATGGAGAATCTTGGAGAAAAAGCAAGATGGCCCAAGAAAATGACAAGCCCACAACTTGGAAGGATAAGTCCAAGTGGTGTGCATTTCATGAGGAATTCGGGCATACTATCGAAAATTGTTTCGCCTTGAGGAAGGAGATTGCTCATCTATTGTCAAAGGGATTCCTCAAGGATCTGTTGGGTAAGAAGAGGGTCGAAATGAATCCAAAGAACTGATTCTATGGAGCACCTGCACCGAGAAAGTTGTACCTCCTCCACCACCAAGGTAGTAAATGTTATTTCGTGGATCCCATATTTGTGGTACAACTTATTCGCAAGCGTCATGCCAAGAGCTCTAAGGAGGATCAATCGAGCTGCCCTCAAGGTGTCGCGACTTCACGGAGGGTCAAGTTATCTCCTTCGAAGATGAGGATAAGGATAACACGCCGGACCCCCATCATGATGGTCTAGTTGTCCAAGTGCGATCGCTAATTGTATGGTCAAGAGAATCCCGATTGATGGTGGTAGCTCGTTAATATAATCTTTACCCACGCTCCGCAAGAGATGGGTATCCTTTATCGAAGTTGTGAGGAATTCGTCCGTACTAGTGGGGTTCGGTGGCGAAGTAAAACGATAGCTTGGAGAAATCAAGTTGCCTCTATCCGGAAGGTATGAATTCTATGGAAAGATTCTGTAATCGAATGTTCTTCTTCGTACAATGTCATTTTAGGTAGGCCGTGGATCCACAACATGAAAGCCGTGCCGTCAACCTATCACCAAGGTGTCAAGTTCCCAACTCCTTGGGGTGTAGCCAAGTTGAAGGGCAATCGCAGCTTTCTAAAGAATGCTACAAGGTCAACATGAAGGCAAGTTCACCCTCGTCCGCATAGCAATTAAAGAAAAAGGCCCGGATGTTATTGAAGCGTGGAGCACGAGACGAAGAGTGTTTCGTTGATGAATCAAATCCCGAGGCCCAAGTGCAAGTTGGTACAGATCTTCCGACCGAAGTTGAGGAAGAGCCGATCGAGTTTTGAAAAGTCGAAATGTTTTGCATGGAAGCACGAAGATATGACAGAATAAGCAAGGACGTCATTACTCACAAGTTAAATATTGATCCAACTATTCGTCCGTCCACCGAAAAGGAGAAAGTTTGCCCATGAACGCAACCAGATTATAAAAGATGAAGTTGAAAGGCTTTTGAGAGCCAAGATGATCAAGGAAGTTCAATATCCAAGATGGCTGGCCAATGTTGTGGTGGTAGAGAAGAAGAATGGCAAGTGGCGAGTATGCGTAGACTTCACGGACCTGAACAAGGCCTGCCCAAAAGATCCATTTCCTCTTCCTCATATTGATTCTCTAGTCGATGAGACAGCTGGCCATGATATCTTGACGTTCATGGATGCATCCTCGGGATTTCAAAGAATTCAAATGGAGCCCTCGGACCAAGAAGATACGGCCTTTATGACTCCCGAAGGTATATATTGTTATATTGCTATGCCATTTGGTCTTAAAAATGCAGGGCAACTTATCGAGACGGTAAACAAGATGTTCAAAGATCAACTTGGCAAGACGATGGAAGTCTATATAGATGATATGGTAGTAAAGTCCAAGCATATTGAAGATCACGTGGAGCATCTTGCTGAGGCATTCAACATCTTGAAAGCTTTCAACATGAAGCTCAATCCAGCGAAGTGCAACTTCGGTGTTAAAGCAGGGAAGTTCTTGGGTCATATGGTGACTAAGAGAGGAATTGAAGCCAGTCCTGAACAAATCAAAGCTATTCTCAACTTGGAATCTCCCAAGAATGTTAAAGACGTCCAAAGGTTAACCGGTAGAGTAGCTGCCTTAAATAGATTTATATCTAAATCATCTGATAAGTGCAGGTTATTCTATGAAGTGCTAAGAAAGAATAAGCTATTCCAATGGACTGATCAACATGAGGCAGCCTATCAACAACGGATTGCTAGATCCTACAACAAAAATGTCAGAATAAGAAGGTTCCAGGTTGGTGATTTAGTTTTGAGAAAAGTATTTCAAAATACCAGAGAACTGAATGCAGGTAAGCTGGCTCCCAAGTGGGAGGGACCATATCTCATTGATGCTGAAGCTGGCAAAGGTGCATACTGGTTGTCGACCCCAAGTGGAAACAGGATTCCTAGGAGTTGGAATGCTATTCATTTAAAGCTCTATTTTATGTAAGTCAAGTAGTTAACAACTAGACTTCCCAGGTATGAGTTAATTTATTTCAAGTTCATTCATGCGTTTCAATCCTCAATTTTATTAAAAAAAAAAAAAAAAAACCCTTACTAACTTAAGCATCGGAGGGGTGTTGGCCATGCTAACACCCAACCCTAACATGAATTTGTTTTGCAAGGTATACTAGCAAAGTAGGCTCAACATGTTAACACGCCAGTACGGCTCCAACATGTTGAGACCTAAACTGGAGCAGGTTGAACATGTTAACACGCCAGTACGGCTCCAACATGTTCAGACCTGGGACGAAGAAGTCCAACATGTGAAACACGCCAGTACGGCTCCAACATGTTGTGACTTTAGCTGGAGAGGGATGGAACATGTTGACACGGGACGGTGATACTTGTTCTATCTCTTCAAACGACTTACCTCTCGATCAAAGGTACATTTTGGTTAAAAGATTTACATCTTTTCTAAAGAGTTAAGGTTTTTACACCTTCGCCGCGACGATTTCACATCTATTCAAGATGTGACTATTGGTTGTAACATTAACATGTTACCTACTTCTTAACTATTAAACATTTTATCTACTAAGACAAGCAAGTGTTTCTAAAAGAAACCTGGATTACTTCAGTAAAAGATTCAGAGTGTTCCCAAGATTAGTGGATGAGTTGGTTAAGCCAACAAATCCTATCAAACTATGAAAAGCATGGAGTACTAGACCAACCTAGTACCCCTAAATAGATTGTTTGCGCTCTTATGAGCAGGTTACATGACCAACGAATAAAAAGCATAAAATTGTTTATGTCATCCTCCAAATCCCCTAAACATTTCAAACTTTATCAACATTTTGGCTTACCGTCGGTGTTACGTCTGTTTCCTTTTCTTGATTGTCGCCTTCAATTTGTTTCCACCATGTCGCTCGGACTTTGTTGGCATCCTCAATCAACTCCTCTAAGGCCGGAGAATTTACCTCCTCCGCATCCACCGGTTCACCGATGAAATCCTCCAAGGTCTTTCTTTCTTCCTCGAGGTCCCATGCACGGCGAGTCCACTCTTCATTTCCTCCATCATCGAATCCCGGTCTCGGCGCCTTGGTGGCATTAAATTTGAAATCCTCTCGAGCACTTCAAGCTCCTTGATGTGAGCCTCGTTCTCTGTCAACCTTTCAAAGACAAGCATCCGCCAATTCCTTCCTTAACTTCACTATTTCATTACTCGCATTTTAATTTCCTTCTTCAACTTGCTTATCTCTCCAAAGACTTGCCTTCACCTCCTTTCGTGCCTCTTCGGCCTCAACACCGCTCCTAGCCGCCTTGATCTTCGAATGGCAACTTGATCCATGATAGGAGTCATTATACCCGAGAGTGTAAGAAAGAATATTAGTACTTTATGAAATCCTTTGGTACATAGTTCAAGGTGTACACATTATTACCTTATCCGCAAAATCCTTCATTACCACAACAAACTTTTCTCTTGTTCTTTCACCATCCGAATATCACTTGCATCGTATCTTGATTCCACCGCCTTTCTTTTCTTTGATTCTTCTTTATTCTTCGAGACGGAGCCGGAAGCCATAGATACCGGAGGGAAGCTTGTTGTCCTTCCGTGAAGACCTTCTTGCCTTAGCTCCAAGCAAGTCCGATCTTGACGAGTGCTTTAGAACGAGTAGTTGTAAGAAGGAGACAAGGAGTTAAGAAAACTTGGAGAAACAGTAAGTATTGCGATGAGCAAGAACTTAGATCAAACCCGTGGACATCTTGATAGGCTTAACTAGAGTCTCTTCTTCAATTTTTTCGGGAGAACGAACAGGAATGCCTTAAAAGACCCGAGAGCAGGTCTAATTCAAATATTTTCTTCACGTTAGTCTCTCAGATCCGCTTGTTCGGGAACGTAACACCGAGTTTGGCAACTTCTACAAAGGAAATTCAAGGTGTTAAGGATTAAGATGTATAAAAACTCTTGTAGATGAATAAAGTCGAGGAAAATTCCCTCTACCTTGAGACCTCCATTTTTGAATTACACCCTCTTGACTCAGTGTCTTTCCTAACAAAGAAGAAACGATTTCTCCATCCCCGATCAGGGTCATTGTTAGATATCAAGATGGGCTCACCCCACTTTTTACCCTAAAACAAAATCTTCCCAGCCAAAACCTCTTATCTCAGTAGTATAAGCAAATTCCTCTAAATCTACAACCAAACCTATTTCATCCCGCAGCCTAACTAGGGTTTGAAGGCATCGCCAACCCCGTGGCATCGGTTGCGTAATTTAGCTTCGTAGAAGCAAAACCCGTGATTATGACAGGAAGGGGAATTTAAGGCCAATAGTGAAAGGGTATTCGGGAAGACATACCCACTCGGGGAATAGCATTCGGAGGTAAGGGAAGGATGGGTGAATAGAACGGCTTCAAGGGGCAAGGCGTGATTTTTCCTAACAACTTCCGGATCGCCTCGAAATTGTACATTTTTCTTTCGGGTTCTTTTAATAGATTCGGGTCGAAAAACCCTCGGTAAACCCTCTTCACTTTCGATTATGCATATCTTCTTTTTCCCATCTTTTTCAACTTGAGAAAAATAGCAAACAAGGAATTGAGAAGAAGACGAGAAACTCACCGGCGTTGTTACTTGATTTTTCTTCGCACGCTCTTCACCGGTTTTTCTCCGAAGGAAACCCTTTTGGTAAGTGAGACCGAGAGAGAAAGAGTTGGAGAAGGTTCTGTCTGTTCACAAAAGAAGTTGTGAGCAGCTTGTACAATTTCAAAACATCGAGTATAACCTTTTTCCGCCTTGAGAATACGCAAAACCGTCCCATCGTTACCTTTTGCATTAATAACCGCCGTACGTTGTCGGCTTTTTGGCAAACTTTTTAAATTTTTGTCTCTTTATATTCTTTTGAAAAATTTGAAAAGTTTGGGGGCAATTGTTGGGCCTACATTTTTAATCAACTTGTTCACAACTTACATATATCATCTTGATACTTACAACTTGAGTTCTCCTACGCACCTTGACATTTTTTGCGGGTTAAATTATCATACGTTACAACCTATTTTTTAGGAAGTGTGTCAACAGATAAAAGAGACTGAGTCAACAAACGTTCCTTCATCAAACAAAGCCAAGGGATCCTTATCTCTTCAAACCAACATTGTGGCGAGAATACCTCAACAACTTCAACCAATTTCCTATATTCTAGGCTTATTTGTTTCTTTGTATTTGAGGTATAAAAAGGAGGAACACATGTATTTTACACACACATTCTCACTAGCTTAAGCTCCCTAGTATACGCTCTTAGTCTTGTATTCAACCCGGTTAATAAATCACTTGGTCAAGGCGGGTTCCCTAAAACCTCCCGGGTTTTGTGCCGCGAACAAGTTGTTCAAGGGCTTTCCCTAGTTAACAAAACTCTTTGTGTTCATTTCGTAATATCTTGTAATCATTGTACCCAGATTCAACCTTTTTTGTCATCTTTCTCATCACTAGTTTCCCTTGTTGAAATTTGACCAAAACATATATATATATATATATATATATATATATATATATATATATATATAAAGGCTGTTGCAAAAGAAAACTATGGTTGGAAGAAAAACTCTCGATATAGCAGCACAGAGCAGGAGGGAAGAATGAGTGAAGTAATGGAAGGGTATTTTAGGAATATTTTAATTATTTATCTGCCAAAGTTTATTTTTTAAATTTAAAATAAATATCAAAATCTAAATTAATTAAATATTTCAAAAAGTGTACGACAATTATTCCTATACTTTCCCTTCTCTCGAATCCGACCAATTATCTTCCCCATATTTTCACCAAAGCCCCAATAGGGACTATATGTGTCTCGTGGGCTTTCTGCATTAAATTCTTCTCGTTTTTCCGTTTCACCACCGTTGCTGTTTAACTGCCCCGCCGCCCCAACCCCATCCTCTGTAACTACTTTCTCCGGCGACCTTCCCACCACCAAATTTTGTTGCCTGCTTCTCTTAGGGTTATGACTTATCAACATATTCATAAACCTCCTCCTCCGCGACAATTTCCACAACTTGATCCCCAACAGGGGCGGATCTAGGCTTGTTTGAAGGGGGCTCAAGCCCACCTCAAAATTTGTCAAAAATATGTAGTAGTAGTATATGAGCCCGTTAGGTCGAGCGTTTTGGCCAAAACGCAGGGATAAAACGCAGCTTATTTACAAAAAATGTGTTTCAATATTGCGGCAAAAAATGCAGCGTTTTCAAAACGCAGCTGCGTTTTAAAACGCTGGAATTCCCAGCTTCTTTTTCCCAAAACGCATGTTTTAAAACGCTCCTAGGAAAAAAAAACTGCATATTGAAATGATATCCCAAAAAGGAAAGACCTGCGTTTTTAAAACACTTCGTTTAGTAAACGCTACATCAAACGGGCTCTCTCTCTCTCTCTCTCTCTCTCTCTCTCTCTCTATATATATATATATATATATATATATATATATATATATATAACACAAACTATACATCAACTCCCTCACTCACTCCACTCTCCACCCACTTTCTCTCTATCAATTATTAAGTCTCCAAAAAATCCTGCAGTACTTATCCAAAATTCCTCTCTCCCTCAGTGCCCTTTCTGATCTCCCGCCAAATTATCGAAAGAGACAACAAACATTTACATCTCCGATCTCTTCTTTACTCAGCATACTTTTGTAGTACTTTTAAAATACATGTCAAATTTACTTTTAAAAAAATATCATGTTTGACAAAAAAATATATATATCAAACAGGACGATTATTTTGGAAGAAAATGAGTAATTTGGTAGACAAACATAAAAATCAAAGGATTAATATATAATTTGGTCCCTTAACTTTCCATTTCCTGGTGATTTGATACTCAATTGATAAAATTTCCTACGTGGTGGTCCTTGATCTCAACATTTGAAGCCTAATTAGTCCCTCATACCGTTATCTTAAATGGAATTGTTAAAAAAATCTTAAAATGACTAAATTACCCTCTGCTGAGTCTGATGAAGATACACGTGACATTTTTTGGTAGAGAGAGAAAACAAAATAAAAAACCCATCACTCATTCTTTCTCTCTCTCTCTCTCTCTCTCTCTCTCTCTCTCTCTTTCTCTCTCTCTCACACACACACACAAAACATGATTTGTCCTCTTTCTTTTTCTCTCTCTACAATCTTGCAAGACAAGTGACATTGCAGTCGGAGAGGAGGAAGAAGAGAAAGATAGCAGCAGCAACAACAATTTGACCACGGCTTTGACTCAATTTCGTTTTGGGAAATATTGACCTCAAATTTAGGGATTTTGACTCAATTGAGCAACCAAATTTACGCGTGGTCTAATTGTGGCGGGAGATAGAAGTTGCGATGGCCAGAGAAGAGGGCAAACTAAAACAAGAAATGTAAAAATAAAAGCCTTAAAAAAGAAATCTGGAACTTGTAGTCAAGAGATGGAGCTGGGAGAAGCTCCAGCAATTGAAATAGAGTCTGAATAGGTTCGGGCAAAGAGACATCAACAAACGGGAAACGAGGACTGTTCAACAAAGATGATGACAATGAAAAAGCCAACGGCGTAGACCTCAAAGCTTGGGAACGAGCTTATGCAGAAGATAGGTCATGAGAGTCACTACAAGAAGACGAATCTGGACTCCTTCATCCTATTGACAACCAAGCCATACACCATGCTCAGTACTGGCGTCGCCTCCGCTTTCTCTCATCACCTTCAGCAGCCGCTAGTATCCAAAAGGGGCTCACTCCCTATCTTTTCCTTGTCATCGATCTCTCTCGAGTAATTCCACAAAATCAATTAGCACCCACTATGTCAATTCTAGCATTTTATTTAGTTGCTTTCATATTTACATCAAATTGAATTTAGTTGATTTTACTTGATTATGGATTTACATCAAACAAGAAAGGCAAAATTGTAGCAGTCCACTTCTATCAAAGCATTACGATGTGGTCGAGATGGAGCTAGGTTGAACTGGAACTTGTCCATTTCTGATTGACTTGTCGAGATGGAGCTGGGTCAAAGAATTACAAGAAAGTGGGTTGTTCTTCAGACTTCATTGGTCTGTTTGACTGTTTCCATTTCTGATTTTACTTGAGAGAGAGAGAGAGAGAGAGAAGAAAGAGAGAGAGAAAATAGGTGTTTTTTTTTTGGTAGAGAGAGAAATGAGGATGAGAGGAGATAGGTTATAAGTATAGATAAATACTAAATAGAGAGAAAAAATGATCAATTCCTGTCAGACGAAATAAATCCACCTAGGTATCCCTATCAGCGTGGAGTGAGGGTAAATTTATCATTTTTATAAATTTTTAACGCTCCTGTTAGAGATAACGGTACGAGAAATTAATTAGACTTCAAATGTTGAGATCAAGGACCACCGTAGAAAATTTTATCAATTGAGTACCAAATCACCAGAAAATGGAAAGTTTTGGACCAAATTATATATTAATCCAAAATCAAAATACATAAAATAAATACATGAACATTCTATTTGAGGTGATCTCGAACATAGTGTAATGGAGTATAGTTTTTCTCTCTTACCACCTACTTTAGTTTTAAAAAGAGTAATGCTATGTGTACCTAAAGTGTACATCAAATGTGCACCTAAAGTCCTTGTTAGCATTTTTGGTTGGTTAGAAGTTTTTTAAGTGGTAGAACCCAAAAATAATTTAAGCAATCAAAAGATGACACCTGAAATTTTGATGCACATTTGGTTCTCATTTTAGGTACACATAGCATTACTCTTTTAAAAATAGTAAGTATTGAAGTGGGCAGTGCAAACATGATGTCCCCTTCATGTGTGACCAATTGGAGTGGTCTAATTATTAAAACCACCACAAACTAGAGTCCAGAGTACAGAGAGTTTGCGTTGCTTGACGAATGATGTGATGAAATTTTCCCAACCAAATTTGCAATATCTACAATTTTTAATCATTCCCTAAAGATTATTCCAAAGGGGTAAGGGAAGAGTCTAGGAACTCATAAGTGGGATATGATATCTTTTATTTGTCACTTTCTTGTCACTTTTACTTCCTCCCATCCCTTTCGGTTTTTTTTTTTTTTTGTCCGTTCTAATAAAATTATTTTGTTTCTAAATTTTTTTTACTAATTTATTATTATTTATTTATTTTATTTTAATTATGATCACATACAAAAGTACTTTAAAAAAATATATATTATGTTAATATCTATAATAAAATTAATTAATTTTTTTTAATATTTATACTCAGTCAAACAAGACCATTATAAAAACTGGAGTAATTTATATCCACATTGGACAACGATATTTTAATCATAGATCTGTTATATAAGAAACCTATTTGCTCAGATTAGTTATGATTAGTATGTACTCTAGAAAAGGTTAATGATGTATTTGATACTCTCTCTATTTTAAAATAAGAGTATTGTATTTTATTTTGATATGTTTCAAACTAAATGTTTTTTTTTTTTTTGGAAAGATTCATTGATCAAATTGTCTATATTACCTTTATCAATTGTGAGAAAAAAATAGATCCATTAATTAATTTGATACCACTTAAGATACTTTGGGGGGTATTAAAAGAAAATTTTGTGAAGTCATCAACTACCTTAAAACTCGTGTAAAATCACTAAGGGGCACTCGTTTTGATGACTGTCAATCCATATTTATCAGTTTTAGGTTATTAGTTCCTAACGAGATTCCGAAATCTTTATTCTAAATAATCATATTTGTGGAGTTTAAATTTCAATTAGTTAGTTAATCCACGATTTAAAAATTTTAATCTAGAAGAAGAATTTAAATATATATATATATATATATATATATTAAAGTTGGTGAGGATGACTTAGGTTGTGACACTTCACCAACCTTTGAATTTTTTTCAATTCTCAAGTCTCCAAGTAAGCAAGTGAGATGATTTTTCATTTCTAAGTCATAATAGGTTTAACAATAGGTATTATTATTAGGTAATACTCTCCTCGTTCCACCCAAAGAGTCTATATTTGAAAAGTCTAATTATTAAGAGATACATTAGTGTTAATGAATTTTATTATAATTACAAAAATACTTAAGTGCAACCAAGATGATTACAACCCAAGAGGAAGGTAAAGATGGATACATTAGTGTTAATGGAGTTTATTATAATTACAAAAATACTTAAGTGCAACCAAGATGATTACAACTCAAGAGGAGGGTAAAGATGAAAGATTATGAAAATTGTAAGCATAATTTTTAAAAGTGGACTCTTTAAGTGAAATGTCTTAAAATAGTATAGTGAATTCTTTGCCTGGAATGGAGGGAGTACTGTTAGGTAATACATTTTCCTAAAAAAAACATAATAATGTTACCAATTGGATTTGAACTCACACTCTTTTAATTATAAATATACACCTTAAACCAACTCGACCAATTATACTATATTTAATAATTTTAAGAAAATATTACATTATTATATAAGTCATTTTATAATTCAAACCAACTAATTTTTATTTTTATAAATGCTACTCTCTCTCCATGTCAAATTATGAGTCTCATATTCTTATTTAAAACGTCCTAAATAATGTATATAATATGTGATACATAAACAAAATTTTAAATCATTACATTCAAAATTAATGCTTTTTTTTAATATTTGTGTAAGTTTCTTTTTTCACACTGACATTGTATAAAAAATATAAGAATATAGTATCCAACTAAATATTTTATAATTATTGAATGATCTTTAAAAGTTATTTTAAAAATATAATTATATTCAATTCTTAAACAATTCTCATTTGCTCAGAAAAAAGTTATCTTTCTTTAATATGTCCCAAAGTAATTATTTTATTTTTAATTTTATTAAAAATCTTCAAATATATGTTTAAAATATCTTTATTAAGTGCAAGATGGAAAAAAAAAAAAAAAACAATTTGATATTATTAAAGGATACTTAAAAAAATGATTAGAAACGAAAATACATATATTAACCACTAATAAAAAATATTTATTCTTAAATAAAAATATTATAATTAACGACCACTAATTTGCGTATATTGACAATACTTAACTTTTGTTAGATATTAAGTCAACACACGCAAATATTTTTAAAATGTATCAATTAATCTCAAATTTAAATTAAATCTGTGCAGAGCACAGGCACAATAACTAATACTCCCTCTGTCCCTAAATTATTGTCTTCCTTTTCTTTTTTATCCGTCTTAAAATAATTGTCTTGTTTGAAAATTTTCTTTTTTAGAACATCACTTTTACAATTTTATCCTTATTATTTCTCCTACTTTAATTATGAACCATATACACATAAGTATTAAAAAAAATTACATATTATATCAATATTAATAATTAAATTAATTTTTTTTAATTTATATGTCAAATCAAATAAAGCAATAATTAAGGGACGAAGAGAGTAGTATAAAAGAATTACACACTTTAAGTGGAGCCTCCTTAACATGGGCCTAGTGGATTTTGCGAAAAATGTACAAGGAGAAATTATGGAAAGCTAAACTTGATTACCGTAAAAGGATGAGAAAAGTACATCTAAACAAATAAGCACTAGATTTTCTATTGGCTGACAATGACGGCCATAAAAAATCTGTCATTTTCTTCGTAAGTTACTTTTATGAAAAAAATATATATATATATATATATTTATATGGTGGAATTATTCTTTTTGGTTGTGTAATAATGAAAGATTCAATAAATTAATAAAATTGCTAATAATACTCAAATTGCTTTTGTTTTTACTAAACACTCCTCCGTTTTACTTAAAGGGTTCATGTTTGAAAAATTTAATAATTAAGGGATATATAAGTAATATTGTAGTTGATCATAATTACAAAAATATTTTAACATAGTTAATACGTTTGTACTACATGTGGAAGGTAAATTGTAAATTTTATGAAGATTTGAGACATAATTTTTTAAAGGGGACTCTTTGAGTTAAACATTCCAAAATATTATATAATGGACTCTTTACTTAGAACGGAGGGAATATTAGATATTGTACTGATGTAGTTGACAAGGTAGAGAAAATATGATCAATGGTCTCAGACCACCACGTGACATGTATATATTGTGCACCACAGTCAAATTATGATATTACAATGACTATATTCAATAATAGAGCAAACTTACCACTATCTAAAGCTTGCTCTTTAGATAATTAGGCATTGGATGTTGAAATTATGATATTACAATGGCTATACTTGTCACCTTTTGGAGGAATGGCAAATTAGAGAGAGAGGCTAGGCTATGTTATAGCATCATTGAAATGCAAATTACTTTATTTGTTAATCAATAATATTTCATCAAGTTGATAGTCATTGGATTAGAGACAATATTAATGGTGAGGTCTAACCAAAAAGAAAAGGAAATGGGTCACACTTCACACAATTAGATTGATTGGCTAATGAGAGGGACAAAATTAAATGGGGACAACAGAATCAACATCTATTAGTATTAGCTAAAGTGTGAACTGACTCAAGAAATGGACAAAGAGGATTCAATTCAATTGGATTGTAGTCTGTCGAAGAAAAGAAATGGCATGGAAGAAGATCAAGAATGGCCCATACCCATTTGTCTTCATGCTTATCTAATCTTGTCTTCAAGAATTTCTTATCTCTAAGCCAATTAAAAAGATAGATGAGGCATGCATGCTCTGCAAGTTGATGTATACTCTCATTCATTTCTTTCTTTATTATTTGCTTTTCCAGGCCAATCCTCAAAAATATAGATTAAGGCTTCTCTGGTGTTACTTTCCTTTGGGCAAAGTTATTTTTATTTTCATTTTTTCTTGTAAATATGTCTCTAGAATCAGTTTGAAATTTTGTTTTTTGTTTCTTTTTTGGAACAAAAATTTTCATCTCTATATTTTTTTTGGGTTATCAAACAAAATGCCCACTATACTTTGCTTTAACTTCAGTTTTACATCCCTTACTTTTTTAAAAATACCTCGATAGTCATAACTCATAATGAGATCCTTACTAATGCTTGAGCTCCTAATTCCGTCCGTCCAAAATACTTGAGGAAATCTTAACTTTACCCAATACTAACGGGAATCATACGCGAACTACTAATGACAGCAAGAATGCTAATGTTGGAAAATAAATGACTAAAATACTCATAGAAATACTCACACGCCTACAAATTCGATCAGGAACTCGAAAAAGAAGAGAGAAGGATATCTAAATCAACATTAGCTCAAAAATAAAATAATAAAAGAAAGTTCACAAATCCACTTCATTGCTGCTAAGGTTGTGAAAAGTAAAGCTCTTGGGCAGTTGTGGTCGCGCTGGCAAAAGGTGGCCATTCATATTGAGTAACAACTATGGTGGATATTAGTGATTGATTTCTTTTCTTCTCATTTTTTTGAGTTTTTGATCGATTCGGAAGTTGAGCGAGTATTTTTATGAGAATTTTAGTCAATCATTTTTCAATGTCAGAATTCTTACTTACATTAGTAGTCCACAAAAGGTTACGGTTAATATTCTTAGACAAAGTTAGTAATGTAGCTAGTATTTTGGACGGATTTAGGAGCTTAATAAGAATCGTACTATGATTACTGAGCAGTAATAATAATAAAAAAAAAAATTAGAAATTGCAAAACCAGAAGTAAAGCAAAGTAGATTGCATGCATGCGTCATTTTGTCATGTGAAGAAGATTGTGTATTCGTGATAGAGCAAACATCGTGGGCTAAGCCGTTAGGCCTCAAGTACAGCCAGCCACCTCTCCTCTCCACTAATGAAGGCTATAACTTTTCATAACTGCTTGTGGAGTATCTAAGAAGATCGATGGCCCATCTTTACTATTTTCTTGTCTTTGCAGTTCTCATTTGACGTAACCAAAACACATATGGTCAACCTGCAACCTTGACTTGGTTATACCAGAGGAATCTGTTCCTCTATTTTAGACTCTCTGTTTAACTCCGATCCAACCGTTGGTTCAAATCTGTTACTGAACTATTGGGAGAATCGAAGGAATGGGCTATTAACACTTCACAGTGCGCATTTGGTACAATTAAGTAGAACAACAAATATCGGAAAAAGGGAATTCATTGACAAACTCTCATAAAATAATTATAGCATCTTCTGAAAACATCTCTACCTTCCATTTGATGATAAGTGGAGTTAAGAGGAAGGTTGACTTCCATGGAGCGATGTAGAAAGGAGAAATCATTCCTTGAAAAGACGGAATAAATCATATGACTATTTTAGTCAACATAGAATATATACATATATATATATATATATATATATATATATATATATATATATACTTTTGCAACTTGCTTCATTAGGTTCAGTCAACATATGTCAAAGTTCCAACTCTAGAATCTTGGTGGACTACATTTATCCAATATACATACAAGATCAACCCTAAAACTTAAAAGCCCACTACCTACAAAAACACCCACCACTATACAACTTGCAAACTGCACCCCAGCTGCAGTCTATTCTATCCTATTCTTTTACTCTTTTTTTTTTAACCTTTTCCCAAGCTTCCTTCCTTCCTTCCATCAACAGAAGCTATCCAGAGCAAAAGGAAAGAAAAAAATAATAATGAAAAAAGAAAAACCTGGAAATTTGCTACGACATAAAGATTTTTACACTTCCAGAGGACCAATGCCAATTGGTTCCTTTACAATGTCACCGTTCTTTCGACTAAGAGTACCCTCCTCCTCTGCATCAAAGCTAGCATGAACACTGTATAGAACATATACAACAACTGCTAGTGCAGAGAAGAACCCAAACCGCACATAAGAAGGCTTATCAAGACTCCCCAGCAAGAACACGTTGAGGAAAATTGAGGTGCATGGTATCCAAGGCATCAAAGGAACCCCCCAAAATTCAGGCTTTCTCACTTGTGGTACCATGTAAATGAACAATTGCACGATACCAATCGCAATAACAGTGCAAGCACCAAGCACAAATGACTTACGCTTGCCTGCTGGCGCCAACCACCATAGAAGAGTGAATATGATGGAAGTTAGCGAGAAGCAGAACAGAAAAGACAGGGTAGGCAATGGATTTGTTGTTCCTGTAGAGACGTAACGTCTGTAAATCACTGCATTCGCCACCATGAAGAAGACAAAGAGGGTGCCAATAGATACGAGGTTAAGGAGGATGTTTAGATCCGTGAAAAGGGCAAGTGCAGCCGTGAAAATTCCTGAAAACAGATTGGAACCACCATAGATTAGGTGAACAGTCAAATGAGTAGAGTTATGCTACGTCTACAGAATTTAGTAACAAAATTGGCTCATACTGTGTATATTAAAGTTTTGTCTTTGCATTCAAATTAATATAGCAACATTGGCAGTAGTGACTTTTGACAAGAGAAACAGTCTGCTGTCTGTATAACAAAAAAGTCAAAGTCAGGAATTAGGTACCCTTTCAAGGAATTGAAAGGAAACAATTTTTTGAGTAAAAAATTTCTAGCAAGATAGGTCACTTTGGGAAAGGTTGTCAATCTAGACTACTATGCTAGACTGATATTATGATCAAGTTTAGATCATCAAATCTTGAGAAAGTAAATGGGAAGAATAAGAATTCTGACCATGGCAGAGTCAAAAAAATTACAAGTAGTATATATACTCCTATATCAAGTTATTCTTTCTATATTTTAAATTTTTTGATCCACCATTGATGTTTCTGAAAATTTCAGCAGGCCCACATGGTGCAGATTGAGACTAGTCTCCAACTCGAGGATAGGATAAGCATTGCCCAAAAGGGCCCATAATTTACTTTGGGAAACATCACTTGGAACATGATTCTACTCGAGAATTTTCTTGAAAGAATGGTATCTTCAAAGGTGGTTTAAAAGGTTAGATATATCCCTACTTAAGACAGTATAAGTGAATATATATTTAACCAATTGTCATTATTTGAAGCAAAAAAATACCATGAATTAAGAGAACCAAGTCACCTCCCCTTCCTAGTAGCACCTTGGATTACAAATTATACCAAGGGTCAACTAGACTGTTAAGTGTTCACTCTCTAATCGTTTCCTGTTTACTACTGATTTGAATCTTGCTAACGAGTCCCATTTCAGAACACAAACACATTTTAATTATAAAATTATACTAACATTAATAAATTATTAATTCTTTCCAGACAACTAAACTCTTTCTAAGGAGAGAGTATAATTCACTAAGTGTTGTAATATTTGAAGAAATAGTCAAAATCTAATGTTGGTCAAATTGATTTTTAAAAAAGAGGTTAAGATGATACTCTCTTCAATTTGACCAATATTAGATTTTGAGTTTATTTTTATTTAATGACTGAAGATAAAGGAAAAAAAAAAAAAAAGTAGTGAGATCAACGAGTGAAAAAAATCCAAAATCACATATCCAAACCCAAAAATTAAGTGACAGAATTTAAAATGAGGCATCAAGGAAATAAGAGGAGGTCCAGGCCTAACCGAAACGGTTCCAAACTCGGGGGGAGTCTCTAAAACGGCTCAACAAAAAGCCAAGAGGGAGGGACAAGTTGCACCAAAAAGGAGACCAGAAAGCGAGTGAGGGAGGGAAAAAAAAACGTACCAAGGAAAGCGGAGGCATTGACAGGCGTAGATGTTCTGGGATGTACCCTAGCGAACCAAGCAGGGACGACGCTGGACCGTCCGATGACACACAAGTATCTCGCCTGTCCCAACATCGAAACCAACAACGACGTAAGTATCCCAAAACTGGCCCCCACTCCTATCACGTTCGACACCCATTTCCATCCATTTGATTTCCCCTTAAATGCCCCTGAAAACGGCGCCTCCGGATCTATCTGCATTTTTCCATAAATTATTATACACTCCATTAATTAATTGTACTAAGAAACACTAGAAATAGACGTCTATTTAAAAGACAAGAGGGAGTATCATGTTTAAATAGACATCTATTTAAAGACAAGACAAGAGGGAGTACCATGTTAAAAAAAATATATATATATATATACATATATAAATTATTGTCTTATTATTATTTTTAATCAGTTCCTAAATAATTATTTTATTTTAAAATTTTTCTTTTGAAGACATTATTTTTATCATTTCATCTTTATTTTTTTTACTACTTTAATTATAAATTACATACATATAAATATTAAAAAATACAACACATTATACCAATATTAATAATTACTCCGTATGTCAATTATTTATTTAATTTATGTGCTAGATCAAACAAGACAATAATTTAGGGAACGGGGAGTATTTTTTTTTTTTTGCAAACTAAGAAAAAAAGAGGCTATTTTTTTTTTTGGGAAAAACTTCTTGAGGTCTTAAGAAAACCTTCTTTTTTTTTTTTGACGGGTATAATAAAAGTTTACTTTATGTTAAAGTTAAATTCACTAAAGCCCTTTAGAACCACTGGGTTGAAATGCTTAAACAGTAGTCATATGAAATACTCTTATCATAATTTGAACCGAGATTATGAAAATAATTTTTTTGATAATAATGCAATTATCATCAAAACGATTTAACCAACTACAATTATGACGTATGCCATGCAAACCAAACCGGTTGTGTTGGAGAGAGCGGATCATGCCAAAAGGACATAACTGTCAATTCATATCGTAATGCTATTTATCCATTTTCATAGAAATTGACATTTACCAGATCGTAAGGGAGTAACATGGACATTGAAGCGGCCATCAAACAGTAAAGAATGGTGACGATGATAACCGAGCCCGAAACTCCGATTGGGATATCCTTAACCGGATTTTTAACCTCCTCCGCCAACGTCGACACCGCGTCGTACCCAATATAGCTCAGATAAACTAGAGCGGCCCCATTGAAAACACCCGAAGCTCCGAACGGAAAAAACCCACCCGAGTGAGTCGTCGAGTCGGATGGCTCAGTGAAATTCTTCCAGTCCCCTTCCCAAAACCCGATCACGATCACAAACAGTATGAACACAATGTGTAGCGCTGTCAAAATCATGTTCAACACAGAGCTCTCCCGCGTACTGGAGGTAGAATCAGAGTCAAAATGTCAAAATCAGTTTGGTAATTTAGCTATTGGGTTAAAGTTAAGAATGTGGATAAAATCGAATAACCTGTAACAGATAACTACAGTGAGGATAAGAACGACGAGAACGGCGATTAAGTCGATCTGGTTGAAACCCTTTGGGAGAGCGGAGAGTGTAATTCTCCATTTTGTGTCAGCTGATATACCAATGGCGGTTCCCAGATAGGTAGTGAGGCTTCTAGCCACCGCAGCGTTTGAGAAAACGTAGTCCATAATCAGATTCGCGCCGGTTAAGAACGCAACAAATTCGCCAAACGTGACGCGGATGTAACTGAAAGCACCGCCGGCGACAGGCATGTGAACAGCGAACTCGGTGTAGCAGAAAGCAGAAAGGAGCGCACAGAGGCCGGCAATGGCGTAGGAGATGATGATGGCGGGACCAGCTTTGTCGCGACTAGCGGTGCCACTGGTAACGAAGACGCCAGCGCCGACCATGCCACCGATGCCGAAGCAGACGAGGTCGTACCAGCGGAGGGTCTTCCGCATGTCGGTGCCGGAGCGAGCACGGACGTGGCTGGTTTCTTCGAAGGAGGTGGAGACGGAGACGGCGCGACGAGAGAGACGGTGGGGAGTGTCGGCGAGGGCGCGGAGGTAGGAGTTGAAAGTGGAGAAGGAAGAGAAATGGCTGTCCATCACCTTCGCTCCTCTCTCTCTCTCTCTGTATATGTAGTGGGGGAGATGAGGGGAGTGAGGTGGGTTTTATACTACTATTAACTCATAAAACCAGTGAGAGAGACAGTAGAGAGAGAGAGATGCTGATGGGGGTGAGGAGTGAAGACTGATGAGATTACACTTAGACACTTAACATTAAAGACACTAAACATCGGACGGTAAAACAAAACGGCCACTTAAATTAGGAGGGGAAAGGGGAGAACCGAAATATTGAGAGGTGCTAAACCTTTTATGTTAAATACAATATTTTAGGTAAATTTATTATTTTAACTATGTTATAAATAAATAAAAAAAATTTTTGACAAGATTGTCACCTCTATAAAAAAATTTTTTTGACAAGACTGTCACCTCTAAACGGTTATATTTCAGACAACTACCTAGACTAGACGGTCATATTCCAAATAACTACCTAGACTAGGCGGTTCTATTCCAAACAACCACCCATATTAGGCAGTTCTCCATTTCTATCTATTATTCTGTCAAAAAAAAATTTAACACTTTAATATCCTAAAGTTAACGTTTTCGTTAAAAAAATTAACGGAATCGTTAAAATTTTAACGGAACTTGGTAGAACCGTCACCCCCAGATGAGTTTCTTCCTAGAGGACCGCCACCCTGAGGTGGTCTTACTTTTTTTTATTTTTTATTTTTAATAATTAAATGATGGGTAAAATAGTTTTTTTTTTTTTAAGGAAGTGTTGTATTTAATACTTTTGAGGTATTATATTTAGCACTTATGAAAATATTTTATCGGTGAATTAAAAGTGTAGTAATATTTTTGAATAACAGAGGGACTATTAAATTATGTATTTAAAGGGTGATCCAATGGTAAAGTTAGACTTTATAAAATGTGAGGTATGAAGTTGGATTGTTTCTCACACTCTTTTAATATATATAAAAAAGAAAAAGAAAAAGAAAAGTATGTGCTATGTTAATTAGTAATATTTTATCGGTGAATTAAAAGTTAAGATAACCAGAAATGAAGAAAAATAGAGTTACATTTACAGAAGGAAGCATTCATTAGACCGACGTCACACATAACAAATGAGCAAACAGATATGAATAATGCATAACATAATAGGAACGAATAGGGATGGTGAAAAGTCGGAACCCGTCCCACCAAATTAAAAGTGACCCATCTTTTTCATGACAAGTGTTTGGACAAGCTTTCAAGAATTTGGGCGGGTTTGGGACGAGTTCGGGTTTACATGCCCCAAACCTGACCCGGTTCTACATGTGGCAACATTCACAAAGTACTAGCTGCAACGAACAAAATGAAAGGGGGTAAAAGGTTATGAGACAGTTAGTTAGGATCCAACGGAATATATCAGCTGATTAACTGTGAAAGAGAAAGAAAGAGAGTTGTTGAATTTTTGTGGAAGGAAGGAGACAGATGGAAAGCACGGGTTTAGTGCAGGGAGCACAGAGAGGGGATGGGAGGACAACACACTAGAAAAGGAGGCTGGACTGGGCTGGGCTGGGCTTTCTAGCTGACTTTCTGGCGGGATTTTCTAGATATATAATAATATCACCCCATATATGTTCATAACCACACCATTTATCATTATCACTTTTGCTTCCATATTTCCATTGTTTCATTTAACTCCAATTACTATTCGGTTTTTACAATTGTTTCTAAACTTTGTATGTGACTGAATCCATCCAAAGCTAAACATTCGACATTGTACATATTCTATATATATACTCTAGTCACTCCAAAAACTCTTAATCCTCTTGTCCATTGCAAAAATCCTAAACGAAATTCCCTCATCACGCGGTTAGTCATGTGTCAATGCGAGCAGCCCCACATGCTCAGGCTCATCATACCCAATCTTGAAAATGTCGTCGCTAATCCCATCATCTAAAGTTTCACAGGATAAGACCTGCATTACTTTACAGAACAATATGTTGAGGTATTAAGAAAAAACATGTTACAATTTATCACAACCAAATATGTTGCGGCGATAAAATTAAGTTGCACTATTAGAATATGAAATGAGAGAAAATCGTCTCTAATCGTTTTGACATATACGTGGAGCCCTATATGCATCAACTAGAAAATATTATAGTACTAACTACTAACATGGAAAACTATTATAGAGAAGGATATGGTGTGTGGCTTGTGTAATGATTAAGGATTTGACCAAATTGATTTACAATTTTTTATTATTATTATTATTATTATTATTATTATTATTATTATTATTATATGTAACTGATCTCAAGTAATTGAAACAAAAGATTAAATTGAGTTGAGTTCAACAATAGTAATTAATCTTGTTTGAACACATGATTATAGTCCTAAATAATTGGGATTAATCATGTTTTTATCCCATTAGCTTTACAATAGAAGTCACGTGGGACATATTAGAGTCAATAGATTGAGGGACTATTTGATGTTGATAGATAGTGTAAGGGTGTATTTTAGGTTTTCCTAAACAAGCCTTCCACATCTACTACAAGGTTTGGTTTCGGCAGTAGAGTTTGCATCCGTTTCACGTGGCCTACACTTGTAACTGTATGCATTTATAGTAGATTGTATGTATTGTTAAGTACGGGGGTGATGGTGATTCGGTTTGGTTTGGTTTGAGCTAAAATCATAAATCAAACCACCCCCTAACGATTTTACATATTTTAAACTGAACCGAACCGCCACAAACTTCAAAGTTCAAACTGAATCGAATCGAACCGATCGGTTTGATTCGGTTCCGCGTTTAAATTATTTAAATATTTCAAAAAAGAAAAAACTTTTAAATATCAAAAAAATACTTTTAACATAAACTAAATAACTAAAAGTCAAAATTTTAACTTTAAAATTACAATAATTCAATCAAAATATAGGCAAACAATAATAATTTTCTTATTAAATTCAATTACTAATTACTAAATAATATATATAT
Organism: Platycodon grandiflorus; assembly: GCA_016624345.1. Lineage (NCBI taxonomy): Eukaryota > Viridiplantae > Streptophyta > Magnoliopsida > Asterales > Campanulaceae > Platycodon > Platycodon grandiflorus. The sequence continues at coordinate 8,263,729 of CM028368.1, forward strand.
ATATATAAAAATTAAATGGTAGTGGTTCGATTCGATTCGGTTTGGTTCGGTTTGGCACCAAAAACCGCAAACCGAACCGAATCGCATATAAAATTTTTAAACCTAAACCGAACCGTCATAATCCAAAACTGAACCGAACTGACCGATTCAGTTTGATTCGATTCGATTCGGCGGTTCGGCGATTCAGACTTACACCCCTAGTTAAGTGCTTATAAAAATTATTTTAGCTTAAGAGTAGGTTTTTTACGTGATCATTTTACGAATTTTAATTCGTAATACAGAATATTACTTTCTTTCAATTTAGTTCATCAATATATTATGAGTTGGGTCAGAAAAATTTATATTACAAAAAATTTTTGTAAAACAATATTTTATAAATTTTTACATAAGCTTTAAATATAAATTTCAAATTCAAGTTAGGAGAATATAACTATATTAATTGTAAGATGAAGAAAAAATTTAAAAAAAAATACATAAAATTAATCAAAAACAATTATTTTGAAATGGAGTAGAAAATAAGCCATGTACGGGAAAAAAAACCCCAAAATGACCTTCTATCCATCATCTTAGTTCCTCCCATTATCTTGAATGCTATTCCTATTGGGAATGGATAAACATGTCTGCCAAAATAACTGTGCTTATAGGGATGGACAGTTACAGACTGACCCCACTCTCAAGGGTTATCTATCTACAGACTACAGCTCAGCTACTACTACACTACACCCCTGTGGCTATATATACCACAGTTGTTTGTATGGGCAAAATCTTATCAGCTCCGTACCCTATCGATCAACGTAGTTGCTAAATAAAACACTCAAAAATACTAAATATAACCTTTTTTAATTAAATATTATCTTATTTATTATTTAATTATTAAAAATTATATATTTTAAAAAAAAAACACCTCGGTGTGACCGTTGTCATCAAGGTCGGCCCAAGGGTAAAGCCACCAAAGCCCTTGCTTTAGGCCTTAAAAAATATTTGGCCTCATATTTTTTTTAAAAAAAAACTAATTTTAATTTTAAAAAAATTTAATTTTGAGAGTAACTTTTAGTTTTGTCACTCACTCATCAATAGTTTAACAACTCATAAGATTAAAAAAATTTAAGTTTGTAATATACATGACTATTTGGTATGAAATATTATTTTTGGTAAACTCATTTAGTAAAAATATGCAATCAAAAGATATGTGTATCGATGTTGCAATACAATAATTGAATTGTCGTATTTCATTTATTAAAAATGATAGGGAAGACGGATTTGAAATACTATAATTTCTACCAAAAAATTGCTATAGAAGTGAATATAGAACTTAAGTTCCATAAAAAAATTTACTTTTCGTAAAAAGAAACAATTTGATAAAATTATTGAGAATGAAGTTGTAAGATCTTCTTAAAAATCATTTAAAGTTGAATATTTTTTGTTCATATTATAGATAAAAATAATTACTTCATTTCAACGTAGATTTGAACAATTTAAAATGCATCAAGATATTTTTGATTTTCTATTTATTATTGAGAAATTAATGTCATTGGATAATGAAAATTTAAAAGAAAATTTCCTTAACCTTGAACTTTCATTAAAATATAATGACAATTTTGATATTGATAGATTAAATTTATTTACAGAACTAAAATTTTAAGAGAAATTATATAAGTAAAAAAATGATACATCAATTTACATTCTTAATTATATAGTAAGACTTGATTCGTTTCCAAATGCGTATATCGCTTATAGAATAATGTTAACGATTCACATAGTTGTTGTTTCAGTAAAATGAAGTTTTCAAAATGAAAATTAATAGAATCATATCTGAGATCGATCGATAATGTCTAAAAAAAAATTAAGTGGACTAACTTTATTATTGATTGAAAAAGAATTGTTAAATGAAATAGATTACAATAATTTAATAAATGATTTTGCATCCCCAAAAGATCAACTTTTAATAAAAATATGCTCCCTCCGTTCCGGATAAATGTTCCTAGTGGATAAAACACAGGAATTAAGAAACATAATTAATGATGTGCTGTAAAATGTGTTCTGACTATAATACTCATGAACATTAATTGAGTTCAACTACTTTAAATAATTAAGTTTGTTGGGATGTGTTATATTAAATGAAGCTTTAAGGATATATTAGGAAGAATGGTAGAGAATAGGTAGATCAAAAGTCTTTAGGAACATTAGTTGGGATATCCCAAAATAGAAAGTATGAATATTTATCCAGGACGGAGGGAGTAATAATTTAATAAAAAATTATTTATTTTAGGCCTCACTTTAGAATGATTGTCTTAAGCCTCCATAAGTGTTGGGCCGGCCCTTATTTTCATAGAAGATGACCACCTCAGAGTTGTGGTCCTCTAGGAAGAAACCCACTTCGGGGCGGCGGTTCTCATAGCGGGGTGTTGTAGTTTCGTTAAAATTTTAACGATTCTGTTAACTTTTTTAATAAAAATATTAATTTTAGGGTATTAAAGTGTAAAAAAAAATTGACCAAATAATAGATGAAAATAAAGGACTACCTAGTCAGAGTAGTTGTTTAGAATAGGACCATCTAATCTAGGTGATTATTTAAAAACCACTTAAAAATGGCAGTCTTGTCAAATATATTTTTTTTTCATTTATAACATAAACAAAATAATAAATCTACTTAAAAATATTATATTTAAATATAAAAGAGATATTGTATTTAATAACTCCCATTCAAAGGAAAGTATACTACAGTAAATTGATAGTACTCCTACAAAACAAACTTGCTTCTCTTTTTATCTTTCATAAAATGGACCCCACAGAATCAATAAACATGGGTCCTCCAAATTTGATTGCCCCTATGCTGGTTGGGTTGAAAAATACTACTGATTGAGATTTGCTTTATTTCCTCTCTTACTGGATTGGAACAATGACCCATATTTTGGCTTGGTCCATTATATGTCTACCCTTCAATACTAAGACTCTGCTGCCTGTACCTATCTAGTTAGGGGAAGTTATAAATAGAATGGTTGCAGATGACGTCTTCTAATTAAAACGCCAACTAATACTCCCTCCGTTGTAAATAAATGTTTTTATTATTTATTTTGAGATATCTTAATTAATATTTTTAAAGATTTTTAATCAAATTATTCTCTATTATTTTTTCTAATATATTCTTAAAACTTTATTTAATATAATATATCTCAAACAAATTTAAATATTTAAAGTAATTGAATTTAATTAATGTTTATGGTTATTATGGCCAGAAAATATTTTACAACACATCATTAATTATGTTTCTTAATTCCTATGTTTTATCCACTAGAAACATTTATCTGGGACGAAGGGAGCGCTACAAAATTCACAAAGTGTACCATTTTATGTTTGATTTTTTTTTCCTTTCTTTTTTCATTGAATTGTTAAATGCAAGTAATTCTTATTTTTATGTAATGGAGGGATTAGATTATTATTTTGTCACCATGAGAGTAATAAAGTGTGAAGTTTACGGGTGATCCCTAAAAACCTACGGAAATGTTTTTGCTCACACACTTTAACTATCTTGTTTTTAAAGACAAATGATATTACAAATTTGAATTTGTATTTGCTAATAATTTAAAATATTAATATTATTATTTAAAAAATAATAAATTTGATCTGACATCATAAAAATCTAAATAAATTTAATTTAACAACACACTAAAATTTATAGAAATATAACAAATTCGAACTCATAATATTAAACCGTGCTTCTAAAAAGTGTTTCTCTAGACTCATCAATCACCCTTAGTCTCATCAATCACCCATATTAATGTATTAGTGGTAAAAGAATGATTACAAGTGTGAAATTAAATATTTTATCCTAGTGGCCGGGTTTTGTAATCCACTTAAGTAATTATAATTATGTTAAATTCCATTAGCGGGTTTACTGTAAGCTAAGGCTGTTAATCATTTTTTAAATATTTGAAGTACGATAATTAAATTGATAATTTTAAAATAATACGATGATTTAAAAATTAAAATTTTCCTAATCCAAAATTGTAAATTTACCATAAGGTTTATAATGGTAAGCGACATGCCATAACTTTCAACGTTCCACACACATATCTATTTGCCTATTACAGGATCGCTATCACAAGAATGTCAATGTATTAATCTCATCACCTAGTTTAATTACCTCAATTAAGTTGGATTGACCACGACTATTAGCTCGGGTCAAGAAAAAAGGTTGGACTCTTTAAATGAAACGATGGAGCATAATTAATCTCTGAAAATAAAATATCTTCAATTAAGAAAATTTAGGTTCTTGTAAATTTTAGTAGTTCTAATTAATGATCAACTTCTCGAAATTATTTGCTTTATGATTTTGACATTTGAGATGAGTGGTAACAAAAGTACATAATAGAGAGAGACAACATTGTACCTTAGGATAATTATTGATTATACAAATGTGCATGATTGTTAAATACTTTTCGACCGGTGATTCACATTATAAACTTTGAATATATATACACACCAATAAGCAAGACAAGCACACGATACGAGTTCAAACAAATATAGAATAGATACGCCTAAATAAAATCTAAATCCAATAGAAGAACCCGAGTTTACGTGTTAGGTCAAAATGTTAATTTGATTAATGCTGTACCCAAAAAATGGTCGCCCGGTCAAACTACAAGTGAAGATGGGATTACGTTAATCTCGATTTGATGAAAAAAAGGATCACGCCTGTACTCCGGTATCCAGTTTTTCAATTATCTTATCATTATTGCTAATAAACAAATTAGATCATGACAATAATCATATGGTGACACATTGTTTGCCCTAGTTTTTAATGTATGACCCCTTTCCTTGCCAAAAGGTCAGTGTCTTTTTCACTTGCAGATCTTTGGTTGCTCTAAGGCCACGTAGGGCACAGCCCCTTGACCCATAAAGGAGGAAAATGGATTTTTTCCCCTACAACCCACATGATATTTTTTAAATATTTGATGCAATTAAAATAAAATATTACAGTTAAATTTAGAGTACTAATAGTGAAAATACCAAAGTGTCTTCTCACCACGGGGCAAGCAACATGACATGTAGCATGCTAATCTGGAGCTCGGTTTACTCCTTTTCATCTCGAACTCGAGCACAAACTCAAGCATCATACTATACGACCTCCTCAACATCCCAAGCTTTCGCAAGAACTCGGGAGTCATATCATATCGTCGGGTCACAATCTCCGAGCTTTCCTTAAACTCAGGCCACCTGCCAATTCGCTCCCTTCAGCGTTTTAGCTCGTAGAACTCATAGCCCGGGCTACTCAGCTTTGATCCCGATGATCGTCTACCTAGAGAACGACGTCATCTCAAGGGCCACTGACATGCTTCTCATTGGCTTATAATGACCTACCACCTAGCTGAATGGAGATATGCACAGGTTCTAAGGATCCTACAAGGAATTGTCTTTCCATAAATGTACATTAATAGGTATGACGACACTTATAAATGGTTATAAATAGATATTTCCTCAACCAGTCCCGAATTGACATGTGGCAGCCCCACTTGCAGCCAGCCACTATTCTTTCAGTAAAAATACAAGGTGATTGTCTTTATTTATGGGCTAAGTTCCATTTATTACTCTTCAACTACCAAATCTCTAAAAATCTCTAGTACATTTACTCCCAAGAGTAGCCTGATCGAGGCCCGATCGAAGATCATATATCTCTCCCATTATACCCATTCTCTCGTTGGAGGGCTTTCGCTGGACCACATCCGGGTCCCTAACGGTGATTTTTTTTTACATCTCAGGTATTATCTGGTAGACGAGTTCCTTCAACACTTGTCTATTGAGAGCCGGGACATCCTACTAATCAACTTACTGCACACGTGGACTTGACACGATCACCTGAATAATTTTTGGGGTAATCAAATAGTAATTTTCAGTTATTCGTGAATATTTCCTGTGGAAAACGTTCTCATAAATACTTTTAAGAGTGGGCTATAGAGTACTTGCCTACTTAGGGTATACATACCAAACTTCTTGTTAGGTCATATACGATTACAAGTTGTAAATTAGGTGCGAAGTTTCCCACTAATATATCCAATTAGAAAGAAACATTTGGTGAAATGTCAACTCTTACGCTTTCCAAGTATATTACCTTTGGCAAAAAGTGTAACCAAGGGGAATAAGCCAGCCTAGTTTATACACAAGCGGCAAGCCCAAAAACAAACCATAAATGATAAAACAAATGACAGGATATGTGTAACAAGAAGCAACCCATAGAAATACATTTTTCTTTCTGTTTTCAAATCGAAAGACTTAGTTGTTATGTGAACGAATAAATCAAAGTTCTGTAAATTACTCGGCAAGTCTCAGTTTGCTTTGACGTAAAGCATTCCCGTAAAAAGTCTTTCTTGTTTTCCCCGGCTGGTTTTGGGGGAAAAACATGCAAATCTTATTGACGTTGAAAGCGAAATAAATCTTATTGACGTTGAAAGCGAAATAAAACTTTGTTTTCACAGAAGGGTTAAAACTTAAAAAAGTCAACTACAAACAACAAAACTGAAAACAATTAAGGAACTTTAGCAACAACAACATACTTTCTTTCACTAAGCTCCAATTGATAGAAAAGCAGCAAGTTGTTGAAATTGCTAGTGAATTTCACGCCTTCTTTTGTGGAATTTAATTCCTAGGCCCATCTATTGTTTTGACAGTGGGTTAGTGCTACTTAATACGTGGGCTTGAGCCCAATTGGTCATTGTCATGCAAGCTCAAATGCAGAGGTTTTGGACGAGCTTTGAATCAATTTTGGGTTACTTGAATCAGGCTTTTTGCCAGGGCAATAGACAAAATAACATAATACTAATCCTACTACTTTACTACAGGTCGGGCACAAGTTAAAGAGTAAATTAATGGGTAATGGGCAAAATTCGGGTCGGTTCCCTTGAAAGAATTTTTAATCGCTTAAAGACACGAAAAATATTTTTAACCGAAAAATGACACTTTTGTTGGTAAATATCGTCTATGCCCTTAAAAAAAACAAAGAACAGCACGCTGTGCATCGCGATGCATTTATGCATCGTAAATTTTGCGATGCACAAAATCAACCACCCAGAAAAAGAAGAAGATGTGTAAGCACAAACTATTCCAAGAGTACTAATCACTATAAATACAATAACAAAAATTTGAGAGAAAAGAAAAGAGTTAAGGAAAAGAACAAATATCAACTGCTAACTTAACCCATAACTATACTGGAAGCAGGAGGTAGATTTTTAGATAAGGGCTAAGAATGCAGGGGTTAGAGAGGGAGCGATCGGCTTAGGCTTGACTATTATGAAAGGTGGTAGTGCCCTATAGTTAGGATTGATTGGTTGGGTTGAAGTGTGGATGAAGAAAGCTTGCATATTCAGTTTATGAATAGATAGACTTGCTTACATGGGCATCTCCTCTTTTCATTCTTCGATTCAGAGTCTTTCAACTCGGAAGGAGACTGCCTTTTGATGCAATATGCATGGGTAGTGGGTTTTTGGAAAGTAAAGGGGGTGGTTGTAGTGTTGGAGATATGAATTGGATTTCTTAAAAATGAAGGGGGTGATTGTAGTGTTGGAAAAATGAATTGGGATTGACGATGCATATTTCACATACATGACGATCTACAAAATACACTTAAAAACATCATATATTGTTACGGGGGCAACTTTGGAACAAATAAACAATTTATCACTTAAAAAAGACTTAAACGATTAAAAACAAATATTGTGATATTAAGCGGTTGAAAACTTTACAAAAAATACCGACCGTAATTTTTCCTAAATTAATTCATAAGTTGTGGTTTTGTTGCCCATCACTTGTCCGGTAGAGTATATGTAGATGAAGCCATGACAGATTCTATTCCTAGATTCTTAAGTTTTTTTCGAATTAAAGTTAATTAGCTAGCGTGGAATCTTGAGGCATGAACACCTATTTTTTATTGTATTTATTTATTTTTGAAAAATCCAAGTTCTTAAACAAAGTGTTAGTTTCCCCCGTTATCTCACACTCCTCTAACTCCCTCGTCTCCTTATCACGCCAAAAATTGTTTAGGTGATCGTGTCAATTTCACGTATCCAGCTAGTTGAATGGTAGAATGCTCCGGCTCTTAATAGGTACAAGTGTAAAGGGAACCTGCATGTCCTCCGGTAGATACCTGAGATGTTAAAGAAAACACCGTTAGGGAGCTGGACTACCAAAGCCCTTCGGTGAGAGAATCAGTGTATGTGGTAAGAATTATGATCTCCGGTGAGAAGTCAGACCACTTTTGGGAGTGAATGCACTGAAAGCTTTTATAGATTTGGTAGTTGAGAGTTATTTTATGGAACTTAGCTCATAAATAAAAGGTAATCACTTTGTATTTATACTGGAGGGATGTTGATTTGAGGCAAGTGGGTCTGCAGCTCGAGATATGCGGGAATAAATGGCCGCCATTATTTTCATTGATGAGCATTTAAGGAAAATGGACCAGCATTGTTGTAGGAGATCGACCGCCTTTGAGAGCTGTGCCGATCTTCTAAGTGTAGCTTTATTTAGAAAGTAAGTAACTTGCTGACGAATGAGAAGTTTGATAGTGGCCCCCGGGATGACGTAGCAGCAGGTAGACTAATTTAATTACAGCAGCAATCATTGACTTTCAGTTGTTCCTGGGGTAAAAGTTGAGCAGCTCGGGGTTTGGCTTCCGCGAGATAAGGCGTTAAGGGGTGAACAAATTGGCAGGTGGCCCGAGCTCGGAGAGAGCTCGGTGACTAAGACCTATCATGATGATGATGAGTTCATGGGGAAGCTCAGGACCTCGGGATGAGATCGCAGTATAATACCCGGACTTTCGCTCGAGCTCGAGAATATGAAGAGTAGCCTAGGCTTCAGTCAGGTCAGCATATTATGGGTCCTACATACCACGTGGTGGTGAGATATTTTGGTATCTTTATCTCCAAAACCTGCAGAAGGATTTGCAGTGTTTCTAAAGTTTCTCTCTACTTCGCCATAAGTTTTTCAATTAATCAAAACTAATATTTGTGTCTCCAAGAAATTGAATTAAGTGTTTGGACGTTCAACTCCAAAACTCATCTTATAATTAGAAGAACAATTTGAATTTTATAGAGCTTAAGTTATTCTTCAAATTCTAATTTTAAATCTTGGAATTAAGTGGCCAAACATAGTATAAACAATTAACCTTTTGGTAATACTATAAAGTCTGGTTGTCAAATTTCTTTCATGGTACCGTACATGCATGCATACATCTACCATTATTTTAGGCAAAAACTTCTTGAAACGATCTAAATATTTTTAGGTATTGACTTAGATTTTAAGTTGTGCTCCTGGAAGTATAAGTTTCTTTCAAGAAAAGAACAGATCATTATAGAGAATGTTGAGTGTTGGATTATCAAAATGTTAACTATTGGAAAAGTAAATTAAAGACCATCTTGTGTAAAAGGGCGCCCGTATGAAGCGTGGTAAGCCTGCATATCATATCATCTTGGATTTAGACTTATTAATTGATATATAAAAAATGGGATAATACATAATATATATATATATATATATTTCAGAAAAATACATGTTCTGTCGTAAGTCCAATAGCTGAAATAATCTAATTTTGACTTAGCTTGTATGCACTATTGGCACATGGTAAATTTTTTGTCAATTAATGGCCCGTGATGTAGGACTGACTGACTCTATTAGAGTTGAAATAACTTCATTCACTTTCATGCTCACTGAAAATCGTCATTTTTAGTGAGGAGAAGTGAGAGAAAGACTAAACCACCACATGATGCTTCTACAAGTAGCTTCAGCAAGTTGATGGTATGTGGAATGCTTATTAAGGCTATTGGTTGATGTTCAAATATTTATATACGTGATTTTAGATAGTCTAACTTGTTGAAGAATAATACTGAGTTTAGAGCTGACAAAATTGGTCTGACCCGATGGGCTGGGCTCTAGCTATATAGGCTCAATGCAAATTTGGGTTGGTCAGCTTGGTCCGATTTTAAACTCAATCCATTAGACTTGCGTGCGGGCTGACAAAAATGTTAAAATTAATAAAAAATTAGCCCCGACATAATCCGCTGGCCTGCGGCTCGGTCCAACCCGATATTGAGCAAGACTGGATTCTAGTTTTTCAAGGCCTGATTCATGTTTGGGCCGGCCTGACCCAATTTTAAGAATTGATCGATGCTCGACCAATTATTAATTTACGTAAATAACCTTACTACGTGAGAAATAAAATTATTAATTTGTAATAACTTCCTCTGTTTTTTAATTATTATTTTGTTTGACTCAGTACATGGATTAAGAAAAAATAATTGATTTGATTATTAATATTGGTATAATGTGTAATTTTCTTTAATGTCCATATGTATGTGAACCATAATTAAAATATAGGAAAAAGTAAGGGTAAAATGGTAAAAATAATATTCTAAAAAGAAAAATTTTTAAACAAAATAATTATTTTAGAACTGATAAAAAAGAAAAGAATGACGATAATTTAGGGAGGGAGGGAGTATTATTCAACCATTGATACCAATGAACTTACTACACTGTAATGTGGGATGCATTTAAAAAAAAAAAAAAACTTGAGAGTTGAGACTTCTTTTTAAAGTGTCATTTACTTCAGCTAATCACGTGGACGCCTTCTTCAAAGAAAACAAGAAGCAGAAGCTTGTAGTATCACATTTCACCTGCTAATCAAATGTGTTTACTGAGTTTGCAGAAACTACCATTTTTGCGTCACACTGACATGACAGCGTCTGACAAAATTATTCATTTCGGCGATTCCTATATTCACTTGTCCAGGAGGATTAAACGTGCTACCTGTGCCACACAATTCACAAGGGATCCTCCGGATGAAGAAGTTGACCTTTTTTCTTATCCCAACTCCAACGAAAAGAACATTCCGGCCACTCACGACTACCGGCGGCAACTTCTCTATTGTAAGCGATTTCAAGATTATATTTTTGGAATTCCTTAAATAAAACCATCTACCTATGCTCACAGTTGTGTATCTTGCAACTGTCTAATCATCTCCTTGATTTTTATGTTAATTCTCTGCGTCTACTGTATTTCTCTTTGCAATATCAATGAATTTATTTCATTTTCTTGTTCATTTGATTTCAAAATTTCACTGATTTGAGGATCAAAAAGCGTCAATTTTTTATTTTATTATTATTATTTTTTGTGATTGACTTGGTTTTTTATGCTGATTTCGTAATTTCTCTAGACAATCCATGGAATTCTCTAAGGACGGAAATTACTTTTTATTTATGTTAACCATAAAATGGTAATCTTTTCTTGTAATTGGATTTCTATTGAAATAGGTACAGTACTATTTATCCGTCATATGAATTGCTAAATGAAAACCTTCTCTGATAAAGTCACAATGCTCGTAATATATACCACGTTGCATTAAAATGATCAAAGTAACAATAAACTCACCTATCATAAACCAATTTTAATTAGATGTTTGAATGGAATTGATTGGCAAAAAATGATGTATGCCGTAGAATGTGATTGTGATGTGAACTTGGGTGTTGGGTGGGTTAGAGTTTTATGTTCTGGTGAGTGCTACTGTTTGGGTGCTTACGTAAAACATGATTGCTTCCATTTGATCTTTGTAGAGGGATCTGTCCCGTAGAGACTTTTTGTGTTAATATAAATCCATAAACTCCTCTGCAGTTGAGTTGAGTTCTTTTTGATACAAAATGAGTTCTCCTCAAGTAAATGAGATCGTTCCTGGGATTGTGCTTTTCTTTCTGCAAACTTGTTCGTGTCCGTAGAACTGACACCATGAAATTGGTGTAATTTTTGTTTGTTGATGTGTTTGCTCATCTTTGCTTTAAAAATTGAAGCATCCATGAATTTTGAAATCACTTGTGTCTGCTTGTGACAGTACCTTGCTCTTTATCTTTCTCTTCTATCTTCTTTAAATGAATTGTGACGGATGTGATTGGTTACCCAATGAGCCCCATAGGAGGTTGGTGCTGACAAAACGCATTTTCCACTCATTATTTATAGAGTAGGATAATCTTCTGGGTTCCCTAGCACTACTCCGCTTGCGTATGGAGGAAAAGAAAATATGAGAAGTTGAAATACCAAAAGTTCATTATATATGGAGACCTGCACTGGTTTATCCATTAAAATTTATACTTAACAGTATGTTGAAATATTGTTATTTTCAAATGATCTCCTGCTTATTGTTGAAGGTGAATTGTCATTTAAGCCTTACGACACCATGGTTCCAACGACTTTCATGTTGTTCTAAAGAAGAAATAATGTACACATCTTCCCAACTTCTACAGATCCTTTAATGTCAAGAAGTTTACATCCATCAGTATGTTGACAAACCTTTACTATTTGGTAGGGGAAACAAGTGAGAGGAAGGGAAGGGCGGGATGGTAGAACAGTGGTTAGATCCAAAGAGGATGAATGGCAAGAAAGATTTTCCTCTCTTGTTAATTATGTAGAACCGTGTGAAATGTCTAAAGACCTCTGACCCTCTAATAGAAATTATCAAACATATAACTGCCATAATTCTTTAAGAAAATTCAATCTTCAAGCATTAAGATGAAAAGGTTCATGCGAGTGTTCTTCTATATAGTTCAGTTCATTTCTCGGCTTTTTGCTAAAATCACTTCCTAATATTTGAGTACATGTTGGTATTTTCCAATTCTTTTCGGATGGAAATAGTTAATTAGTCCTAGATCTAATAATGCTTTATATCAGTTGGGATATTGGTTCTTGGCTTTTGTATTGGGAAAGTAATTGCAATATAAACTGGTCTGATGTTTGAAAATTTGGGGGTCATGAGACTCATGACTAGTGGAAAAAGTGAACCTGGAGTTGCTTGACAGAGCAGTATTTGAAAATTTAGATATGTTTGAATGTGCGTTAAAATGAGAAAAGTGGGGGATAAAATTAGTGAAAAATGTTAGAGATAGTTTGGATATGTACAACTTAGACCAATAGTGACGAGATAGGAAGTGTTATCAATATCAAATGGCAGTGGTAGAATGGTAGAGCTCGAGGCAATCCAAATTAACATGGAAGGCAGTCAAAGAAGGGTATGGTAGAGCGACGTTTAAGCTGCAATCTTGCTATGGCCCGAACAAAGTGGCAAAAAGGATTTTTGTAGCCAACCCTCTGAGAAAAAGCTGAGAGATGTCAGTTGAGTTTAGGTATGGGATTTAGAAAATGCTATGGGAAATTATGGCATCAGCTTCATTGTTTTGTATGCAGCTTCCCAGAACCATAATCGCTTTGGCAGTAGCAACACCATTCAGCTTTGTTTTGTTTCCTGCCAACTCCATGATCTAGCATTGGATCGTGATACCACCTTGCTTCCCTTCTCAGCCTACGAATAATCAAGGGACTAAGCTATTCTCTTATAAGAATGGCTTTTCACTCACTTGGTTTGTTCATCCCCGTTCCTCCCTGTTATAAACCCTTCAGACCATCTCCTTAAAGAGTGTCTTTTTGAGATGCTTGGTAGTTATTCTTCAAAAACAAAGCCATAAGCGGAAACTTATAAGGTGTATTTTATGTTATGCTGTACGTACATTGTATATATGCACTCTCAAGTGACCTTACACTTCTAGGTTTTTTTCCTTGCATTTCGCAACTCTTGTACCTAGTTGGTTTATTCTTTAAACCCTGAAAGAATGTCACTTCTGGTAAGGTCCCCTTCTTTTAAGAAGTCAAGTGTTCTTTTTTTTTTTTTCAATGACAATGTAAACTGGTACAAATCAATATAAACTGAAATTGACATTCATTTAGAGTCGGAGGAAATATTATCTTTGGGGGATACTTCAGATTTCTACTACTATATTTTTATTCTACAGTTGATGTATTGCGATTACCAAGTATTTTTCCATTACTAGGTCCTCTTATGAAAGTTTGTTTGCAATGGAAAAATATTATCTGCATGTAGGAGCAGAGATTAATATGGACATGAAACTGCAAGATGCGGAATATACTGTACCCTATCTTACTGAAGAGCTCATAATCAGCATCCTCGTCAGGCTTCCTGCGAAAGTTCTTCATAGGTTCATGAAGCTTGTTTGCAGGCATTGGGCCAATATAATCCGTGATCCTCTTTTCATCGAGGCACACCTTCGCCAATCAAAGACTGGTATATTCATCCGTGATCGAGGTTCTCAGTGTCTTGAGATAGAAGGTGATGAGTTCAAGGTCACTGATGTGAGATGTCAGTTTCCTGGAAGGTTGATTGGTGGTTGCGATGGTGTATTGTTGATCTCTGACAGTAACAATCCCAAATCATTTTCTGTTGCAAATCCTGTTACTATGCAGGTTACGATGCTCCCAAACCTAGACGTTCCGTTAAATTCTCTTTATGATAGTACCTATATTCTACATGTCCCTTCTATTAGGAAAGTCAAGGTGGTGCACTTATATGAAGACCTCAGAAGTGTGTATCGTTGGGTTGTAGTGACAGTGGGTATCGATAATTCCTGGAGAAAAATCGATGTTCAGCAAGCATTTGACCGACATCATATAGGCATGAACTGGTTTGCAGTTCCTGCGGGAGAAGTGGTTTACTGGCCAGAGTTAGATTTTCAGTTGTACGGGACCCGTTACTTTCTTGGAATGGACATGGTTGATGAAACTACGTACAATGTCCCGGTTCCTTTTGGATCTGTTGACCCATGTGCTTATGTGAAGATGGGGGATTATCTTTCCTGCTTTAAGAAAATGGGCAGTGTGCACTTTGAGGTCTTTGTTCTGAAGAACATGCAGAGGGGGGAATGGGTGAAAGCATATGACATAAATGTGATGATCAGTGGCCGGATTCCTTTGGGTTTAACCCTTGTCTTGCCTGTTTGCTGGCTTAAGAATAACGACATTCTGATTTTAGAGGCCATAACGTCTCAGGAAGATGTTTATTTGGCTTACGATGTGAAGAAGAAAGAGATAAGAACCATGAATTTGAGCACCTGTTGCCGTCACTTCAATGCTATTATTCACACTGACAGCCTGCTTTCATGGTGACGTGCAGAATGTGAGGCCTTTGATGTAGATCTTTACCGCTGAAATTTCTCCTGGTAAAACCTTGAACATCCGCATATAATCTACCTATATATATGGATTGAATGAAGACCTGATGGGCGAGAGTTAAGAAACTTTCCTATTTCTGTGAATGGTTTTAAAATTTGTTATAGTTGCTTCTTTTGTATATCCATCTCCTCACACCCTTTTGTATATTTCCAAACGTGTTACCGTTATGTATATGATTCATTTGCACAAAATATTTTTGTCGTAATTACTCTAATCACGTGCTTGTCAGTTGTCAGATTTATTGTTACTACATATTGAAGGTAACATTGCTTCGTTTCCTTCCTTTTCTCTCCATTTGCCCATACGCTTGGTGTGGCTGTAAGTGGCAGCCAGGATTAGTCATGCAACCAAGCTAGGTTTACGTTGGGTGAAAATGAAATAGCAGCTAGGTCTGGACCATTTGAAGGTTGGGAGTATACGAGGGTTTTACGTAATTAGACTTGAGTATGTAGCTAGGTATAAATAGTGAATGGGAAGTACAAGAAAATTATTTTGCCATATTCTTCTTTCCAATCTCTCTCGTTTTTCCTCTCTTTCTTACTTTTCTCTTGTTCTCTCTTTCTCTACCATTGTGTAAATTACATGGTATAGAGTTCAGTAAATTACGTGGTATAGAGCTCTGGTTTTGGCAAGGTTTTGGGTTCAAATCATTCCGCTTGCATTTGTTATCAAAATATTGTGAGTGCATGATGTCACTAAGTTTGGTTTGTGATGCCATGGTGACGCATATTTGTTTGTGTCGACACATTCTCCATGTGTCGACGGTTCACTCGTGGAGGGAGTGTTGAGCTTGATATACTTTGTTGGGCTTTATTTAACAAGTTAAGCTATGAGATAAGTTGGTAACTTAACATATGATTTCATTCTGATTTTTGTCATCATGCTCTGATAATTGCCCGACTCCAATGGGCTTTATGCGGCTAAAGAATGGTTTTAGTTGAAATAAATGGCTAATTGTTCAGCTAATCCACCCTATTTGTTGTATCTCTCATATCACCTTGACCCAGAAGACCCTTTTCCGAAAATAAGGGTTTCTGATGGACTACTTTAGAGTGGTGTAGACCAAATCCCATCATATCAAGTTTCCTTTAGTTTGGCTTATGAACTTTGCAATGCTTCGCATTTCGCAAGGATCAGCTTTGGACAACTGAATGTCAGAAAGAATTCATGTAGCTGATCACAAATAATTGGAACAAAATTTAAGTTGACTATAACTAATTAGGTCCGTCACAAGTAATTGGAACAAAATTTAAGTTGACTATAACTAGTTAGACATCGTGGTTATCATGCTCGCAGTTTTGGTCAACTGTTATATACAGTAACATTGGGTTATTTATTTTATTTTATTTTTTTCTGTTAATCTTTACAAAGTCTGCAACCAGGCTCTTCTTTGCTTAGTTAATTACTTGATGATAGCTGATTCTCATACTGGAAAGAGTTCTGGTCTGATTCTCATACTGGAAAGAGTTCTGGTCAGCAAGTATAAGCTGATTAGGCTATGCAACTCTGTTCAAATGGGATGCCGTTGGACTCATGTTGATGGTTTTTACATATATTGAGAGTTTATGGAAGTTATATATCACTCTCGAAATCCTTCATATCTGCAAATGGGCATTGGGATGGCCACAACACAAGATACGTTCTTGTTCTTTTCTACGGATGGTATTCCTAGCATTATTATCTACAGATGATACTCTACTTGAAGGTGTGAACATTGAGCGTAGGCTAAAGAATTTGAGTCGGCACAAGCTAGGTGAACTCAAGCTGGCTAATTAAGTCATGAGAGCTGAGGTGGTAAACACCAGGGACTGGAGTTGAGTTCTAAATCGAAAAGTAAAAGTTAGGCATATGTTGATTCAATCGTTCAGCCCCCGTGGTAAGTGCATGATCCTAACAATCTTGACCCGAAAGACACACTATGGAAATGTTACGCGAATTGAATTCGTTTGGGAAGATGAGAATGGGAGAAAGATTGCAATTAATCACCTCCACACCTACCTTGCAGAGCTCGCCCTAGCTGTCCAGCCAGCGTGCTCTAATATATTACTATCATTATCTACTGTTTATTGCACGAAAAGGGCAAAAAAAACATAATTTAACCACAGTTTTCTTTCTAGCATTCCATACGAGAGCAGACAAGGAACTTATGTCATGAAATTGTATATTCCAAAATAAAGATAAAAAAATTCTAAAAGTTACTTCTAGCCGTGTAAGCAACATTATGTGTCGCAGAATAAACTTGGATATAACGAAAACAGAAAGAACAAAATATTTTAATATAAACTCCTTTCGTTCCTTAATTATTGTCTTATTTGATCCGGTACATAGATTAAAAAAAAATTGATTTGATTATTAATATTAATATAATGTGTAATTTTCTTTAATGTTAATGTATATGTGGCCCATAATTAAAGTATGGAAAAAAATTAAGGGTAAAATGATAAAAGACGGAGGGAGTAATATTTACAATAATTATATCGGTATTCAAATTGTTACGTTAACATAGACAACTACCTACCAACCAAAAATTAAGGCTCAATATCATTAAATTATAAAAGCTGTTCTACTTTAATTAATTATAATTAAGAAGATTGAAGGTTCATTTTTCTGTTTGTAATTCTGTGTCGAACCCAGAACTGAAGGAACATGGACCATCACTCTTTTGGCTTTGTCTATGTGATTTGTGAAAGATCAATTAAGGTCGCAATTTTTTAAAAAGACAAAAAAAAAAATAATAATAATAATAATAAAGGCAGTGAACGACCTTACCCCAAGCTCACTGAGCTGTGCTTCGCCCATCACAATTGCTCAAACCTCAAAAAATCAAATCAAACGTTCACTGTATTTCCAATAAGAAAATTATTTGAAGCTAATATTAGTATAAGAAAAGTACTCGTCTAAAAGTGTGTTTTTTTTTTTTTAAAAAAAACTTTTTAGGGGAATGGAATTTAATAATTTCATCCAATTATTTGTTTACACCAGTGATTTTGAACAAAATTATGTATTTTTCAAAAAAAATAACAAAATGTATTTTCCAACAAAACATAAGTATTTTTTGAACAACATTATATATAAAAACAAAAAAAAAATGAAGAAAAAAACAAATTTGATGCACCTGTTGTAATTCAAGGCTTTTCAACTAGTATCTAATAACAATTGATCCAAATAAATAATTAAAATAAATCATTAAAGAGTGACTCAGTGGTAAAATACTTTACAAAGTGTGTGAGGTTTTAAATTCAATTTCTTCACATGTTTATTATATATATATATATATATATATATATATATGTCATTACTACTTTTTGCACACCTAAAGCATTAATCTTTAAGCTTTGGAAGGATGCACACCAAAATGCAAACCTCCTGACCTGAAGGCACCCAGGTGCACCCGTGAACAGTAGATTACAGCTTAAAAATGAATTTGATGAGGTGGCAAAATCATCTTATCCAGAAGGAACTGAAAAGTTGGACTGCTTTAAGTAAGCAGCTCCACGCACGTGTTGACCGAAAACACAGGCCACGTAAGTGGGAAAGTTAGAGTTGGAAACTTCCTTCCCCCCTTGGCTTATTAGGTAGGGGAAGCACTTTTACAACGAAGAAAAAGAAAAATAAAGAATTAGTAGTACTCTCTCCGTCCCTAAATTATTATTTGAGTTGATTTGACATACTAATTAAGAAAATTCAATTGATTTAATTATTAGTATTGGAATAGTATTTAAAAAGTGTATTGTTTTCTTTAATACCCATGTGTATGTGACCCATAATTAAAGTAGGAAGAAAAAGTAAAGGTAAAATAGTAAAAGTAATGTTCTAAAAAAGAAAATTTCAAACAAAACAATTATTTTAGGACGGACAAAAAGAAAAAGAAGACAATAATTTAGGGACAGAGGGAGTAGTAATTTTTAAAGTTGGGGAGGCGGGCGTTGTTCTTGAAGTGACAGCTTGGATGTGACTGTATTGTGGGTCCATACCAACCTGTACACACACACACGCAATAATAAAAAAAATAAAAAAGGGGATACTGTCGTAAAGGGCGGTTGCCGACGTCTCACGATTCACGTTTGGTACTTGTGTTTGAACACGAACAAAGCATATACATAAGACAACGTCGTTTTCGTGTCCTGCCTCTCCTCTCCACCCACCTCAATTTCTCCGACGACGTCTTTTCAACTTCTTTCTTTACGGACGGATAATTCTCCTCGTAAATATTGAATTTTGTTTAAATTAGTATTTTTATTAATTTTGCGTAAATATTTTGACTTTCAAGTGATTTTCAGTCATTATTTTTCAAAAATTTGTTAGTCCTTTAATAAATAATTTATTACATCAATAAAAAATAGTAAAAGTATTTATTATTAAGCAATAAAAATACTTCATCCATTTTTTAATTATCGTCTGATTTGATTGAGTACGTGGATTAAAAAAATAATTAATTCTATTATAAATATTGATATAATAAGTACTTTTTTTAAAACCCTTGTCTATGTGGTCATAATTAAAGCAAGAAAAAAAGTACTGCTTAAGTGGTAAAAGTATATTCCAAAAAAAGAAAGTTTAGAAACAATACATTTTTTTGGAAAGGAAAAAAAAATATTATTTAGGAACAAATGGAGTACAAAATATTTAAAAGATAAAGAGTCCTATTTCTAAACATTCTCCAGTGTCAGACTCCATTTAAAATATTCTTTCAGACGTGACAAATTTTTATAATTAATTATAAAAAATAAAAAATAAAATTATTTCAGATCATAACTGATTGACAGTGAAAAATAAAAGAAAAGTAACGGTAAACCGTAATTGATTGACAGTAAAAGATAAAAAAAAAATGACGTGGAAGGAAAGACATCCTCTAGTGACCTGACATCCACTAGTGTCCCTTTAGAAGTAGAGGATCACGTGTAGAGGATGTCTTTCCAACTAAATTACATACCAAGTTTCCATTAAAGATTTTTTTTTTAAATCTATCTTTTGTATTATCTAGTATTTTTTTTACTAAATAAATAATTGCATTAGAAAAACTCTTAATTTGATTGAGGTTGTGTGTATATTAACTTAAACCTAATCCATCTCTATATATGAATATATTCAAAGGTATAATACATGGGCACATGTTTGGAAGATATACTTGAACAAACTCACCGGCCATTCTACCGTGGCTAATGCTTTATTTCTATCTATAATGTATTTATTATGAAAAAAGAAAAAAAAAAGTAAAATGGATAAGAGTAATGCTATGGGTACCTAAAGAGTACCAAATTTTTTATACCAAATGATATGTTAGCTGATATGATGCATTAATTATGATTTTTAATTTTGTTTTTTGTACCACATTAACTGCCACATCAACTAACACATCATTTGGTGCAACAAATTTGATACTATTTAAGTACTCATAACATTACACAATGAAGAAAGTACGTATTCCAGTGTTCTAATTAATAGTCAAATCTTTTAAATTTCTCAAACACTAAAAAGTCAAAGCCTTTTAAAACCTGAATAACTGTGTAGTACATGAAAGCATGTTTGTTTTACCCGGATTGGGTTATCAATTTCTATTCTATATTCTATATTCTATCGGCTAAAATATGAATTATCCCCTAAAATTTTCATTAAATATCAAAGTACCCCCCACATAAGGTTTACCTAAAAAATTCGTTTGATGTTGTTAATTTTTTCAGTTAGCCCCATGGTCGTGATGACCGTTAAAAAAGTAACGGGAATCCATTACGTGCCTTGCACGAGGGGGGGCAATTGGGTCTTTTCATCATATATACAGAATACTAACTAAAGGGGGTCAAAGTGTCAAAAGAACAACACTAAATAAAGGGGGTCAAAGTGTAAAAAAAGAATTTTTTGTCCAAAATAAATTAATCACAAAAATCAGAAAATCAATTTAAACAAATTAATCTCGATTTATTTTTTTAGAAAATCAACCTAAACTCCATCAATTCATCCGTCGTCCGCCATATCGGATCAGATCTACCAAAGCCGTCAATGCTCGTTAGGGAATCGACTGAGCAAATCGATGAGAAGTAGAGCGAGATCTACCGGAGCCGTCGATGAGTGTTAGGGAATTGACTGCTAAGCAAATCGAGGAGAAGCAAAGCGATTGGGCGTATTTGCAGTCGATCGTGATATTGGACCTGATTTGGAATTTTGTGTTTATTGCGGTTTTCGTTGCAATTTTGTTTCTAAGCCGGAACGAGTCGCCGTCGATGCCATTGAGGCATTGGATTGTTGGATACGTTCTGCAGTATATGTTGCATATGGTGTGTGTGTGTATGTGTGTGTATGTGTTTGTGGAGTATAAGAATATGTATAGACAGAGGTTTCGACTGGAGACGAGCCAGGATGATGATGGTGGTAGTGGTAGTGGTGGTGTTTGAAATAATCCAAATTTGAATTTGAATTTGAATATGAATTCGAGCTCGAGAAGCGAAGGTGTGGAGGTTGAAGATTATGCTGTTGGTAGACAGCAGAATGATGACGACACTAGGTTAACTGAACATTGTGGTTTTTCCAAAATGAAGGATCGTTTCGAAACTCGACCGTTGTCTGGTTTGTTATTTTGGGGTCTTCACCCCTGTCTCGGAGAACACTCCGAATGGCCAACAAAGATGAACATAAATAATTAGCATTTTCTTTAATTGCTGACTTGAAGAAGAGACCGGGAGCGCTCCTGGCCGAAGGCATTGAGTCCACTGAGTTATGTTCGTGGAACCCAAATCGGGCTTTAACGGCACTAAGTGTCTCTGAAATGAAGGGCATTCTTTTTCTTCTTCTTCTTTGGAATCAATCAAATGAAAATGAAACCCTTATTCAATCAAGTGAATCCTTTACTCGTGCTCCAATTGACCCTGCTGGACATGATGATTGAGAAGCCATGTTTGTCAGTGGAGATATGGGAGAAGGGTAATTAGGGTTTGGAACCATTGGAGATGAAGAAGGGGGGAGAAGGAAAATTTAATTTAAGTAAATCTTTTGACACTTTGATTCCATTTAGTTAGTATTCTGTATATATAATGAAAAGACCCAATTGCCTCCTCGTACAAGGCACGTGATGGATTCCCGTTACTTTTTTAACGGTCATTACGGCCAGGGGGTTAACTGAAAAAATTGGCAACATCAGACGAATTTCTGGGACAAACCTTATGTAGAAGGACACTTTGAAATTTAGTGAAAATTTTGGGAGGTAATTCATATTTTGGCCTATTCTATTCTAAATATACATACACGAATGAACGAACGTATTTACACTCGAATAAACCTCCCTAACACATTTTAAAAAGCACCAATAAGTGCAAAAAGGGGCCGTAATTGTACTCTTTAATAATAATAAAGCTAGGGGGCCCACCACTAAACATAAAGTCCAACTACCCCCCTCCCCCTCCTCTCCATTCAAAAACCATTCCCACTATTTTGTACTCTTTCTTCATTCCAATTTTTTACTTTTTTTTGTAGAAAACAATTACAAATATTGGTTTTAGTCACTTTTAAAACCCTATATTATCATTATGTGCAATGTACTGATGATTCAAATACACTGAATGAACACTTCTCTCACCAACTTTTGTCTATCATCAACACAATATATACGTGACGTGTTCCTACTTAACCAAAAAAATTTAAGTTATTTTTTCACTAGATACTTAAGTTTAAAGGTCAGTTTCTTAATTTTGAATGTAAACAAGTTTTACATGTCAGAAATATTATTTGATTGGGATCACGTATTAAGATTTGAGAAATATTAATTAATTTTATAGTTAAGAGCTTGTTTGGTATAGCGTTTTCAAAATGTAAAAACGAAGCCTTTTAAAAATGCTCCGTTTGATGCAGCGTTTTTAAAACGAAACGTTTTATAATGCATCGTTTTTAAAACATAAATTTTTAAAACGCAACTTTTTTCTTATAAATGTGTTTGGAATATAGTTTCAAAATGCAATTTTATTTCTTCCTATCAGCGTTTTAAAACCTACATTTTGAAAAAAAGTTAAAAATTTCAACGTTTAAAACGCAGCATTAAACATAATTTTTACAAACTGTGTTTTATCATACTATATTTTTCTATGATACCTATGTAAAAAATAACATCTTAAAAAAGGAAATTTCGATAGTAAATTTTTCGTTAGAACGGGCTAAAATAATATGAACTCATTTTTAATAAATGTAGCTTTTTAAATATTAAATTAATTGTATTTGATAAAAAGTCACTCACCAATCAGAAACTAGAAAAGTTAGTGAGACTATCAAAAAGACTAAACCCCCTTAAATCCCTCCCCTCAAACTCCTCCCTCCGTAAGAAACTCAAAATCATAGATTGAGAAAATCTAGAGAGAGAAAGATTTTAGAGAGAGAAAGTAACAAGATTACATTTTTTATAGATAAACTCAAACCTCCCAAAAAAAAAAAAAAGACCCCCTTATCTGATTCTTCTGATGATGTTTCAAGATAACAGCAGATGGATGATTGACTCAGCTGCATCCGAGTCAAACTGGAATCGCTACGAGGACAAGCTGTTCGAGCAAGCTCTTGTTTTCTTCCCTGAAGACACTCCCGACCGGTGGCGGAAGATCGCCGAGCGTGTTCCCGGTAAGACGCCGGAGGATGTTAGGGAACACTACAACGCTTTGGTTCATGATTTGTTGGAGATTGACTCAGGGCGAATTGAGTTGCCTAGTTATCCCGATGAAGACGGCTCCTTGGGATGGGAGCCGACGAGTCAAATCTCATTTGGGTCAAATAAGCCTAAACACGGCGGCAGCGAGGTTGAGAGAAAGAAAGGTACTCCCTGGACCGAGGAGGAGCACAGGTATATTCGTCAATTTGTTCAATTCTTTTTCATTCAATTTCAGCCAATACTTTGTGGAATTTCCTAATTTTATTTATTCTGAGTAAGAGAAAGGCAAATAATTTCGACAAAGTGCTCTGTTTCTGATTACTTCTATTTTTATTTTTATTTTTTGAAAAAATTGGGTATAAATTTTGCATTTGTTATTTATATTTAGCTGAAATAAGAATAACTGGTACCTTTTGGAGGGTTATGGTTTTGGGGTTCGAACGATAGAAGGAGAAATGTATGTATAGGTATATTACGTTTTCGTGAAATGATTCCTGTAATTTCTATTGATCATAATAATGCTATTAAAACTTCTCCTTTTATCTTCCTAAATCTTTGGACAAGCCTCTTATCCTCTCTCCTTGGTGGAGATTTGGATTCCTTTTTGTATTGTGCTTGTTCATTTATTTCTAAAATTTGATTGCCTTTGGCATTTAGCTCCTTCTGTTTCCTGGAAAAATAGTTTTTAGAAAACATTTTCCTCATTTTTTGGTATTTGGCAATGCTAAACATTTTACTGTTAACTGAAAATTGAACCATTTACCAAGGAGAATAACCTAAGAAAACAAGAGCTTGCCCGAACATTTTCCGGTATTTCGTGCCACATTATCAGTGTTTTTACAAAACGCTTGAAAATGTTCTTTGAAACATCTTCGAAAGATTCACCAATCACCGGAAAGTTAAAGATTTTCATTTTCTAGAAATAGATTTCCAAAAGTTATTTTCCTTGAAATGCGTGGTAGGAGTATGTGTTATTCTCTTAGAGCCTGTTTGGTGTAGCGTTTTCAAAACGCAGCGTTTTTAAAATGTTTCGTTTTGAAAATGCAAATTATTTAAAACGCAGCTTTTTTCTTTATAAATACGTTTGAGATATTATGTTAAAACGCATCTTTTTTTTCCAACTGCGTTTTAAAATATGCATTTTGAGAAAAAGCTAGGAATTTCAGTGTTTTGAAAACGAAGCGTTTTCTACCGTAGCTAAGAGCCCATTTGTTCGTGTGTTTTGGCCAAAATGCAGGGTTAAAACGCAGTTTATTCCTTAACTTAGCATTTCAATGCTGCAGTAGAAAAAGCTGCGTATTCAAAACGCAGTTGGGTTTTAAAACACTGAAATTCTTAGCTTTTTCTCAAAACGCTGAGAAAACGCAGATTTTAAAATGCAGTAGGAAATAAAAAGCTGTATTTTGACATAATATCCCAAACGCAAAAAAGCTGCGTTTAAATAATTTGCGTTTTAGAAACGCTGCGTTTTCAAAACACTGCGTTTTGAAAACGCTACACCAAACGGGCTCTAAGTTAAGGAATAAGCTGCGTTTTAAATCTACGTTTTGGCCAAAACGCACGAACAAACGAGCTCTTAATAGTGGTGGCTAGGGTTTGTATTGGGCTAGGTTTGGGTCTTGTTATTTTTGTTTGGGCCTAGTTAGTGTTATATATGTCTTGTTTGTTGTTTTGTTTGGTTTTGTATTTTTGTTTAATCCGTATGTCTTCCTAATAGTGTGGGTCTCTAGAGCGACGGGAAAAATGTGTTAGCCTTTGTTAGCTTGGGTTAGGGCTTACCCTAAACATTTGGGGGCCCATAGCAAAAAGAAAATGAAGCCTTGTAGAAATATAAAATAATAATTTTACCAAACAATTTTTTACTTTTCATCATCCAAAGTATTGAAAAAGTGAAACACCTACAAACATACAAGAAAAAACAGTTATCAGATAATTATTGAAAAATTCTTGATCTTCTTTCTAGTATTTGGAGAAACAAAATCATCAATAAAGTCTTCAAAATTAAGTTTTTCCAATATCTCATTTTCAATGCATAAAATTGCTAATCCATTTAATCTTTCTTCAGATATTGTTGAACGCAAGTATGATTTTATCAAGTTTAGTTTCAGAAAACTTTTTTCTGCAGATGCTACAGTAATTGGTATAGTTAACAAAATTCTATATGCAATAGAAACATTAGGAAAACAATTTAAAGTTTTAGCAAATTCAAGAACTTCAATGGCCGACTTTGTTTCAAAATTTGGAGGTGAACTAAATTTAGAGAAGATTGAAAGGAGGATTAAGAGAAAAGAGTGAAAATTATGCATGCAAGAAAAGATTAGAAGAGAGAGAGACCCGTTGACAGAGAAAAGCGTGGAAGATAATTCTAGAGATTGGAATTTGGAGAGGATGTCGGCTCATCTTCTTATTTTTTCAAAATCAATATTATATAGGCACAAAAAATTACTGCCCACCAAAACAACCATGAGGGCCGGTCCTTGCATGGGTGGGGTTGGTCCCATCTTATTTTCTTTATTACTTGTTTCTTGTTGAATTGTGATTTCCTGATGCTAATAAGTTGTTCATTGCTGTCATCAAAATAAATGAATAACAAAAATTAGACACCTTCTATTCGAAACTGACTCTAACTAAGCAACCCTCGGTAAAATCATCATAGCAGAAGATATTCGAACCATGTCTAATATACACAAATCGGGTCTCTTGTGGATGAATAGCAAAAATTGTTTTGCTTTTATTTTGTATAAAATGATATATATATATATATATATATATATTTTATGTAAAGCACATGTTATCCAGAAATTCATATTTCGGAAGTTGTTTTGTATAAAATAATATTTAATTTCTGTGAAAATCTTCTCTAAAGCACATGTTAGCAAATGTGTTCAATACTGTTGCTGTATAGTTATCTTTTATTTTTATTTTTTATCTTTTAAGGGTTTTGCTAACATGTGCTC
This sequence comes from Platycodon grandiflorus, assembly GCA_016624345.1. Lineage (NCBI taxonomy): Eukaryota > Viridiplantae > Streptophyta > Magnoliopsida > Asterales > Campanulaceae > Platycodon > Platycodon grandiflorus. Next base: position 8,290,357 of record CM028368.1, read on the forward strand.
AGTAACCCCCTTGTAGCACTTGTTAATAATTGATGTTAGGAAGTTATATGTATTGGGAATCAACACTACTGAGCATTATTGATGTTGATTCCCAATGTAGATAATTTCCTAGATTCTAGATTGTTAACACCATATATCACTTATTAGCTAACCCTTTCTTGAAAATGGATTAATAAGTATATAGAAACTGAGGTTTCCATAGGAGTGCTGACAGAAGTCATCAGTTTTATTGAAACTTGGCCTGTTACGTGCTGAATTTCAAGATAATTGTTGTTGTTTTATTGCTGAAAACTGTAATGTACACATATCTGTTATCGGAAGTGGAGAGTCTGGATAAGTTGATGGATTGAAGACTTGAGTATAATAACATGTGAGCCATGGGGTGCTGCTGCTAACATTGAAATGTTAATCATTAGATTGTAAATGGCATTTCCTCTTTTGAATCTTGGACCATTTGGAAGGGGAGCTCCTTAATTCAAAATTTGGACTAGGTTTGCTACAATATCAACTTTCAAGTGTCAATGGCATTCTTGTAATCTTGGCTTGCGTTGCTGCTTTGTCACAGGAAATTTTTAATTGGCCTAGAAAAGTACGGCAAGGGTGATTGGCGAAGCATATCAAGGAATGTGGTGGTGACAAGAACACCAACCCAAGTGGCTAGCCATGCGCAGAAATATTTCCTTCGACAGAACTCGATGAAGAAAGAGAGAAAAAGGTCAAGCATCCATGACATCACTACGACTGTGGATACTATGCCGATTCCTCCACCTTGCAACTTCACCCCTGAAGAAGGGCATATGGGGTATCAAAATTATGGGTTTCCTATGTGATTTAGAAAGCAAAAGGTAAACCCACATTGTATATAGAATAGCGAAGTTACCTACAATCAGTAATCTAATTTGTAAAGTTCTATTCTTTCTTAGTTGACAGACACATGACTGGAGTTTTTAGATAGTGAAACTGAGAAACAGCGTATATTGTGGTATTTGAATGATACGAAAGAACTGCAGGATGTAGTGGTTGAGACTAGGTTAGCTCAAATGTGGAGATTTTTAGGTGTAAAACATGATCAAATGATATATAGACTCGTATATTTACAAGTTATAAATTCCATGGAGGCGATTGCCCGTCTTGGCTGGTATGTTTACATGTTGAATTCCTCGATTGCTCCTCTTGATCTGTACCTTCTGATAGTAGTTTGTAATTTTTTGTAACAGAAATGTACGTTCTACATTATAAAGTGGTTCAGTTTTGAAATTTGTTCCATTTATTCTTTCCGTGTTTTGTTTTTTCATTTTGGGGACACACCTAAGTAAGAACTAGCTAGATCGAAATTTGGTTAATATGGCACTGCTTATGTGAAGAGTGTACTTAATAAGTTAAATTTCCAGAAAAATACTGAAGAAAGAAGTTTAGGGGACGATGTAAGGTTCCCCCCATGGCTGTCTACCAAAAAGAATAAAGAAAATAACAACAATATGAAGTCTTTGATCACTTGTCACTGGATGATCTGTGAGTATTTGAAATGGAATGGGAGACCAATTTATTTTGATATTCAAACCTAAAGTTGAAATGGAAATGGAAAGGGTGAGCCAAATTACATGTTGTGTCACTTGACCAAAATGGGAAATGTGTACCTGAAATGAATTAATGTGATCAGTCAAAGATCTGGAAATTAGTTTCATGTTGAATCAATCTAACACTACGTTTTGTGAAATCTATCCATCAGAAGGTCCAATTTTGCAAAAACAAAACACACACACACACACATATATATAAATATATATATATATATATATATATAAAGTAAATAAAAGGGTAAATAGCATTTTAGGGTTTAAGATTAGCACCGGCTTCCACTTTAGGGTTTCAGGTTTCAATTGTACCAATTTGGGGTTCAATATTTCAATTATGTACCAACCGGAGGGCAGAGGGTTAGGAGTAACTTCCGTTAACATTTGTCGTTTAGTTGACATGTGTGTTGTGTGTCAATTTTTTTCTTTTCTGACATTTTCAGTCAATTTTCAATTAATTTAATATTAAGGCGGTCCAATACAAATATATATATATATATATATATATTGTATATATATATTTGAAGGCCTGACCACAATTACTATATATAATTGCGTAAACGAAGAAAAAATCAACGAATGAGAAAATGAAACACAAGAAGAAAGAAAAAAAAAACATGAAAAGAAAAACTTAATTGTGTAAGCAAACTTACTGCTAATAATTTAAACCTAAAAAGTGCGTAAGAATTAACAGAAATTTGGTTATTGTAATTTTGATGTATAAGATTGTTAATGATGTTAACTGAATAGTTCTTCATAGATGTCCAAATAAAATAAATGTGCACTTTTGACTGTTTCTATGTGTGACAAAATTGACCAAATGAAGAGTAACTTATTCTGGGGTGATTCTGAGGAGAGAAAAAAAATGTCATCTTTTGAACTGGGTGTGGTTACTAGAAAGAAGTCTTGGACATCTACGAAGAACTATTCAGTCAAAAGTGCACATTTTTAGGAAATCTTGTACTCAACTTCATCTTCCTCCACAGAAAGATGCTGCATTCGAGGTCCGCACCAATAATGGATCAAGAACAAATGTGTTTGAGTCCTCGGCTTTCGATTTGGGAATACTGGTATACTCACTTGTTATCCAACATCAGAATGATCCTTTCCTTCCTCTGAATCACCTTCGTCCAGTTCATCAAGTGCGCCTGTGTGAAACAGGCATCCTCACTTCTGAGTTCTGACCAAGCTCCTTCCATAACTGCCCAAAACATGTACAGTCTCAGTGAACAAAACATTCAGCATCTAAAGCATTTCTTGCTTTTCTACCCTTAATTATATCCAAACTTAAAACCGCAAGCTCAAATTTCACAAATACTTCTAGCATACAAAGTTCTAAAAGTACTAATTTCTATTTGTGGATAAAAAGCAATCTTCTTGTTGATTGCCAAGTCCTACACTAGTTATAATACTTACCTACTCTAGTTATAATACTTGCATGAAGTTACCCCTAGCGTACCAAGTTCTAAAACATGACGTACAACACTTTGTATCCATGTCGAACCAAACTGATTCCATTCCACGTAACATTGACTTGATACACTTCAAGCAAATGAGAAAATGGTGAGACTATTTGAAGATGCTATCTATATCTCTAGGCAACAATGAGTACGAGCACAAGAAATAACGTACTGTGGACTTAAATATACTTGTCACAAACTCCGACACAACAGGCCGGAAAGTGACCTTATTCCACCCCTTGAAATAAAAGAAGCAGAGCATTAAAACCTTGCAATTAATATTTAAAGAGCCTCCAAATTAAACATTTATCACAATCTCAAAATGGGAGTAACAAAATGTTGATGCCTTACAACTTGTGCCACAATTATTACCTAAACAAAATGTTACAACTTGTATCACAAGTCACAACTATTCCCTATCTAATTTCATCATTCAGTACCTGAAAAGATGTATAAGGGATGAGCTAAAACCCAGCAAGTGATCAAACCACAAGAAATGGGAATAGGATCAAGTTTAAACATGCACAAGTTTTCATGAGAAGTTGCAAAAGGTTTGCAAGCACATACTGAAGCAGAGTGAGTTTTCACCTCAGAGACTTGAGTGGCTGCTCTAAAACTTGACAACAAATTCTTGGCAAACTTTTCAATTTCTCGGTCATGGCTACATGAAACATTCTGGTGCAATATGACCATAGCATCATCAAATTTCATGAAACCATTCACAAATTATATTACCCTTATTTGATCAACTCTAATACTCATTGAGGAGAGACTACCCATACTTTACAGAAAGCTTGCACTCCTTAGACCTCTGCAACCAAGTGTTCATGTGCACTTCTAACTGTTTCTATGTGTGACAAAATTGACCAAATGAAGAGTAATTTCTTGTGGGATGATCCCTAAATTATTGTCTTGTTTTCCTTTTTTGTCCGTCCCAAAATAATTGTCTTGTTTGAAAGTTTCTTTTTTAGGACAACACTTTTACTATTTTACCCTTACTTTTTCTTCCTACTTTAATTATGGGCCACATGTACATGGGCATTAAATGAAACTACACACTATACCAATATTAATAACCCAGTCAATTATTTTTTTCTTAATCCGTGTGCCGGGTTAAACAAGACAATAATTTAGGGACAGAGGGAGTACTATTTTTGCAGCCATTGTCTGGAATATATGGAAGGAAAGAAACAAATAAGTGATCGAGAAAAGTGAGTGCCCTCTCTTTGAAACTATGTTTAAGATAAAATGCTTAATTGCTGATCTAACTAATATATATATATATATATATATATATATATTTTGGACTCATGATTGGTGAATAATAAGGAGCAGAGGAATGTAAAATGGAATCCACCTCCTGTTGGCTTTCTTAAAATCAACACTGATGTGAGCATAAGAACATGGAGGAGAGCTACAATAGGAGGAATCATTAGAGATGAGAAAGGCAACTGGGATGTGGGATTTACCAGCAAAATTGGGTGCTGTCCTATCCTACTGCTTAGCTCTGGGCCATCAAAGGCCTGAAAACTGCTTGAGAACGTAGAATACCCAAAGTGTGTTCCCTGAGTCTGACTCAAAGATTTCTATTGAGGTGTTATGTGCATTGATAAAGAGAGCCACCACCTATGGAATTTGATTGAAGAATGTAAAAGATTGATCAGAAAGCCTTGGAGCTGTTATGTGACACACATCCACAGAGAGACAAACCAAGCTGCAGATTTCCTAGCTAATTTAAGGCACAAACAATCAAGCTTTTGTAATACTTTTACAAGACTGCACCCCAACCACCCCCGCCCTGCTATTACTCATCTCCTATGGACTGATGTTGGTCCTGCTACACACACACACACATACATATACATATACATACATATATATATATATATATATTTATATATATATATATATAATTTCTAATTTTAAATCAAAGGAGCTTCCTCTGGTAGACTACCAAGTCCTATTCTAATTATAGCACTTACATGAAGTTACCCCTAGCATAGTAAGTTCTAAAACGCAACAAACAGAACTTCATACCTATGTTGAACCAAACCAATCCAATGCCTCGAAACATTGACTTGATTCACTTCAAGCAAATGGGAAAATAGTGAAACTATTTGAAGACACTACTTCTAGACAACAATTGAGTACGACCAGAAGCAATTATATATTGAGGACTTACATAGGAAGGATTACATCAGCCAAGCCACAGACTCAGTAATAACAGGCCGAGACGTGACCTTATTCTACCCACCTTAGATAAATAGAAATAGAGCACGTGATTACTATTTAAGGAGCCTCCAAATTAAACATTTATTACAATCTCACCCCTTTGGATCATCAGCTCAAGCACTTCGTGCGCTTCTTCAGCCAACCCTTCTTTCCATTGTGCATCAATTAAAATGTTAAATGTGTGTCCATCTGGCGAGATGTTATTGATTCCCATTTTGTGCAACAACCGCTTAACTTCTGCCCACCTACCGCAATTACATAAACCTTGAATCAAGCAATTGTAGGTAAAAACATTAGGTTGGATTCCCTTTACAATCATTTCTGAAAAGATTGTAAGGTTTGCAAGTGTCATCGTATTCTTGCATCTCCATCTTACGAAGCAAAGCAAGGGCAGCATCAGTATTACCCGATTCGCACAACCCATTACTAACAGTTCCATAAGTAATAATGTCCGGCTGAAAACCTCTCTCCAAAAGTTCATGAATAAACTTAACTGCCCAGAGCAAAGCCCCCGGATGAGGGTAGTGAAAGTTGCACAATTTGGTCAAAACCTAGTTTCATGATTTTACCCAACACGGAGAAAGCGAAATCCACCCTCCCCAGGTGGCAAAAACAGTTTATTGCGATGTTAAAGGTGTAAATGTTAGGATTGACCAAAGGGTTGACACCCAAGAGGCGGAATTGACGAATGAGAGAAATGGGAGTAGAATAATGCTTCATCTTTGCAATTGAAGATAAGATTTTATTGAATGGTCGGATGGGGGAGGAGGAGGAGGAGGAGGGTTGGAATTTGCAGAAGAAGAATGAAAGAAAGCCGAAAGATTGGGAAACAAATTACTTTGAAGATTTTGTTGGAGAAAATAGCGCAAGAAACCATCTTCTTCTTCGATCTCCGACTGCATAACCATTTATTCCCCTCATTTTCTCTATCACTCAATCTCACTCACCAAGTCTCTACTCATTTAAAAAGAAATGCACAATTTTTATATTAGATTTGCTATTTACACCAAAAATTTTATTGAGTGCACCCCTGTAACTATTACAAAAATGTTATTATAAATTTTAACTTAAATATTCTTATTTATTTTTTATATTTTTAGATTTTAGAAAAAAAATTTAATTACTGTTCGGCAGCCCTACCGAACACAGCTAAAACAGTTCGGTAAGGGTGCCGAACAAACATAGTGCTGTTCGATAAGGATGCTGAACACCACTATAGGTGTTCGGTTATACAGTACCAAACAATTAAAAAAAAGAAAAAGCTCAATTTTGGATTCAGTTGATCGAACCTAATTGTGAAAAATGATTCATGTAAGTTGAGTTGATTAACTTTTATCGTAGTTTTATTTGTTCTGTTTTTGAATTTTTGTTCAACGAAGATACTCGATAATGGAAGCAGACTTGATTTGTTTGAATGTGGGGGGGAAGGAGGAGGAAGGAGGGAGGGGGACGGGAGGTGGGAAAGGAGGGAGGAAGGGGTGGGTTTGATTGGTGTGGGTGGGAAAGGAGGAGGAACAAGGTGGGAGGGGAAGGCGGGCTTCACCGGTGGTGGTGGGGGCGGGGGTGGGGAAGGAGGAAGAAGGAGGGTGGAGTATATTTAGTAGGATGTGTTAATTTTGGGAAAAATATTGTAAGAGTATAATAGGAAATTAAGAGGGGTGTACTTAGCTTTTTGAGTGGTGAAAAATATTTGGGTGTGGTGTACAAAGTAGAGTCCGTTTCGTGCAGCGTTTACAAAACGCAGTGTTTTAAAAACGCATGTCTTTCCTTATAAATACGTTTGTGATATCACTTCAATAAGCATTTTTTTTTAGCAACGTTTTAAAATCTGCGTTTTGAGAAAAAGTTTGAAATTTCAGCGTTTTAAAATGCAGTTGCGTTTTAAAAACGCTGCTTTTTCTGCCGCAGTATTGAAACACAATGTTTGCAAATAAGTTGCGTTTTATCCCTGCGTTTTGGCCTAAATGCTCGACCAAACGGGCTCGTAATGGGGTATATTCAGTAAATTCTTAGGTGTGAATAGCAACTCTCTTTTCATATACCATTGGTGTAATTTTTTTTTGTTTACATAATCGGCCATTGGTGTAATTTTGATATACCATGTGGTATAAATTATCCGTTGATTGGTAATTTTTTTCTAAAATGGAATCATATTAGTTTTTTGTTACTACATATATATTAACCAAGTAATTGACCAAGGAATTATTTTAAGACATTTGATTGGTTGATAGGAACATTAAATTTTAAAAAACTACTCCCCCTTTCCAATAAAAGTAATCTCACAATTTTCTTTTGTTTTGTACCAAAAAAATATAGTCTCATTTCAACAAGTAGTACTCCCTTCGTCCTTGAATGAGTGTCTATTTTTTTTTAAAAAAATTATCCCTAAACGAGATCTATTTTTGTATAGGTTACTAATTTCAGCTTTGACCCATATCATGTCCTAGTATGGACTTTTAATGTTATATGTGAACGTTAATGGTATTAACATACATGTGCTAGTAAAATGACCAAATTAAAAGGCTTGATGAACAATATATATTCAATGAGCATGGATTTCATTGGAGTTGATAAAAAGGTAAGACTATTTTCGTGTATCATCACTTTCTTTTTTGTTATTCATATATCGTTTTGGGCATATATACTGTATGTAACTAGCTAGCTAGAACTAATTTTAAATGCAGAATAATGCTATGCATTTTATGATCAGTAAGTATATATGTCACCAACTTTAATGAGTTGATTATTGAGGGCAATTGTTGTTTGATGAACAACTTTACGGTCGATGTGTGCAAAGAAAATTAAGTATTGTGTGCTGGCCCGGCCCTGACCCATGTCGTGAGGGGTGATCGCCATGGACCCCCAATTTTTGGGGTCCCAAATTTATGTATACTATTTAAATATGTAGTATAATATATTAAGTAACTATAATCTTTATAATTGATTTTGTGGTTCAATGGATAGGATTCTTATCTATGCAATTAGAGATTTTGGGTTCGATACCTAGCAAAGTCATCCAACCTTTTGCTTTATTTTGGTTTGCTGAATTTAATTAACAAACCTTATTTATGTATAATATATAATGTATTACTATAATTTTGTAATTGACTCCACGACTCAATGGATAAGGTGTTGTTCTATAAAATTAGAGATTAGAGATTTTTGGTTCGACCTTAGCGGAATCATCCAACCTTCATTTTATTTTGGATCTGCTGAATATACTTATTAAAAAAAAAAAGTGTTAGTTGACCATCAATTTTTTTTTAACCGGGTCATTAAAAAAGTAATAATTGCTTAGATTGAAATATAAATCCAATTATAAAATTATTGGGTAGATTATTCCAAGCGAAAATCAGGTTTTATTAATATTGTACTTAAAAGATGCAAACAAAGTATATTGTTTTTGTTGTAAATTGTGTAAATAGGTGCAGAATAGTAATTTTTAATAATTATTTGATATTTATTCTTTCTTGTACGTTTGTAGATATTACACTTTTTCAATACTTTAAATGATAAAAAGTAAAAAAATATTTGTGTAAAATTATTCTTTTTATATTTTAACAAGGGCCCTTTTTTTTTTCTTTTTTCTTTTTGTCCTGGGCCCCAAAATGTTCAGGACCGGCCCTGATCGTGTGCTTCCACAAGATGTGTATATATATAAGTTATTTATGCAACAAAATTTGTTGAGGAAATAATTACTAATATCCCCTCTATATATTCAAAGACATTATTTTGTTTTGTTAAGTGTGGGAGAGAATCGCAAGAATTTAGTGAGTGAGTTGAAATTTTGAGTTACTACTGTATTTGATCATTTGATTTGTGATATTGGACCAATAATTTATTGGTCTTAGTTTTAACTCTTTTCTCAAACAACTTCTCATTAGTTAGTGTGGCAACTGCAATTATGTTATTTTAGATTAATCGACTTGGAAATTATAAAATTTTAATTTTTTTCTTTAAATAATACAACTAGTGTATATATATATATATATATATACACAAATTTGCTTACATGATTATTATTATTATTATTTTTTTGGAGAAAGAGACTATTCGATATTAGGAAATTTACTTTTACCTTCTTTTAATCTTAAATATCATTAATATTAAATTAATCCCTTTCTTTTTATTAAAATAAGTAAAAATAAATTTCAAGGTTTTGATTTTTTAGCGTTAAATTTTTTTACAAGAAATTAAACTTAAAGCTTTAGAAAAGAAATAATTATACAAGGAAAAGAAAGTAACTATAGGATTTAATAATAAAGGAGCAGCTTTTATAGTATTTTTTTGGGAGAAGGTACATCCGGGTCACCGAACTTTTTGTAAAATTGCATTCCAGCAATCGAAACTTTAAAACTATACTTTGGGCCACTGTACTTAAGTTATGATGCATCCGTGCCCATTTTTTGAACGAACGTTAGTTCATCCGTTAAATTAATTTGAAATACCCATTTTACCCATGTCTTCATCTTCATCCTCTCAAATTTGGAAAAAAGAATCCAAAATTGATGATCAAGATGAAGATGAAATTTCCCCAATAGCATTGAACGATTTTCTTGAGTTGGCAAAAAATCTGTTCAATTTCAAATCCATGGCTACCAAATTAGAAACCCTAATTCGAACAATCCATTTCAAAAAATCTGTTCTCCAGTGCTACTGGGCTGCACCCAAGCATCCTAATTCTACAACAACAGTCACAAATTCTACAACAACAACACCGAATACCACCATTTACTTTCACGAGCACTTTCTTGACGATCATAGTTGGAGAAAATGGTCTGAGCCTTAACAGAGTGGTTTATTTTGAATCAAGTCAACGACTTTGACTGCTCATTTAGTCTTGTACCCGTAAGAGCCGGTAAATTTTTTGCCTTAGAAAAGAAAGATCTTCGATTGAACGACAAAAAGACGAAAGAAGGAAGGAAGAACTTTGATTATTAATCAAGGATGATCAAAAGAAATCTTAGAGGAAGAGTCGGAGGGAAGCTTATTCTCGTCTTAATAATATGGAGTTATTGCTATGCCATCAACATGCCTGCAACAATTTTGGCCCTTTTGCCCCTAATCAAAGGCCCCAGCCCAACAAAAACCCTATATTTCACAAATCTTTTCCATACCCAAACCCCAAATCTACAACTCCGATTCCAAAAACAAGAGCGGCGGAAGGAGGAGAGGTTGTGGTTGTCGATGGCAGCTGTGTCAGCTTGAAATTTACTGAATTGGTACCTCATTTTGAGGGAGCTTTTTCCTGGCAATCATCCCGAGTTGGTTGATCATGGGCAGAGGGCAAAATCCTTCTTGAACTGGTGTGAAATCGACTTGTTACAGGCAGCTAGGACTCGAAAATTGACCAGCTACATCTTTTTGCCAAAATGACTAGAGGAAAGAAAAAATCGGCGCACACAAGATCAAGCGTACCATCGGACGAGTTTGGAGAAGATCTTAATGAGGCAACGGTGGCAGGTGTGGGTGGATTTGTTGATAGAGGCAACAACCACGATTGATGTGGTGGCGACATTCTTGATCGGAAACTTCTCACGATGGCAGCACCATTTGTTATTGCGGATCGAAGGGGTTCTTCGTCCGCAATTTGAAAAAAAATTCTCTCTCGTTTTCTTCTTCTTTTCTAGAGAGAAAAAGATGGAGTAATTTTAGAGAGAGGAAATGATTTTTAGAGAAGTTGAAGAAGAATATATGGGTAAAATAGAAATTTTACATATAGTTAACGATTGAACTAATGCCTATCAAAAAAATGGGCTCGGTTGCATCATAACTTAAGTACAGTTGCCCAAAGTGTAGTTTTAAAGTTTTAGTGGGCGGACTGCAATTTTGCGAAAAGTTCGGTGGCCCGAATATACCTTTTGCCTATATTTTTTTTCAAGTTCAAAAAAATTATGAGGAGAAATAAAAATGCAAAAAATCACAAGTCTAATCATAATTCCTATGGAGTAGTTTATTTGAAAAAAAAGCAATAATATCATTAAAAAATAAAATATGTGTCGGTTACATGATTATTTAATGAATAATATGATGGGAAGATGGATGGAGGATCAAATCTGATTAAAAGTGTTGATCAAAGGATGAAGTTTGACTAAGTTTTGGGCCAAGAGACTAATCCTGAAAATGGACATAAGTCCAAGGACCATTTTTGAAGTTTGCCCTTAACTTTAATTCTAAGATCTTTAGAAATAGGGATGGTCTTGTGCAACCTCATTATATCCTCTACTACATTTCTTTCTATAATAGATAGGTTAGCCAAAACAACTGACAAAATTTTATTTTTACAGAAGTAATTGTAAAATACCATCGAATGTCATTGATGGAGAATGAGATTCCTACTTATAAATTATAGTTGTGGACTTGTGGGTATCAAATGGAGAAGACTATGAATGAGATTCCATTCCAACTCTCCATCATTCTAGTCATCTAAAGAAGGCCTCAAGGAGCTGTTGTCTTTTTCTCGAAAATGGATCGATAACACAGAGATGTAAAGAAATAACAAAGATTTTGTTAGGAGTGTCAATGACTAAATCCATCAGATTTATTTTAGGGTGTTTTGTGCTAAGCTTTAAATTATTTTAATGCTGAAAACAGTAATGTTCAATATTCTTTATACTCCTTCCGTTCTAAAAAAAAAAAAATCAATTTGACAAGTCAAACTTTTTAAAATTGTAGCTTTACTTACCCTTTTACCATATTTCACTTGTTAAGAAAATTGTGCTAAAGTTAAACGTTGCAGATTGCTACTATAGTATTGGACAATTGCATATGCGTGCCTTTGTACAATTCAATTTATTTCTCTTTCCCCATCTTTTATTTCGGTTGAGGGGGTATGACGTCTTTTTACGCTCTCATACAGTTGTTCATTTTGAGATTATTTGTTCGCAATAACGAGTAAATAAGCTTATTATACCAATTTCTCACGTTTCCATAACCACAGTTAAGAATTCGGGCTAAGGGAGTAAAATGCATATCCTTTTACATCAAATGAACCGCCGATTAAATTCCTAGCTGGCAAGAGCAAACAGTTGTTTTTTAGAGGAAGATAATATTAAGGATTACGGACTTAAACATCCAGCGTTTGTAGTCCAACGGTTAGGATAATTGCCTTCCAAGCAATAGACCCGGGTTCGACTCCCGGCAGACGCATTTTTTTATGGCCAAAGGGAAACCTTCTTGGCTCGATTTAGACTTTGCTGCTGCTACTCAGGAAAAACTGAAACTTTGAATCGTTTTGACTTCATTGCACATATATCTCAAATTCACTTGTTATAAAATGTAGATACAAAAGTACGTGAGAGTTTTTAAATACAGGATACCGCGTAAGAAACAACATCTGGTTGCAACTCCTCGAGAGTAAGAACCAAATGAAATGGTAATTGTTACTTATTTTGTTACTAAAGCCTTCTAGTTCAGGCCTTGAGTCCAGCCTCGATGGTTTCTATGGTGTGAACATCAGTTTTGAAGGACTTAGCCAAGGCCCCCTCATAAATACTTGTATTGAAGACAGTCGTAGGAACCGAGACAGTGCCAGCATTTGCACTGCCAAACGCGGAAATTGCCATGGCTGGCTCCTCACTGTCATTGTTGTACTGGTAGTGAACAAGTCCCTTGGGGAATATAAACATATCGCCCACTTGAAGATTCTGAGTGAAAAGCTTGTTACTAGTGTCAACAAATCCAACTTGAAGTGAACCCGCGATGAGGAACAAGAGTTCAGATGCACGTGGATGCGTGTGAAGTGGATTGACAGAACCAACAGGGTACTCGAGAACTGCAAATGAAACACTTTGCCCATTAAGTGCCGGGAATTCAGCCATGCTTGCTTTCACAGCCTTGAAAGTAGACGTGGGGTCTGCTCGAAGTAGAGCGCGCATCCCAGTGAAGGTGAAATAGCTCGGGTCTGTGATGTTGGTGTTGGGTGCAACTGTGAAGTCAGAAAGGATGTCTGGATCTCCCGCCATTGCTATGTGGAGACTAGCCAAAGCTAGTGCTACCGCATAAATCAAATTAGTACTCTTGAATGCCATTTTTAAGTATGATTCCGTTCAGTTGGGAGTTCGACAGGAAGATGCTAATTTTATAAAAGAGGGGAACGGAACTGATTTCAAGAAGGTCGATGAGACAGATAACCCCAGATAGGAAACCACGATGTTTTATGGATTATGCTTCTAGAAATTATCATTGGTATTGTGATGTTCATAAAGGTCAATATTGTCCTTGTCGATGAAGGTCATTGACCAAGAAGCTGACGAATGAGAATATACTTGCATATTATGTTGTTAGACTAGATGTTTTTGGAGGATTGCGACACAAACGAAAATGAAGAGACAACTGTAATGCCTATTATCTATGTTTATGTTCTTGCAGGTTATCCCTTGTAGCTGGTTCAGGTTGAGCCAAGAAGGGTTGGAATATTGAGCAAGCCTTCATACTAAGCTTAGGGGGGGAGGACATTGATTTCAGAGCACTGGAAAGAGGATTGAAAGAAGCAGATCACAAAGAAGAGAATAGCAAATAAAAGAGGTCAATTTGATACTTTGCGGAGGTAGAGGAATGTGATCATCTTCTTCTTTTATGTTAGTGGCCTTGGTGACTTTGGTATCGTGTTGTGGAGTGATGGAATTTCAAGACAGCTGTCTTGAAGTCATTATAGCACTTTGTGTTAGTTTGGCAGTATCAACATAGAGCTTCCAGCTGCAAGAAAATTAGAGAATATTCAGTCTTAGCTGAAGTCTGCGAAATCATGGTTTGTCCTGTCTTACTATGATTGGTGCGAGGACTCGAGTAGAGCAGCTGTACGTTGATTTATACCTCAAGCTTGTGGAGTCCAGATTACTGCATTGGTAGGCTCGTGCAATTCTGTTGCACTTTAGTGTCTTCATTAAGGTGTTACTGACTGGTTTTTCCTATGGCAATCCTCAATTGTATTCTGAAGTTGCATATTTGTGGGGGTTTTCTCGCGTAGAATTTTTGGTGCTGCATTTTTTTGTTTTGGATTGTATTTCCTTCATAATGAATGGAATTTTTTTGCCAATCAAATTTTTTTTTTATTCTTGTATGATTGTGTCTAATGCGGTTAGTGCAGCACGACTTAAAAAGAATGGATTTAAGTAAGAACTTGCTGCCAAATCCCTGTCTTTCGAAATATTTAAATCAAGTCTATGCAAATGTCTCCCCATTGTTGATTTATTCATCAGTGCATTGTTGTTTATCAAATGTCTACTCCATATTTCCTGCTCAACAAACTGTTGGCGAAAAAAAAAAAACCCAACTTGTGTTAGTTGGAATTTGTAAACAAGGCTCTTAATCCAAAGGTTTGAAGTAGGCCAAGACATGGTCAACACCATCTTCATCATCATTGATACTTAAGTTTTTCAGAACAAAGAAGCCCATATCTAGGAATCACACCTTGCCTACACGAGCTACCAACTACGGTGGTTCGATTCTAATTCATATACCATATGAGTTCTGCCTTCCCATTATTGGATGATGCAGAACTTTTCTAAATAAATAGCAGCCTTGATAAGGCAGATCACACACACGATTTGCACCACCTCCAAGGTACAAATCGCGATAAGTTCAGGTTGCCTTATAGTAAATCAAACCACCTTTCCGTATACAAATCCATTCTGACAATCAAGGTTCACCAAAAGAGATGGAAGAACTGTGCAAGATTGCTATGGCTCATTACCAAGCTAGCAGGACAACGTTCAGGGGCTGGCACGGAACTTCTTCAGCACAATGGACAAAGATGGTAATGGCCAAATTGACTTACGCGAGTTCTTGTCTTTCGTGGAAGATGAAGGCTACGCACAAATGACGAGCCGTAACTTTTTTGAAAAGCTAGATCTTGATCGAAATGGAACTCTAGATTTTTGGGAAGTCATGGCACTCTACTACATTGTGAAAAGCGGAAGGCCATTTTGCGACCATTGTCATGACTTCATTCCAGGAACATATTTTACATGCGTGGGATGCCTCGAAGGCCCTATTGGAGGCACCTTCCATCTCTGCCTTGATTGTCATCTCAGTCAGATGAGTCCTCACACTCATGACGGCATCTCCCAGTTCTTGGACAACTATTCTTTGTTGGAGGCCAAGATAAGATCCGCTATGAATCAGGTATTTCATTTATTCTTGCTTGCTGTTAACTGATACAACTAGAGAGAGAAGGACTATGAAATACGTTTTATTGACCTGGAATTGTTTTTTGTCCCCTAGTTTGACCAACCATAGGATTCTTACATTAGAAAGCTACCTAGAACCAATTAGGGTGAACTGGGTGCCTAACACCCTCCCAATCCATAACTTAGCTCCAGGACAAAGAATATCAGATTTTTCTAAACTTTTTCAATGGGGTGGCAACTCTTATGTCTTTCTTTGAGAGTCCGCCTGAGATCCAAATGCAATCTGATACAACGATCATGTTTTGGTCAGGGTTCTCACAATATTAAGGAAGAACAATCTAAATTAAATCATTCAAAAAGGAAGAAACATCGGATCCTATAAAGGAAAAGTTGAAGGATGAATTTTAAAGATGGAAATTGTGAAAAACTATGCCATACCACTGGCCAATTCGAAAACCAATTTTCTTAGAGTTAGATCTTGTCAGCGACAATTTGGCGATTCAAAAACCAGTTTACCATGTCACATTCGTTTTACTAACTTGAAGTAATTAATCCACTTGGTCGTTGGAGAATACTTTAGTGCTTTAGCATTAAAAGGTAGTTAAAAGTGATAGAGAACGGACCATTTCACTGCTAATCACTTAAAGCTTCGATGTTTCAAATTTTTGGTTCTTTGTGAATTTCGGGCATATTGCCCCAACATCGAGCCTTACTAGAGTGTTCGTGAATACGAGCCCAGAAATCATATCACTTATCATTTCATAGCTGATAGTTACATGGTAATTAGCATGATATAGCATCAACAAACGGGGAAATTTATCTTCGATAAGTACTTTTCACAACCTTGATCTCTCTCTCTCTCCATTTTCCTTTTCTACTTCTTCAACATTTCTTCTTTTCTATTTTTCTTTTTGTTAAACAACTCTTCTTTATCTCTCTTCATTATTAATTAACAACTTATTTGATGTAGTCAGTTAGCATAGAGGCGAAGTCTCGGCCATCAACAGAAATGGTTCCGTCACCAGCAATGGCTCAATCAACTGCAGTAGTTCCAGTTCCTAATACAGCCCCTACTATTGCATACAACATTTCGGTTCATAATTCTTATACATATATGCTACCAGCTCCACTTCACTACCCCGGTGCTACATCCAATGCAATAGTTTCAGAACGGGTGAGTCTTATTATGGCCTCGATTAGTGGACGGAAATTGAATAGATTCTGCAGAATCCATTACTTGTAATGAGCTTCTACAAAAATAGATGCAAATTGGATTCTTAAACAGTGTTTGGTAAAATTAGGAATGTGATTACCAATGTTATACAAATTTCTATTATATTGTTTGGTAAGAAACAAAACAAGGAGATAAAATTAAGACAATAGAAAAAATTACCCCAAAGTAGACAAATACTTGTTAATGACTTTTCATGATAAAAGTTAGACATTAACAATATTACAGCTCCAAAAAATAACAAGTTCTTCATTCCTTTTCAATAATAATATCTTTGCTTCACTGAATTCACAAATATATATCCCAATATTCTGTCTTCCTTTTATTTTTTCCTTTTTCTCTTGTGATTTACTTAGATTAAAGACAGTTTACGCTAGTTTTCTGAATTGCATATTAACTGTCTATATTTCTATGATTTCAGAAAAAATGGAAGAACGCACTCATAGCATTGGATGCAGCAATCATGATTGGTGCGATTGGTACTAGTACCAGTATGTGCTCGATTTTATGAGTCATTTCTGTTGTAGAAATGTTTTCTTTCAAACATTTCTAAATCCCGATCATGTAACTGTTTGTGGTCTGCACAAATTCTGGTTTATGAGTTTCAAGATTTTTGATTTTCTTGGCCAATGCCTTTCTCAGATAAAATGCATCTAGAAAGAGTGGAAAACAAAACTCTGCAAGTTGTAATCAACAATAACATTATTTAATATTGGAATATTGTCTCAATGTCAATTCATATGTATCTAAGCAGTTACGTTATCATCGAATGATTCCTATATCGCCACAAAGATTTGCAATGCATCAGCACCATGTAGTCGTTCTTCCATATAGTTTGGAATGAAAACCTCATTTATAAATTTTAATGTAAAGTACAGCATACAAGACTTTTTTTTTGGGAAAATGATAAAATCAAACAGAAGCTAAGTTTGCCAGCCATTTGTTCCTACCTTTTGAAGTACCAAAATTTATTCCGGAGAGAATTATCTCATGAATGTCAAAGAGCAAACTAGTGAAAGAAGCTTAAGTAATTAGGCCCTTTGAGCTCAGGGTTTGGGAGCAAGCCCAGCTTTGATCTTCTGAATTGTGGCAACGTCAGTTTTGAAGGACTTAGCCAATATCCCGTCATTGATGGTGGTATTGAAAACGGTGTTAGGAACTGACACAAGTCCAGCACTTGCACTGCCAAATGCCGAGACTGCCAAGGCTGGATTCTTGGCATCACTGTTATACTGGAAGTGAACGAGTCCCTTGGGGAACACAAACATGTCGCCTGTTTGGATTGTCTGAGTAAAGAGCTTGTTGGTGGTGTCAACAAATCCAACCTCTAAGGTTCCATCGATAAGAAATAGGAGCTCAGATGCACGTGGATGGGTGTGAGGTGGGTTGACAGATCCAGCAGGGAACTGGAGAACTGCATAAGAAACGCTTTGCCCGTTAAGTGCAGGGAATTCAGACATGCTTGCTTTCAAGACCTTGAAAGTTTCTGGGGTTTCTGCCCCAACTAGAGCTCGCATTCCAGTGTACGTAAAAAAGTTTCCATCTACAGCATTGCTGCCAGGAGGGACAATGAAGTCAGATAGAATGTCTGGATCACCAGCTGTTGCTCCGTGGAGAGCAACAATTAGTACAACTGATAGTGTAAAGAAGGCGTGAACCTTTGATGACATGATTGTCATGGATCGAAGGAACTATTTAGTCTACGTACAAAATAATTAGGGAAACAAGACTCTTTTATCTATCTTTTATTTGCACTGGCAATTTATAGAGCTTCATATGCCACTCAAGATGAGGCATGTCTATTAGAGCAGCGCTACGAGGCAGAAATGAGTGGAAGACTACAATGTTCTTAATTAGTGCTTCAATGGTGTTTCTTGTTATTGTCTATTGAGTTGTATAGGTGCTATATTTTCGTAAAGCATGCCAATGCATTGGGCATATACTTCTGTCATTGGAATTTTTTTTCTTGTTTCAAATCTGATCTTTTGTATGTAAGTATGTTGTTGGCATCTGAACAACGTGAGTTGAGTAACTTCCATGCCTCTTCCATCCATAATTTTGGATGTATTCTTTCGTTTGTACTCTCAACATGAGCAAACGAGAAAATAGAATAATAAAGCCTCGTGAACATATATTATAGCCGGTCATTGGAGAAGCAGCTTGGCATGAGATGCAAGAACCAGTAAAGCTTCCATGATTCATACTAGTGGGGGTGCATGGTAACCCACAAATTCAACTATGTCCCAAGGAAGAGAGAGTTATTATTTGGACGTCTCGAACGTTTCGAGACGAACTTAAACTAAATCTCCTCGCCAAATATACTTGGATGGAGCTGGATTGAAATATTAGCGTAGTGTATTCATGATGTCAATGTTATCAATATATTGTTAATACAGCCAATGGTGTACAAGGAGCCTAGCAAATTAGCTGACCTTGAATTTCTGTGATGTCTCTTCATAACTTCCCTATGATGCTTTTCATTTAACCAATAAATCACTTTCTATAATCAGGCCAAAAATTAGGATGGCAATGCTCAAAAGGGTGCATCAGGAAGTGACAGAACAAGGCAATCATTGAAGTTTTCTTGCATTTTTTTTCCTTTCCTGGGCCAGTGTTAGCAACATAAACATGCACAAGAGCTGATCGGGACAGACCCATTACAGGCTCACAAGGCCATTCCATTACTTGAGAAGGGGCTATATATTGGCTATGGAGTTATGTCTTCGTAGAAAATTTCTTCAAATTATCGTCTAAACAATGTATGGTAAATAGTCACGCATGGAGAAAACCTTCATTAAACTGATCATGGACAGGGTTCCCCATTAACAATTTCCCTCCTACTTCTGATTTATTTTGGCTGAGACCAAATTTAAGTAGGTTTGATTTCGGAAAAGAATTCAATAATCATGTCTCGATCTCTCTGTTTCCTTTACACTTCATTTCATTAAATAATACAAGCTGTTTCAGACAAGCTGTTTCTCACATGGCATTATCCTTTCTGCACATCAAGTATCATTTCACCAATTAACATACGTCCATTCAGTGTGAGCATTGCAAAACTCTTTTATTAATTTAGTTTGATGCAATCAACAGAACGAGAAGCTCAGTTAGTACAAGTGATCTTGATAATCCATTATCACATAAGTTTCATTCAATGACAGTAGCAAACTAGCATCTATTGGTTTTAACAAACATAACTTGACAAGGGTTGGGAAAAGACTCGGATATATAGAAACATCGTTCTTTGGAAACAACAGAAGTCACCAAAGTTAATGAACCATTTAAAAGCACATCAAGTTAAAGAATAATGAAATTTATTTGGTAAGGGATTTTCTAAATGTTGAGGAACAGAATGACGGCAAACACAAACATAACAAGGCCGTGCATGCAGCTCAGGGTTTGGGAGCTAGCCCAGCCTTAATCTTCTGAATGGTGGCAACATCAGTTTTGAATGACTTTGCTAATATCCCATCATCAATTGTTGTATTGAAAACTGAATTAGGAACCGACTGTAGTCCAGCACTGGCACTTCCAAATGCTGAGATCGCCAAGGCAGCATTCGTGGCATCACTGTTATATTGGAAGTGAATAAGTCCCTTTGGAAACACAAACATATCACCTGTTTGGAGCGTTTGAGTAAAAAGCTTGTTGGTGGTGTCAACAAAACCCACCTCTAGGGACCCCTCGACAAGAAACAAGAGCTCTGATGCTCGAGGGTGGGTGTGAGGTGGGTTGACAGAACCAGCCGGAAATTGGAGGACTGCATAAGATACACTTTGACCATTAAGTGCAGGGAATTCAGCCATGCTTGCTTTCAAAACCTTGAAAATTGTTGGTTCTGGTGCCCCAACTAGAACTCGCATTCCAGTGAATGTAAAGAAGTTTCCATCTATGGTGTTGGCACCTGGAGGGACAATGAAATCGGAGAGAATATCTGGATCACCACCCTTTACTACGTTGAGTGCCGAAATTGCAAAAGCTATGGTAAAGAACAACTGAGGCTTTGACAACATGATGGCTATCAAGCTGCTGGAGACAGTAATTTAGACTAAGTTGAAAACGAAGAAGGAAATTAGACTTGTTTGCCTGCCTTTCAACTGAAAGATGTCATATATATATAGAGTTCAATGAATGTTAGGGCGATAAAAACAGTTCTTTAAGCGGGGCTAAGTGACAGAAGAGAATTGGAAACTACAATGTCCTTGCGTTAAGATAGTTTTTCTTGTTATTGTCAATTTTAATTTTAAATTGTTAAGTATTTTATGAAAACAAAGATCACCCATCACTAGAAATCCCGACTTCTGAAAGTTGTTCTCCAGAGTTTGTTAAAAATATGGATGTGGCATTCATTAACAAGATGGTTTTAGTAATGTACAACCTAACCATGTGAAGCCTTAAAGCCGAAGTTTCACTGGCTAAGACATGAGCGCTTAACTAATCAAATTGAAGTGAGCATAAATATATCAATACAGTTAAACGAGACATCAGCCAACCCATGCTCAACGGCACACTTTGCTATACCCATTTCAGTGAAGCTAAGCACATCTCGGACCACATTTACTTAAGGCTGCATTCATTCTACCATCCCTTTGGTTCACTCTATAATATGAACTGAACTTGGCTCTGTACAAACTGTGTTGACAAGTGAAGCACTAATGAAACATAATAGCTTTCCAATCACTTACGGAAAACCTGCCTTGCGATGACTAGTTGTCGCTTGGTACTAACACTCAAATTCAGCTTGCTGTGGTTGAATTATAACTACTCAATCGAATCGCACAGATTTTCCTTTTAAACATTTTCCAAATGAGTACTTCACTCCTTGGCATTTTCAACTGATATTTTTGCAACATTGACCTGGTTTTTTGTATAGAAAGCTTGCGAAAATACCATTGGCTCCCAGAGGAACGACTTTAGTAAACTCCAAATAGCTTCTCAAGGATAATTAAGCCTCAATAACGGAAGAACTTGTATCGACTGAAACCACCCAGAGTCATGCAGCCCATTCCTTCAAATTAGTCCTCTGTTTCCCCTTAAATTTTCTGAGGCATCAATATCAGCACCTTATCCAGCATCACCCAGTAGCTAGAAAAAGGTCATCTTGATATCTATTATACAAATTTCGGCAAAAGATTCATTTTAATCACTGTCATAAACTGGAATTATAAAGTAAATCTTATACAAACTAAATTTTTTTCAATAAAATCAGACCAAACAGTTAATTTTTGTTTCTGTTAACCGCGAGTGAAACTACTAACCTCAGAACTGATTTTGACTGACACGCCAGTGATGAAAGCATAACTGGTTTTGTCACTCGTTACTATTAACCGCATTCTTTGTATCATTGTTATAATAGAAGTGAACATGTCCCTTGGGAAACACACCCATTTGGATCGTCTGGGTAAAAAAGCTTGTTGGTGGTGGTATCAATTGAGTTTTAACATATTTGAGAAGGATTGGAAGAGACTGAGGTAGAAACATCATTCATTGAAACTAATGCCAGTAGTTCAGTACATAAGTCACCAAACTTAACTAGACATTCAATAACAAAATCAAAAAATAACAACATTTATTTGGTTAAACATCTCGTAAATGTCAAGAAACAGAACAATGACCAACTCCAGAAGGCCTAGCAGCTCAGGGTTTGGGTGCTAGCCCAGCCTTAATCTTCTGGATAGTGGCAACATCAGTTTTGAAGGACTTCGCCAATATCCCATCGTCAATGGTTGTATTGAAAACCGAATTAGGAACCGACTGTAGTCCAGCACTTGCGCTTCCAAATGCCGAGACCGCCAAGGCCGGATTCTTCGCATCATTGTTATACTGGAAGTGAACAAGTCCCTTGGGAAACACAAACATGTCACCCATTTGGATCGATTGAGTGAAAAGCTTGTTGGTAGTGTCGACAAAACCAACCTCTAGGGAGCCCTGGACAAGAAACAAGAGCTCTGATGCTCGAGGATGGGTGTGAGGCGGGTTGACTGAACCAGCTGGAAATTGGAGGACTGCGTAAGAAACACTTTGACCGTTAAGCGCAGGGAATTCAGCCATGCTTGCTTTTGAGACCTTGAAAGTTGCCGTTTGTGGTGCCCCATCTAGAGCTCGCAGTCCAGTGTATGTGAAAAAGTTTCCATCAACAGTGTTGACGCCTGGAGGAAGAATGAAATCGAAGAGAATGTTTGGATCTCCAGCCATTACTATGCTAAGTGCAGCAAGTGCAAAAGCTATGGTAAAGAACAACCGAGGCTTCGACAACATGATGGCCATTGAGCCACTGGAGGGTTGTAAATTAGTCTAAGTCGATAACGAAGATGGAAATCAGACTCCTTTTTATTTCATTCAATCGCAAATGTCAATTTATAGAGTTCAATGTATCCTATTGAGCAGGGTTAAGAGATAGTAGTGAACTGAACTACAATGTCCTTAGTCAAGATTGTCTTTATTGTTGTCAATTTTACTTTTATATTACAAAGAGTTTTATGAAAACAAAGATGAAACATTGATGATATGAGGATATGGAATGAAGAAACCTTGTGAACTGCATTTTAGCCGTAGCCGGCCTGCTTTTCTTAAAAAAAATATATATATTTAAAAACAGGTCGTCAAATCCAACTATAAGAAGGATATAGAACGGTCGGAATGTTGTTTTCTGAAAAATCACATAAGCTGGTAAGATTAGAACTGTACCAATGCATTTGGCATACTACTTCTGATGTGCATATTTTGGATTCGCTAAGTTGTATGGGCCTTGGGCCTAAAATAAATAGAGGCCTGGCCCTTACGAGTATATATAGCCACTTCCTCTCTCAGTCCAAGGTATGTCTGACTTAGCAAATATATCCTGCTTTTTATATAGCCTTGGGACTGACGAACACGCCGGAGGGCTTTGGCGGGGACCCTCCCCGCCCCTCTCACGGTGTCATTTTTGCAGACAAATACATGTCAGATATCTTGTATCCGCGAGACGGAGACGATCCATTCGACACCCCCAGTGCCCCTAATTTTTTGGCATCATCAGTTGGTTCCGTTGCCGGAAAAGAGACTACAATACGGGATCATGGAAGACAGAGGATATTCCACAAATTACAGCATTGGCTTGCTCAATGGCTTTAACAAAGAAGGTGAGAAAGCAGTACATGAATGGGAGCTGATGCTTACGCTGCCATGTGGTCAATCACCAAATTTGGAATCAGTTTGTACTTGTACAAAGGCAAACAATGAAGTGACCTTTATTTTGTCACTTGTTTTCTAAGTGGTGGCATGGTGCCTTTGTTGTTATGGATGCGTGAGCAGAGAAAGACAGAAGATAGAAAAGGATTTCGCAAATTAAAAGAAGCAATCTTCGAATTTCCGTGAGAATCAATTAGTAATGATTCATGAAACAATTTCATGAAATTGTAAACAATTACCCTGGAAGGGTGAGGTGGAGATAATGAAATTGTGAACAACCAAATGATAAAGCGTGAGACCATCATGAATAGGTTCGGTGATTAAAGCTTGGGCTGGAGCTGTACGCTTCATGCGAAGGACGAACAGATTAAAAGAAATTGCTCGCTGTCAAGTCGGTAATTGTGCGAGGGGCAGCCTGAATTACATTAGGATGAGCTGGCCAAAGTGGAAAGCAACGGAGCAGCAGACAAGAATCGCAAGACCATGCGCCCTCTTCAACCGACGACGGCGAAGAAAATATCGCTGCTAAAAGACATTCAACGCACCCCATGCGCCGCCAAGAAGGGCCGAAACTGCTGCCGCCAAGCCGCGCGCCACCATAATGCAGCACCAGCCGGTGCTTTCATCTTTGTCAAATCTGGGATTTGAAATCCAGTTGGTGACGGCGTCTACGAGTTCGGCGCAGAAGAAAGGGAAAGCGTTGATGTAATCTTTAAATTGGAGAAGATAAAGAAGGCGATGTGTAGAGCTCGCCGAAAAATCAAATGGGGGCACCCGCCGTGGAAGAAGAAGAATTGGGGGGACTCGCCGGAAAATCAAATGGGAACACCCGCCGTTGAAGAAGAAGAATTGGGGGACGGACGTGGAATGCCCCACGTTTCCAGTACATGTCATTTGCAAAACGTATGGATGCCTCCACTAAATGCAGTAGTTACAAGTGGACTCCTTCCACTACTCAGCCATTACAATTTGGTCATTAACTGTTGGATATTTATCGTTTGGCCCCTTTAATGCAGAGTAGTTACATCTTGGTCCCTTAGCAGATGGGAAGTTACAGTTGGACCCTTTAATGAAGAACATTGCCAATGGACCCCTCCACTATCGGTCAAGCTCCGTTAAGTAACGGTCAAATCACACGAGCCTCGCCGTTCGAGTGTTGCTCGCGGCCGAGTAGATTTGGTCCTCCCGCTCGAGTGTTACTCGCGGTTGAGTAGTACCCCGCGCCTTCCTGAGCTTATCCTCCCCGCTTGAGTGCAACTCGCGGCTGAGTAGATTTTATCCTCCATGCTCGAGTGTAACTCGCGGCAAAGTAGATTTTATCCTCCCCGCTTAAGTGCAACTTGCGGCTGAGTAGATTTTATCCTCCCCGCTCGAGTGTAACTCGCGGCTGAGTAGATTACATCCTCCCTGCTTGAGTGCAACTCGCGGCTGAGTAGATTTTATCCTCCCTGCTCGAGTGTAACTCGCGGCTGAGTAGATTACATCCTCCCCGCTTGAGTGCAACTCGCGGCTTAGTAGATTTTATCCTCCCCGCTTGAGTGCAACTCGCGGCTGAGTAGATTTTATCATCCCCGCTTGAGTGCAACTCGCGGCTGAGTAGATTTTATCTTCCCCGCTCGAGTGTAACTCGCGGCTGAGTAGATTTTATCCTCCCCGCTTAAGTGCAACTCGTGGCTGAGTAGATTTTATCCTCCCCGCTCGAGTGTAACTCGCAGCTGAGTAGATTACATACTCCCCGCTTGAGTGCAACTCGTGGCTGAGTAGATTTTATCCTCCCCGCTCGAGTGTGACTCACAGCTGAGTAGATTACATCCTCCCCGCTTGAGTGCAACTCGCGGCTGAGTAGATTACATCCTCCCCGCTCGGGTGTAGCAGGTCGAGGTCCTTCGCAGTCGAGGCCAAAAATGAACCTCGCAAGTCGAGGTCAAAAATGAACGTCATAGGTCGAGGTTCCTCCCAGGTCGAGCTAATTTCCTTAATTAATGTTTGAGGTCATGTGTTGCTCGAGTGACGAGCACATGACTAAGTTAATTTCAAGGATCATTGTTATGCTCCCAGGTCGAGCTGATTTTCTTAATTAATATTTGAGGTCATGTGTTGCTCGAGTGACGAACACATGACTAAGTTAATTTTAAGGATATTGCTATGCTCCCAGGTCGAGTTCATTCCCTAATTAATGTTTAAGGTCATTGGACTGCTCATAGGTCGAGCTCATGACTTAATTAATTTCAAGGTTATTATTATGCTCGCCGGTCGAGTGGATGCATCTTGGCTGGTCTGAGGTGAATACAAGCAAATAGTACTCCTCACCCTCGAGGTGAATCTCGAGGAATAAGGAGTGGGGGGCTTCTCATGTGCATATTCTGGATCCGCTAAGTTGTATGGGCCTTGGGCCCAAAATAAATAGAGACCTGGCCCCTACGAGTATATATAGCCACCTCCTCTCTCAGTCCAAGGTATGTATCACTTGGCTTAGCAAATATATCCTGTTTTTTATATAGCCTTGGGACTGACGAACACGCCGAAGGGCTTTGGCGGGGACCCTCCCCGCCCCTCTCACGGTGTCATTTTTGCAGACAAATACATGCCAGATATCTTGTATCCGCGAGACGGCGACGATCCATTCGGCACCCCCGGTACCCCTAATTTTTTGGCATCATCAACTTCTACCTAACTTGAATGCCTTTTGAATTCTCTTTCAGACTTTACTATGTTATTGATATGTCAATAAATTTTCTTATAACTATCATTTTGGTCAGAGTCTGTATTCTTTGTATGTAGTAACAGTATCGTTAAGAAACCTTGTGAAATGTATTACAGCCAGCAAACTACGGATGGTTATAATCAGAAACAAAGACCTGCAATATCCAAAGTTTGATGAATCGTCACGTGTTTGCACATTTCATAAATCATAAGTGCAGAAATTATGACCAACGATCAACCACTTTGGGTAGGCCTTAACTGGACACCCCTCAAAAGTGCAAGGGATAACACCAACCTAGGCCATAGACCTTCTAGTAAATCAATATGAAAGGCAAATAACTTACAAAATGTTCTGAAAGAAATTAAGATGCAGATGATTATTGAGGAGACAACATCTCGTCGAGTTTTTTGTGAGAAAAAACTAGGCATTTCATTTTAATTTGAATTAGAATTCACCAAAGTACCCTAGTACATAACACATCAAAGACAGCTCTGTCATCCCAAACCTGAATCAATAGCTAGAAAGATTGTTATCTCCCAATACAGAAGGCAAATTTACTGCACAGCAGATTGAATCATCCTTGTATTTCGGGTTTTCTTTTTAATCAATCACTGTTGTGAACTATCTGCACGGAACGATACATGCATTATATAATCCAGATTCTTGCGCACACTCCGAGCATTCTATATGCCTCCACCGGGAACAGTGACAAAAGTTTGAGCTGTGAAAGTGATGTGAGAGTATCAGTTGAGAAAGTTTTGATTTTTGTATTTTGGCTCGCTTATCTGTCAAACAGGCCTCAAGTTTGTCCTAAATAGTGTGATCCTGACGAGTCAAATTAGTTTGGATTGTTAATGGATGGGAGCCTACTTAGTTTGCTTAACAGAATGTTGGGATCTTTATGAACCTTTAGAGCAGCAAGAAGAAATTGACAAACCTTATACTGTAATCAAGTTCAGCTCGTTTAGCTCCCAAGTCAATCCTGATTTTCTTTTGCTCTTTGATTCTATTTTGTTTTCCTTTTCCTTTTCCTGTTCTGTCTTTCTGGTTTCTCGAGAGGGTTCTCTTTGAATGAACTGGACGTTCTAGTCCTCTTCACATGAATGTTTTGATAAATTTTGACAAGT
Source organism: Platycodon grandiflorus (assembly GCA_016624345.1). Lineage (NCBI taxonomy): Eukaryota > Viridiplantae > Streptophyta > Magnoliopsida > Asterales > Campanulaceae > Platycodon > Platycodon grandiflorus. The sequence goes on from CM028368.1 coordinate 8,317,985, forward strand.
TAAAGCTCTGTAGTGGAGATGCTCATTAATAAGCATAAATTATTAAGCTAAACAACATCATTGGTAAAGAAGTACTTTTGAGCTAAAACAATACCTTCAGAGCATATTAGAAATTATTCGAAGAGAGAGACAAAATAATGACAGGAAAAAAAGTAGCAGGGAATTTCGATCTTAGGGTTTGAAAGCAAGCCCAGCCCTGATCTTCTGGATAGTGGCAACATCAGTCTTAAATGACTTTGCTAATATCCCATCCTCAATTGTGGTATTGAAAACTGTATTAGGAACTAACACAAGTCCAGCATTTGCACTTCCAAATGCGGAGACTGCCAAGGCTGCATTCTTTGCATCATTGTTATACTGGAAGTGAACGAGTCCCTTGGGAAATACGAACATATCACCTGTTTGAATCGTGTGTGTGAAAAGCTTGTTGGTGGTGTCAACAAATCCAACTTCTAAGGAGCCATCAATGAGAAACAAGAGCTCAGATGCTCGTGGATGAGTGTGAGGTGGGTTGACAGAACAGGCTGGGAATTGTAGAACTGCATATGCAACGCTTTGCCCGTTAAGTGCGGGGAATTCAGACATGCTTGCTTTCAGAACTTTGAAAGTTGCTGGGGTTTCTGCCCCAACTAGCTAGAGCTCACATTCCTGTATATGTGAAAAAGCTCCCATCGACAGTGTTTGTGCCTAGAGGGACTATGAAGTCTGAAAGAATGTCAGGATCACCAGCTGTTGCTCTGTGGAGAGCAGCAAGTACAAGTGATAGTGTAAAGATTAACTGAAGCTTGGACGCCATGATTGTGAGCAAACTTGCCCTTAAATATCAAAATCAAAACAATAAAGGAAATTAGCTAGACTCTTTTACTTTCCCTTCAATTGGGAGATGCCAATTTATAGAACTGTGCTCAAGGAAATTAAAGGCCTTGCTTTCAGAAGGTCCGCCAGACTGAAAACAAATGGAAACTACAATGTCCTTGTTTTAAGATGGTGCTTCTTATTACTGTCAATTATGTTTTATAAAATCACTTACAGCTCGTACATAAAATTCGTACCAATGCATTTCACATAATTCTTCTTCACGACATGAATGCTGTTTCAACTCTCTTTCAGACTGTAAAATATTATTGATGTGTTAAAAAAGCATTCTTCGGCAAGAGTCACGATGTACCTAAAAGTTGCAGTTTTATATATTTGAATGATCAGTCATTAAATTCGTTTTGAGCTTAGAGCGAAAAGGTGATCAAGAGTACTCCAAATGCGCCTAATTAACCTTGTCTGGTCTGCATCAATTGTTAGGAACTAATATAGAAACCAAGCACGGTGTGGACAGTACCCCTTGAAACTGCAATGGACTTGTGCACATACAGTATAACAAACTTATATGACATGGACAGCCAAATAAATTACAAAATGTTCACTGTAACGGTCTTCTCATGAACTCGATCGGGCCTTAGCTGCAACCTCAGTCTTAATCTTCTGAATGTGTCATGACAACATCAGTTTTGGAAGACTTTGGTTAATACTAGCTAGCTCCCTCCAGCCCCCCACCCACACACACACACACACACACAAATATCCCACTTTGACTGTTTTGTCAAACTTGATCAAATTTTGACAAAAAAATTATAAAAATTTTGTTATCCTTGTTAAATTCTAAGAAGGGTTAACGGCATTGGTAAATACCTGCCCAACTTTTATTTTGGGTCCAAAATATCCGTCCACGTAATTTGTGTGCTTAGAGGATATATAAAATGCATCAAATGTCCCTGTACTATGTTCTAATTGCAAAAAATTTCCCTCTACTTTGTTATCGCATTTTTTTTTATCCCTGTACAATTTTTATTGCCCTTTGACCATCCCTCCATCTAGTTTTTCGTTAAATTGGCATTATTTCCGACATGTGTCAATGACATGAATGTTACGAGAAGGAGGGAGGGAAGAGAGAAAGAGAGAGAAGGATAATATATAATTTGGGTGGGGCGGAGTCAACGGCAAGTGCAAGGAGCAGGGGAGGGGAGGGGAGGTAGGTTTAGTGAGGGTGTTTTGGTCTATTCAAGGATAAATAATTGGGATTTACCCGGGTTGTTGGGTTTGCCAAAATTGAAAAGTTTAAGGTAGTTATCTGTCGGGTCAAAAAGTATAAGGGAGTAATTCGGAAAAATGTGAAACACAGGGATTTGCTGTAAATTTCCCTTAATTTAATTGAACATATGATTAAAGTCAAAAACAAATTGATACATAGAATTACGCGAGGTAATTGGACTTAATGAAAAATTTAATATATTTAATTAACTATAATTTTATACATTAATATAAAAAATCTTTTTGACTATTTTAGAATCAATAATTAATGTAGTTTACTAATTATGAGTAAGTAAGTAAATAACAGTTATAGTAACAATTAATAATACAGTAAAAATTATTTCTAATGAAAATTATAAATTAAAATACTTCTATTTTAATTTTTTTCTTTTCAATTTCTTTTATAAATTTAATTTTTTGTTGTTGTATATACCGACCATCCTCAAAGCTCACCATTTTAACCCAACACCACCGCCTCAACCTCTATTAATTGTTTCTATACCCATCACCGGCCGCGACCATTAAAGCTATATTGGCCTCCTCAATTATATAATTATCATGTGTGACAGAGCCAACAATAATTTGATGGGATTGTTTTCACAAATGGGCGGTGAACGCTATCTCATTAAATTTTAATAAAGTTTTGACGGCTTTCCAACGGAGTTTTGATGGTCGGGGGGTTTCTGGACATTTTCCAAAAACATTAGTACATAGTTAATTAAATAGATTACATCATTTACATGGACCGGTTTTTTGACCCAAAATGAAAGTTGTTGGTTAGGTAACTATGTCATTAACCCTTCTAAGAACATAGACGCTAAACGTAATTCCCCTAAACGAGAGCTAAACGAGAGTTGCTTTTTGATAGCTAGAATAAATTAATATTTCATCATAGCTCGAATCTTATTCAAAATGGCATGCTGCGAATCCATCTTTCCAAAATGGCATGCTGAAGATTGTTATAATTTGCCTTCCTTTTGAATATATATTGGTGATTCCTCAACCATTTCTGCTTGTTTACTGCTTAATTAGTAGACTATATCCAACACATAGTTAGCCATGCATAATAATTTAGGATTCTCATTTTAGAACAGAGACATCTCGAAGAAACGAAAGGGGTGATAGAGTTCCAGTTCCTTAGCAATTCTTTTCTATTCTGACTTTTATTATTTTGTACATGTATTTCTAGTAGGATTATTTTAGCTTGCTCACCAAGTAAATCTCTTGTATATATTCTATGGAGTTGAATAAAATTAATTGAGCTTTTCAATATTCTTTATTATCTTATATGGTATCAAAGCAATAATTCTGGTTCCTGTACAACCATGGCTGCCGCTGCTGACTCTTCAATTTTTCTTCCCAATTCCGGTGAACCCACTAAACCTCTAGTCGTTGTCTCCCTTTCCCATGTTCTAAAACTCACCACCACCAACTATATTGCTTGGAAAATCCAAGTTGAAGCCACCCTCCTTGGCCATGACTTATTTCAATACATTGATGGCTCCCTTCTTCCTCCACCAGAATTCATCACCCCAGCCGCTACCACCACCACCGAAACTGCTTCAACACAGCCCACTTCACCCCAACCAGTCAAAAACCCGGCCTACTCCACCTGGTTTCGCCAGGACAAATTGATTCTCAGTGCTTTGGCCGGCACCTTATCCCCCGCCCTTGTTCCATTGATTTCCCAGTGTGCCACCACTCATGCGGCCTGGCAGACCTTAGCCAAAACGTACGCCAATCCCACCCGTGGACACCTCAAACAGCTCAAAGACCATCTCCGTTCCATCACCAAGGGCCCGAAATCTATCTCTGAATTTATGCAAGACATCAAGCTCTGTGCTGATCATCTTGCATCGCTTGGCAGACCATTGGATCCCGATGATCTAGTTGATCGAGTCCTCGACCAGTTGAATGACCCTGATTTTGATTCGGTTATTCATGCCGTTCAAAGTCTTGATACCCCTATTTCCTTCGATGAACTTCACGAGAAACTCCTTAATCGTGAGCTCTCCCTTAAACACAAACCTCTAGCCTCCTCTTCTTTCCCAGTCACTGTTAATTATACCACCAAAACCCCTACCCACTCCTCTAACAACACCCGCACCACCTCTCCCCACACTGGCCCGCCATCCCATTCTGTCCCTTCTTCCCCCAACTCGGCTGGCCCAACTGCTTCCTATAAAGGACGGTGTCAATGGTGTAGGAATCTTGGCCACTTCATATCTCAGTGCCGCAACTTTCGACGGCAATTCCCTCATGCTGTCTTCCCTACTCCACCGCCCAACTCCACCAACTCTCCTCGGCCTCAATCTCGTCCGCCCTATACACCACCACCCACTGCCCACACCTCTTCTGTCCACCCTTCGACCCCTCCCGCTTGGCTCCTAGACAGTGGAGCAACTCACCATGCAACCAACGACCTTGATGCTCTAGCTCTTCATTCTCCTTACACCGGTACTGATGAGCTCTTCATAGGCGATGGCTCTGAGCTTCCAATTTCCAACACTGGTTCAGCTTCTATCTCTTCTTCCTCTCGTACTTTTCAATTAAATAATGTTCTTCATGTTCCTTCTCTTTCAAGTAACATCATCTCCATCTCTCAATTCTGTCGAGATAACTGTGCATCTATCACTTTCTCATCTGATTCTTTTGTTGTGAAGGATCTTTCAACCGGCACAACCCTTCATCAAGGTCAACATAAATTCGGCGTCTATGAGTGGCTTTCATCTTCTCCATCTCTTTTTTCCGCAGCTCTCTCTACTACATCACCTTGGCATCATCGCTTAGGCCACCCTTCCAGCTCTATTTTACGACATCTTAGCCATAATTTTCGTTTACAAATTCCTAGTTCTAGTTTCTTCAATTGTAACTCTTGTGATTGCAATAAAAGTCACAAGCTTCCGTTTTATGATAATACTATTCATTCTCAAGGTCCACTTGATCTTATATATAGTGATGTTTGGACGTCTCCTTTACACTCCTTTGATGGCTACAAATACTATATTCTTTTTGTTGACCATTTCTCTAAATACATGTGGTTCTATCCCTTAAAGACCAAAAATGATGCGCTCCCTGTTTTCATCAATTTTAAAAATCTTGTTGAGAAGTTTTTCAATCGCTCCATTATTACAATCTATAGTGATAATGGAGGTGAGTACCTTGGTCTTCGTTCTTTTCTTGCCACGCATGGCATCTCTCATCTTACCACTCCTCCTCACACCCCTGAACATAATGGCTACTCTGAACGTCGCCATCGACACATTGTTGAAACTGGGCTGTCTCTCCTCACTCATTGCTCTATGCCTCGCAAATTCTGGTCTCTAGCTTTTGCAACAGCTTGCTACTTAATCAATCGCCTACCCACCCCTACTCTTCACTTTCTCTCCCCCTATTCGAAACTTCACAATCAATCTCCCAATTATCTCAAACTCCGTAGCTTTGGGTGTCTGTGTTACCCTTGGTTACGCCCCTATACCAAGCACAAACTTGATCCTCGCTCCGCTCCTTGTGTTTTTGTTGGTTATTCTCTAACCCAAAGTGCTTACTATTGTCTTGACCCATCCACGAATAAAATCTACACCTCTAGCCATGTCAAGTTCGTTGAGCACATTTTTCCCTTCCAGTCTCTCCCTCCCTCCCCGGTCTCTTCTCCCTCGGTCAGTGACTGGTGCTCTCACACCTTGCCCATCCTACCTACTGCTCTTCTCTCCTCGTCCTTACAGTCTTCCACCCCTTCTTCCCCGCCTTCTGGTTCTACATCTTCGGATATTTCCTCCCCTTCCTCCACTTCACCACCCAACCTTCCAGCTCTAGATTCTGTCCGTTCCCAGTCCAGTCCGCCTCCACCTGGCTCGCCTTCTCGCCCAGCCCGAACCCCTTCCAGTTCTGCCGACTCCCCTTCCACCTCTTCCTCCTCTTCCTCTCCGACTTCCTCTCCACCATCATCCTCTCCTCCCAGGCGACCTGTTACTCGTCTTCAGAATAACATTACCAAGCCCATACAGAAATTAAATCTCCAAACCTCTCTCCAAAATCCTGACATTGAACCTTCCACCATTACTCAAGCCTTAAAAATTCTGACTTGGCGCAATGCCATGCAACACGAATATGATGCCTTGCTTCGTAACCATACGTGGGATCTTGTTCCATCTTCATCTTCTCAGAATGTGATTGGGTGTAAATGGGTTTTCCGAACCAAATATAATCCCGATGGTTCCGTTTCACGCCACAAAGCTCGTCTTGTGGCTAAGGGCTTTCATCAGAGACCTGGCCTTGATTATTCTGAGACCTTCAGTCCTGTTGTCAAACCGTCAACTGTACGCACTATTTTATCTCTTGCCACTGTCCACAGCTGGCCGCTTCGTCAAGTCGACATTAATAATGCCTTTCTTCAAGGCTCTTTGACTGAGGATGTCTTTATGTCTCAACCTCCTGGGTTTGTTGATTCTTCTAATCCCACTCATGTCTGTAAGCTTCGTCAAGCCATCTACGGTCTTAAGCAAGCGCCTCGGGCTTGGTACAATGAGCTCAAAGCCTATCTTGTTTCTATTGGGTTTCATAACTGTGTGTCTGACACATCTTTGTTTGTCCTTCGTCATACTTCTGATGTTATTTATCTCCTTGTCTATGTTGATGACATTGTCATCACTGGCTCCAATCCCACCCTTCTTGAGTCTTTCATTACTACTCTTTCCTCTCGATTTTCTTTAAAGGACTTAGGCCCTCTTTCCTATTTCCTTGGTGTCGAGGTTATTCCTACTTCTCATGGTCTCTTCTTGAGCCAACACAAATACATCCAAGACATTCTTACTCGCTCTCACATGACTGATGCAAATCCTGTTGCCACGCCCTTGGCCGTCCATCCCTCTCTCTCGGCTAACTCCAGTCTTTCCATCTCCAATTCATCCGAGTATCGAGCTCTTGTTGGGAGTCTGCAATATTTGTCTCTCACCAGGCCTAATATCTCCTTTGTGGTTAATCGCCTCTCCCAATTTCTTCACCGCCCTACTGAGGATCATTGGTTAGCTCTTAAACGGGTTCTTCGATATTTGGCTGGCACATCTACTCATGGTCTTTTTCTGCGCAAATCGTCGCCTTCTTTGTTACATGCCTTTACTGATGCTGATTGGACCGGCGATACAGACACCTTTGTTTCTACTACTGGTTATGTTATCTACTTGGGTTGTAATCCGATATCCTGGAGTTCTCTCAAACAACGCACTTTAGCTCGCTCCTCCACCGAAGCAGAGTATCGTGCGGTTGCCGCTGCCACAGCAGAACTTTTGTGGGTTCGGAATTTGCTTCACGAACTTGGTATTTCCCTACCGTCTACTCCCTCAGTCTTCTGTGATAATCTTGGTGCCACTTATGTTGCCGCCAATCCTAAGTTCCATACACGGATGAAACATCTTAGTCTGGATTATCACTTTGTGCGCGAGCATGTTCAGAACAGGTCCTTGCGGGTTACTCACATTTCTGGGGATGATCAAATTGCCGATGTTCTTACCAAGCCCTTGGCTCGGGCTCGTTTTCATCATCTTATTTCCAAGATTGGCCTTTCCTCACGGTCGTCCATCTTGCGGGGGCATGATAGAGTTCCAATTCCTTAGCAATTCTTTTCTATTCTGACTTTTATTATTTTGTACATGTATTTCTAGTAGGATTATTTTAGCTTGCTCACCAAGTAAATCTCTTGTATATATTCTATGGAGTCGAATAAAATTAATTGAGCTTTTCAATATTCTTTATTATCTTATAAGGGGAACTCTGTAAGTGGAAGAAGACAGTATTATTATTCATGGCAAGAGATTAACACTGGAAGCCATTGAACAGGAAGAGAATACACATTATTGACTAGCAAAGTCCTTCCACATTCTTAGGTTTTGAGAGCAAAACCAGTCTTAAGCTTCTGAATAGTAGGAACATCAGTCTTGAAGGACTTAGCCAATATCCCGTCGTCAATGGTGGTGTTGAAAACCGTAGTAGGAACCGACACAGTTCCAGCACTTGCGCTTCCAAATGCCCTAGACTGCCATCGCTGGATTCTTGGCATCACTGTTATACTGGAAATGAACAAGTCCCTTGGGAAACACAAACATATCACCTGTTTGGAGCGACTGAGTAAAGAGCTTGTTGGTGGTGTCGACAAACCCAACTTCTAGGCAGCCCTCAATAACAAACAACAGCTCAGATGCTCGTGGATGGGTGTGAGGCGGATTGACAGAACCAGCTGGGAATTCTAGAACTGCACAAGAGACACTTTGCCCGTTAAGTGCAGGGAATTCAGCCATACTTGCTTTCAAGACCTTGAAAGTATCTGTGGGTTCTGTCCCAACAAGAACTCGCATTCCAATATATGTAAAAAAAATTCCATCAACGGCGTTGACACCTGGAGGGACTATGAAATATGTCTGGATCACCAGCCATTGCTATATTGAGAGCGGCGAATACAAGTGCTAGTGTAAAAGACATTTGAAGCTTAGATGCCATGATGGCCATTGAGGACAGAGGAATTGAAGTTAGTCAAAGAAGAAAGTGTTTTAGGAAATTAGATTCCTTTACTACCTATGAGATGCACGCACGGCATGCATTTATAGAGCTTGATATCAGCTGCTGGAGTTAGAGCTGAAACTCCGAAGCATGCCTAATTTCTTAGTTTTAGAAGGTAATTTTTGTTATTATGGACTGGATTGTATTTAGTGTGTTTTTTGTGTTTATCACAGCTTGAACTTGAAAGTTACAGCAATGTATTCACGCGTACCTACTTTCCATGGTATCTGAATAATAATTAGAAGTTCTTTTAGACCTCAGTTTAGTTGGCAAGATCCATAATCAAACCGAAAGCCCCATCTCTTCCGTTACAGAAATGAGAAATCCCTTTCAAAACCAAAAGTAGTTTCTTCCCAATGGCAGCGTATATTATGTACAAGAAACGTGAAGGCAATCCAGCCTTACCATATTCAATCTCTTTGTATTTCTTCCTATGATATGATGTCTTAGTTTTTCCTGCATTGCTCCATTGTGACCTGGAGATTACAGGTTTGAACTACAGAAAATCTCTTGTTTCAGGGTTTACATTAGACATTACTCGAAGATTTTATTATCGCAGTCAAATCAACGGTCATGACAACTATGGTGAAAAATAATTTACTGTCAAACCCATCATGCTGAAAACTACCACTGTAAGTTACTCCATCTAGGTATCATAAAAAAGAGCTTGGGATAAGGCAAACAGTAGGCAACAAAACCAGATTCCATCAGAACATAGATTAGTATGTTTGAAAGAAGAGTTCACAAAGCCAGCAGGCGAAGAAAAACTTAGTCATGCCTCCCAAACTGTTTAAGTTGTAGGGTTGATCAGACCTCAAATTAAATTAAGGTCAAAATGGTGTTCGAGTAATGGAATCATGGAAACAAGTTGTAAACGTCAACATCCTCCTTTGTAGGTTTACTTTTGTATACAGATAAACAATCAATTAATGCAGCTAAAACGTCCGAATGACTCGGCTGAAAAGGATAACTATCCAAACATCTGACGAGTTTCAGGATATCCATATACCATTCATTCTCTTGTTCTATGTCACATATCTAGCTGTCTGGACTCTGGAGGAATATTTATCATTGTTTTTTCATTTCCACAGAAATTTCTTTCATTACAATCAACGAAACCCGCCTATTTTTTCTTATTGAGTTGGGACAAACTGTCCCTAATGTTTGGAATATTGGAACAAAAGTTATCTTTACTTGGAAACATCTTCTTTAATCAACTCCATGGACATTTTCCCTTCAACTCGCTTAGAGTAAGAACACCCTTTCTATCTACTCTGCAAAAGAATGCTTGCTTTTGGGGACATTTTATCCAAACTGCAAAAATTCAAAGAACATTAGTATCTCACATGATCAATTTGATGTTTGAGGTTTCGACTTTCATATTTGTGTACAACTACGTACCATGATAATTTTGGTGTTATAATGGATATTGCCGGACCACCACCATAGGCGGTGGTGGCCGGAGGCGTGAGAGATTGCAGTACAAGGAGAGAGAGAGAGAGTTACTAGAAAGAGAAAGGGAAGAGAGGAAAAAGATAAATCTGTATTCAATATTATGTACCTAGTATTACATCGATCATATTCACTATTTAACCTAAGGGCCAAAAGGCTTTATACACTAGAATTGAACAAATGTAAAATAGGCCGATTGGGCCAACTATTACGGCAACAATTGTAACAAACTTACAATGTAATACTCTTAACATACCATTTCTCGTAATGTAATACTCTAACTGGAATATGCCTTCAGAGTATAGAATGTGTGCACTAGAAAAATATGAGCTGTGGCGATTTTCCCACTCTGTGTGTGTGTGTGTGTGTGTGTGTGTTTGTGCGTCATGCATGAAGGGAGAGAACGCGGGAACTACTCTGCCACAACTCCAAAGTTTTTCATTGGACTTGTCAATAAAGTCAAGGAATAATAAAACATAAAACGTACCTTGTGATCCTCAATAAAGCAGCTGGATGAAAATGACTAGTACAGTAGTACACCAACTAGCTACATATAAATGCATGAACACATAGGCATTGCCTCATTCTATATCTTCTGAACACATTCCTAAGAGTTCATTAAGCATGGCCTCAAACTCAGCTACAACACCCATCCTTTCACTTCTACTAGTCTTAGCCCTGACCTTTTTGACAACAGCACTAGCCAGTGATCCCGACATTTTGTCAGACTTCATTACCCCGGTAAACACATCAGTTAATGGGACATTTTTCACCTACACTGGAATGCGTGGAATTTTCGACAGCGTTCCCACTGCCTTAAAGGTTACAAAAGCTTCCATGGCTGAGTTTCCCGCTCTTAATGGCTCAAGCGTGTCCTATGCTGTGCTTCAGTTCCCTGCAGCCGGTGTCAACCCACCTCATACTCATCCTCGCTCTGCTGAGCTTTTGTTCCTTGTAGAAGGTTCTCTAGAAGTTGGATTTGTTGATACCAAAAATGTGCTTTATACCCAAAGGCTTCGAGTTGGTGACATGTTTATTTTCCCAAAGGGGCTCGTTCATTTCCAATTTAACCATAACCATAAATTGCCAGCCATTGCCATTTCTGCATTTGGAAGTGCAAGCGCTGGGCTGGTTTCTGTGCCTACTTCGGTTTTCTCAACTGGGATCGATGACGTGGTACTTGCCAAGTCATTCAAGACAGATGTTGTTACGATTCAGAAAATCAAGGCAGGAATCGCCAAGCCATAAATCTGATGCTACCTTCTCTCACATAATCCTTTTCATTTTTTGTGCTTTATAGAAATACCGTGTGTTTGTATTAATAATGATTGACTATATCGCAATTTAATTGTGTAAATGACTTGTGTTCTCTGTTCACTTTCTTAATATAACAAACTTCTCCAGAAGCCATTACTGGAAAACAAAAAGAAACCCATCCCAAATCTTGCAGAATTTTGCAATAAAACTTTGTGCAACAGTTCAACGAGACAGAAGTAGCTGATAGGAAACAGTTTCCTCTTATATTCCCTGTCAAATGCATTCAATACCTCATAAGATGAGCCACCAAAAATTCAATTTCCAATGGCATTACCTACAAAAAGTATGTTATCCAATAGCGAAGGTTGCCATGCTACATATACTCAAAACAGTTCAAAGTACGAGAAAACGAATCATCTTAAACATTCAACAGAAAAGCAAAATTTGCATCCATATACAGTGTCGATGAAAAGCATCCTAAGCTTTCTCAGAAGTTTTATCCATTAATTAAGGTCTTAGATGTTTTCTTATCAGATGGTGTTGTTATTATTTTGAAGCTTCCCCTTGGCTGCTGATGCTTTTTGGATCCGTGTTTTCTATCTTTATGTAATTCCTTCGGCTGCTGTTATGCATTTGGACTACTGCTGTTGTTATTATTCTGAACTTCTGGCCTATGAATTCTTAACCCAATGGTCAAACTTGAAAATTCACAAGCAGTACAATGAAATTTGTTTCAAGCAAAAGATAATAATTTGAACAAAGAAAAGTATCTCTCCCCTTCCCCCTCGCAGGATTTGTTTACTATCCAAGCCGGTGTTCTTCGACGATGGATGAAAAACTGTACAAGTTTGAAACACCATGTGGACTACTGATTCTTTTAGTATCTTAGCCATCAAAAAGGCTTTGCTTTCCTTACAATACAAACAATTTTACTGGCATTCTGAAGTATGATTACAAGTGAAACTGCAAAAGTAATTATTAAAGGAAAACCAATCAACTGATTGATACACTTTCCTTTTCGTGTTAACATATATAGCTGTATAGATGGAAATGATTGTGAAATCATATACCATATTTGTAAGAGTAATATTAGTCGTAGATTATTCTTCCTACCTAGAATAAGTTTGCTATCTTTGTATAAATTCATGGTGTACAGTTGACACAAATAAATACAATTTTGTCATATTTTCTCATGGTATCAGAGCAACGACTCTGGTGACCTAACCACCTTCCGCAACAATCACCACAAACACAATCATACATCACCCAAACATCGACAACATGGTCGATACAGACATCATATCAGGAACTTCTAAGCCACACGACAATGAGGATAAGCTAGGGAACAACTTTACCTAACCCGCTAGCCCTACATCACTCAAACACGCCAGGATTGGTTCTGGTCAGTAAACTTTTGAACGGCCGAAATTATGGAGAATGGAGTCGTTTGATGCGTCGCAGTCTCAACGCCAAAAATAAATTTGGCTCGCTAATGGATCCATCCAAGCCCCATCGACCAACAATCCAAGATTTCCGTTATGGGAATGCTACAACGAGTTAGTTGCTTCTTGGATTCTCAATTCCATTGACCAAGAAATTGCACGCAGTGTGGAGTATTGCGATGCGGTAGCTGAGATATGGACCGAACTTCATGAACTATACTCATAAGGGGATGACTTACATATCTATGAGATATGCCAAGAAATTGCCGAATGTCGCCAAGGATCGCTCTCAATCTCAGCCTATTACACCAAGCTCAAAGCCCTCTGGGATGAATTGGGATCCTACTATGAACTCACCTGCTCCTGCAATATGCTGAAGAAGGTTATTGAGAGGGAGGAGAAGGAGAAATTAATGCAATTCTTGATGGGACTCAATGATCCATACTCACAATCACGTGGATCCATTTTGATGATGAAGCCCCTTCCCAACACCAAGGTCGTCCATGGCTTAATTCTACAACAAGAACGCCGGATAGAGGCTGCCAATAGGAAGGACGCTCCACCGGCTGCCTATGCGATTTCGAAGCCCTCCAATCGTGCATTGCCGGAGTCCCATAGTACGGCACTGTCGCTGGTAACCCCTCGAACGGGACCATCCTTTGCTCAGCAAGGTACACCATCACATGCGCCAGTGTACTCATTGTGAATTGAATGGCCACGACAGGGATAATTGTTATTATTTAATTGGCTTTCCACTGGTCATAAGTGGCATGAAAAAATGTGAAGCCCAAAATTAAGAAAGCTACAATCCACAATGTGGATACACCACAGGGTTCAGTCAGTGCAGGCCCAACTTTCACAGCAGAGGAGTATAAGCAGATTATGGCTCTACTAAAAAGTGGTAACATCCAACCAATTGCAAACGCCAAAGGTATTGTCACACCACTTGCAATACAATTGAGCATAATAAACATACCACTTTGTATTGGATAATTGATAGCGGCGCATCAGATCATGTATCATGTATGCCACCAACACATCATAAAAGATCAAATCATGAGTTTATGGGTTTGCTTGATGAAGCACAAGCTCGTATTGAAAGTATTGGTTCTGTTGAATTGTCTTCTGATTTGTTACTTGAAGATGTTCTTCATGTTCCTAAATTTCGAGTAAACTTGATATCTGTGAGCAAATTGACACAGGCTTTACGGTGCACTGTGATTTTTTATCCTGATTTTTTTGTTTTGTACAAGACGTGGATACGAGGAGGACGATTGGCATGGGCAAGCGTTTTAATGGGCTTTACTATCTCACACCTTTTCAAAATCCTCTCATTGTCAACCACACTTCCCATACATCAGATCTGTGGCATCAACGTCTCGAACACCCATCTGATGCCCCTCTCCATCATTTGTCAAACACTATTCCAGATATTATTTTTCATTCCAAGCATGTTTGTGAGATTTGTCCCTTAGCAAAACAATGTTGTTTCTCTTTTCCGTCAAGTTCAATAAAAACAATTGCACCTTTTGATTTAATTCATTGTAACATATAGGGCCCACAGAAAACTCACAGTCATTCCAGTGCACGATATTTCTTGACTATTATTGATGATTTTACTCGCTACACATAGGTACACCTTATGAGTGCTAAATCTAACACCCAAACCATTATAAAATCTTTTTTCTCTTGGGTCAAAACTTAATTTCATCGGGATATTAAGATTTTTCATTCTGATAATGGGGGGGGGGGGAATTCACATCTATGCATTCCTTCTTTGTTGAATGTGGTACCATTTTCCAACACACTTGTCTGTACACCCCCTAACAAAATGGAGTCGCAGAGTAAAAATATCGTCATCTTTTAAATGTTGCATGCGCTCTTCGATTTCAAGCAAATTTACCATTATGTTTTTGGGGGGAAACCATCCAAACAGCTTGCTATCTTATCAACTGCCTTCCCACACCTCTTTTTTCATACAAATCTCCTTATGAACTTCTTCGTCAACAGCCCCTAGATTACTCTCACCTTCGGGTTTTTGGTTGTCTGTGCTATGCCACCAATCTCAATCCTGATCATAAATTTAATTATCGAGCTCATTGTTGCCTTTTCATGGGCTATCCTCTTGAACATAAAGGATATCGAGTTTATGACCTTTAAAACAAGAAATTTTTCACTTCTCGGGATGTCGTTTTCCATGAAATTAACCATTTTTCTACTCTGCCATCTTCCTCCCAAACAACACAATGACCACAGCCTCGTCCTACCCACACCGTGCGGCACCATATCGTTCGTGGACCCCCACCTTCCTCTACAAACCTCCCGTACTCCCACTTCTACTCCTGACTCTACCTCTCCTACACCAATAGACGACACCCCTACGACTGACCTAGACCACAACACCACTCCTCCTCTCCCCATTCCCTTGGTCGACATTCGTCCACCCATCCTTTAACACTACTCTCGTCGTACTACTACAGTACCACAAACCACATCGACTTCCCCACCATCTTTCGATTCTCCGGTGTCTCTTCACCCTGCCCCACCAGTTACTCATCTTGCTCCTCCTGAACTCCGTCACTCCACCATAGAACACCGCCCTCTTTCCTACCTCAATGATTTTTAAACCAACCATGTTGTTGTCTTGCACCATGATGCCTCCTCGTCCTCGTCTGACACGCTATCCACTCCAAAGGTATGTTTGTTATTCTGGGCTTTCTGACTCATATCGTACCTTTGTGCATAATATCTCTCGCTTGGTTGAGTCGGCCACATATAATCAAGCTTGTCGTGACCCTCAATGGATTGCCGCTATGGATGCTGAAATTCAAGCCCTCGAGGATAATCACACTTGGTCTCTTGTTCCCTTGCCGCCCAACCAGCAGCCCATTGGGTGTAAATGGGTGTTTAAAATCAAGTACAACTTTAACGACAGTATTGAGGGTTACAAGGCTCGCATAATCGCCAAAGGTTTTACACAACGCGAAGGCATTGACTACAAGGATACCTTTTCTCCAGTTGCCAAACTCAGTACTGTCCGCTGTTTATTATCCATCCCTGCTATCCGAGATTGGCCTTTACATCAAATGGATGTACAAAATGCTTTTCTTCATAGAGATTTGGTTGAGGAAGTATACATGCAACCCCCTCTGGGTTATCGTCGACAGGGGGAGCAAGGGAATCTAGTTTGTCGACTCCACAAGTCCCTTTATGGCCTAAAACAAGCATCACGAAGTTGGTTCCGACATTTCTCATATGTCATTCAAGAAATTGGGTTCCAACAATTAAAGGCTAACTATTCGCTCTTCACACAGGTTCGAGGGGAATCTATTACAGTTGTACTTCTTTATGTTGATGATATGGTTATCACAGGGAATGATGAGAAAGCCATCGGTGACCTCAAACAATTTCTCAACAACCGCTTCAAGATTAAAGATCTTGGTCCACTCAAATATTTTCTCGGGATTGAGGTTGCTCATTCAAAGGCAGGAATCACAGTTTGCCAATGAAAGTACACACTTGATGCAAATGCGCGGCGGTTTGTAAGATTTGTTAACTGTGTACGAAGTGTATATGGAAATTAATGAAGTCACAGTGGAGAAATAGGAGAGATAGCGGGTTCACCAGCTAGGCTTCACTCACCTAACGTAAAGATCCCGTTGATATCACTTTCCTAAACCTAAGGAATGCAATAATCAGGTTTTGAACAAAACTTTGTTCGTTTTCTATTACTTTTCCCCAATAATAATAATTACAAAATCTGAACTAAAACCCTTATATAGGGGATACAAAATAACTCCTAATCTTTAAAGGAAAATAAAACAACTAACAAATCCTATTTCTTAAAGGAAACTAATTACTTACCTAACTTGAATTAGGAGAAACAATCCCATCTAAACTAGGAGACTTATTACCTAACAACTTTAGGAAACTTAAAACAATACCAAAAACTCGGCTGGCTGGTGACAGGGCGATCGCCCTAAGTCGAAACAAGGCGATCGCTTTCCCCTTTTAACAAGGCGAACGCTTTGCAGCCAGAGAGTAAGGCGATCGCTCTTCCCTTTGTCAAGGCGAACGCCTTATGGCCAGAATGTCTTCTTCCTTCCTTGCAATGCATGTGATGTCTATATGCCTTCCAAATTCATGTGCTTTCCCAATTTTCATTACCAAGGCTTCAAGTGACAATGTTAACCCATCTTTACCCACATGCATTGTGTCCACAGTTTTGTCTATAGCATCTCCTAATGCACTCGCATCAACACTTGACATATTGGAAAAAGCTGGGCTACTTGGAGCAAAACCAGCCACTGTCCCTATGGAACCTGATTTGGCACTAGCTGAAGCAAGAAGTGAAACACTCAAAGATCCCACACGCTATCGCCGACTAGTTGGTAAACTAATCTATCTCACAATTAGCAGGCCTGATATTATATATTCTGTCAACACCCTTAGTCAATTCAGGCAAGAACCAAGGATACATCATTTCAAGGCAGCTTATCGTGTACTTCAGTACTTGAAATGAGCACCAAGACAAGGTTTACTATTCTCATCTGATAGTTCTCTCAAATTAATTGGATATTGTGATGTTGATTGGGCAAGATGCCCAAGTACACGAAGATATGTAATAGGTTACTGTATTTTCCTGGGGAAATCACTGGTGTCGTGGAAAAGTAAAAAGCAAGCGACAGTTTCAAGATCATCCGCAGAAGTGGAGTATCGTTCCATGGCAGCAGTTGCTTGTGAAATTTCTTAGTTGAGGTATTTATTAAATTACAAGTATCACATCTTGAACCGGTAAAACTATTTTGCGATAACCAGGCAGCTCTACACATTGCGGCAAACCCAGTATACCATGAGCGGACGAAACACATTGAGTTAGATTGCCACACTATTCGTGAAAGAATTGAAAGAAGGGAAATTAAGACTACTTATGTGCATACTGGCAATCAGACAGCCGACATGTTCACAAAACCATTGCGATCACTAGAATTCCACACGCATCTCGGCAAGTTGAGTGTGGTTGACATTCACACTCCAACTTGAGGGGGAGTATTAAAGGAAAACCAATCAACTGATTGATATGCAGTTTCCTTTTCGTGTTAACATAGATGTATAGATGGAGCTGATTGTGAAATCATACCATATTTATAAGAGTAAATTTAGTCGTAGATTATTCTTCCTACCTAGAATAGGTTTGCTATCTTTGTATAAATTCATGGTGTACAATTGACACAAATAAATACAATTTCCTCATATTTTCTCAGTAATGGCTCAGTATAATCCCTCTAGGAGCTCATACTCTCGCACTTTTTTCTTGAGGATGGATGTCACTAATTTAGAGGAAAGGAATTTAAAGCACCTCAATCAAACGGAGGTTTTTTGGATAAGCAAGTATCTTAATTTCCACCAAGGTCCATGTTACTGAAGGAAGTAAATAGAGCCATTTATTCAAAGATATGGCAAAAAGTGCCATTTTGGTTTTCTAGAAACAATACTAAAGGCAAAGAAACAGAAAGCACTGATACAGTCAAGAATGCTGAATTTTCCAGAATTTTCTGACACCGATTACATTACCAGTCACAAAATGAAATGAAAGCACACATAGTCAAGTGGTGATCAGCCCCTTTTAGCTCAAGCCTATGTTGCAAATCCAGCCTTGATCTTCTGAATGGTGGCCACGTCCGTCTTGAAAGACTTTGCCAAAATCCCGTCATCAATCGTGGTATTGAAAACCGTAGTGGGAACAGACACAGTTCCGGCACTTGCACTGCCAAATGCTGAGACTGCCAAGGCAGGATTTTTCGCATCATTATTGTACTGGAAGTGAACGAGTCCCTTGGGAAACACAAACATGTCACCCGTTTGAAGGGTCTGAGTAAACAGCTTGTTTGTGGTATCAACAAAACCAACTTGCAACGAACCATCAATGAGAAACAGGAGCTCAGAGGCACGAGGATGGGTGTGAGGTGGGTTGACAGAGCCAGCAGGGAATTCAAGGACTGCGTAAGAAACACTTTGTCCGTTAAGTGCAGGGAATTCAGCCATGCTCACTTTCAGAACCTTGAAAGTTGTTGGGACTTCACCCCCTAATAGAACTCGCAGTCCAGTGTACGTGAAGAAGTTTCCGTCGATGGTGCCGACATTTGGTGGCAATACGAAATCAGAAAGAATGTCTGGATCACCAGCCGTTGCTATTTGGATAGTGGCACATACAAGTGCTACCATGACTAACAATTCAAGCTTTATTGCCATGATTTTCTACGTAGAAATGATTTTTGAAGGAAATAAGACAGTTTTGCTCGACATTGAATTTCAAGAATTTCATCATTATATAGAGCTCGATGAAAGTGGTTGAGAATTCGACATTGTTCCGGACAAGGGTTGAAAGACAGAAAATCCATAGTGAAACACAATGTCGTAATTTTGGACTCTGCTTCTTGTTATTTTCAACTTGAATTACCATCTCTGTATAAAAGAAATAAAAACAGAGTTGAAGTTGTCAACAAGGAGATTAATGTAAATGCCTTTGACTCTTTTCCTACACATATTTTAGTTGTATTCCCTTGTGGTATATACTCTGTTTGGGAACAATGAGGAAAGGCCTTGTGAACTCAACCATATTAGCTGGACAGGATAGCCAACCTGCAACTTCATAATCAAGAACACAATGCTAAGCAACTTTCAAGCATATTCCTCTCACATTGTCTTTTTAGAATTTTCCGATCATTATGCCCCTTATTATTAATTTGAATAAAAACGTTTTGTTGAAGTTTACTGGATTACCAAGCTTGGTTCAATTAGTTTATACACACAATGTAATCGTAGAAAAGGATTAGGGTACTCAAGCCCAGATTTAACTGAGATCGACTCGTGAGCTAAACAAGACAAACTTTAACATTGATTAAAGCTCACTAGATTTAAGAAACCGAGCTTGATCAATGAAATGACTTGGGTTGGTAATGTAAAGTAATAGATTAACTTATAAAGGATAATAAATAAGCAAATTGAAGACATACAAATGATTCAATTTTGTGTGAACCTATTTATTTTTCGTATAAATAAGAATTTGTTAAAGTGCCTCTATTTGCAACCTTATTTACTTATTCACCCCCTGTTAAATAGCTATCATTGTCTAGACAAGAAAAATTTAAAAAAAAAAAAAATTTTACTCATTATTAAAATTGTCGTTGTGCCCAAGGGAATTTGTTCCTGGTGAGAGTGTTCATAGTCTGAGACTAATCATCAATTCAGAGCTTTGTACCTGTTGAGACTATCACTAGGAATTTTTACATGGTGAGAACGAGAGTGTTCATGATCCCCTCATTCGGCCTGCCAAAGAGGCGAACACGTGACATCTCGCTAAAACTCGGCAGTAGTTAAACCACTAAACTAACCCACATGTGGAACTCATTGGTGATTAAGCCACTAATTAAGCTAACCTTTCCGTGGAACTCAGTGATTAAGCCACTAGCCTACCCTTTGGATTACGAATGTACTTTCATACAGTTAGGCAGTTACCATTGTCCGTTTGTCTCCCAACCAAAATCATAATGGACATGTTGTCTTGGAAGAAGTTTTTTTTTTTTTTTTTTCACAAAACTTAGCTGCTCACGTGAAAATAAGCCAGGTGATGAAGATTTTGTTTTGCAGGACATCGGTAGAGGTTAAGGTTTATTACTACATTTAATCATTTCATACCATCCACAACTGTCACAATTTGGGAATTAGGGTTTATAAGCAAGAAGACACTGTTAATCAACCACCAAAGAAGAATAACTCTGAAGCAATCAAGAGATTGGAGAAGGATATAGATTGGATTTCAAGGTCATCAATTCATGGACCAGGACACCAAAACCCTAGACCTCCGGCTAGACAACACTAACGACTTCTGGACCAGCACATTACCACACCAGACCACCAACACAAATCAGCCCCCCAAATGCCACAATCTCTCGTGAAAACCTTGCAGTTCTTCAAACTTTGCATAGGGCTCTTCATGGCCACTTCTCATCACTAGTCGTAACTTCTAAGGCCTCGATAGTTATACGGAAATAGAATTAATTTCGCACTTGATTAATAATGTTTGGTAGTGCAAGAATTATATTTGAAATAGAAATGAATTACTAAAATCTTGGAATTGATTACTAAAATTTAAGAAATCACAATCCTAATGGACAAGTTAGTATTTGAATTCCTAATAATTGGAATTCATGTAAAAGAACAATAATATCCTTCTATTAGTTTAAATATTTGCTTTATATTTATAATTTTATTTGGTTTCAACTACTTTATGGCCGTTCTTTTTTATTCCTTCTCGTCGTCTTTATTTTTCGGCTCTTTTTATTAGGTTAATTATTTGCTCATTTTGTTTCAAATGTTTAAACTATTTTTATTTAAATTAGTTTTCATTATAACATTAGTTTTTCTTATTTTAATTTAATAAATTTTTCTTGATTTATTGATGTTGAATAATTTAACATTTTCAACAAAATTGAAAAAAAATAAAGAACTTGTTATTTTGAAGAGTAATAATAATGTTAATGTCTAATTTTTATCATAAAAGTCATTAATTACAAGTACTTGTCTACATTGAATAATATTATCAATTGCCTTAATTTTATCTTTGCATTCCAAGTTATTTTTCTTCTTATCAATCAATATAATGAAAATTTGTACTACATCAATAATCACATTCCTTATATTACCAAATATTTTTTAGGAATCATCTTCCCATCTATTTCTGTGGAAACTCATTACTTGTAATCGATTCCGCGAAATTGATTTCATTTCCGCATACCATTAGAGGCCTAAATGTGATATTCCCAGAATTGCTAGAGTGAGGAATCATCGTAAGAACCAACCAGGTCTTAAAAGTGGGCCGCATAACAGCTTCATTGCAATTCCGTGGAGGGGCGGATCGGGAAGACTATCCTTGATCATGAAGAAAGGTACTCACCGGACCATAAGCATATTTGTGAATGGTGGCTGCTGCTGCTGCTGCTGCTTCTGCTTTCTTCCAATGAAACACTGAAACTGGAAACGTGAAGGGCCCAAGAACATGTTAAATTTAGGGAGGCACCTTTGGCAACAACTAATTAAGATTTTCCTAGTGACTTACTAAGATAAACATGAAATACCTTTTCTACTAGTTGGTTGGTGCCGGTAAAAACATCCTAGGAGAGAAACCGTAGAGATTTTAAGATGCAGATAGTAGATTGAAGGCATCCATGCTTCATTGATTTCTTTTTTATCGAAAATTATGGAGTCCTTGCCAACAAGTTCTTTTGTTTACTTCAACTTCTCCCTTAGTGAAATTGATCTACATGTGAAAACCTTGCAGAAACTTCCTTGAGAAGAATCATTGATGACTATACGCAACAAAATAAAAAAAATAAAGCCAAGGGTCCCATAAAGTTCTCTCACACCTTTGAGAAATGCACATTACCACAAAGACTGGGTTACAGCACAAGGGAACGTTTGGACCTTCATGAGAGGAAAGAAACAAGAAGATTCCCTACACTCCCTGACATACAAGCAAAGCGAATAGTAAAGATTTCCACACATTGGCTTTCAAGGAGAAACATTTTCGCTGCCACTATCCACCACACAATATTTATAAGGTAATGCTTGAAGAAGATCAAAGCTGTATGAGATGTACCAATAATGTGTTTTTTTCAGGAGATGCACTACCCCTTCCAAGATTGTTGCCAGAAGTCCTCTATAAGCAGTATTTCTAGTATTTCACACAAACCTAATCAATATCCAAAGCTCCAAATCTAATGCCAATTCAATAAATCAAAATCATTGTTGGTCATTCTCAACACTCCCTAATTGTGGAACTTCATTTAATTTGAACCACCTATACTACACTTAGCATGACAAATCACAGCATTATCCATCTACCAACAATACCAATGAATATCCCCATCTTAAATACACATTTGCCAAGTGGCAAAAGAAAGAAATTAAGGGTTAGATGAAATCTATGTATCTAGCCATGTCTTACTTTCTTCAGCAATAAATATAATGGATCCCAGGCAAGCAAAGCACATTGTAATGAGAAGTAGATAGGCAGAGGTACTTGTAAACACGAATGGCATGAGCTTAGCATCAGTATAACAGCAAAGCATGACAAGAATAGCCAAGGCTATTACCATTGAAGTAGCAGCAAATGTCATCACACACTGTACAAGGACCAAGTCTCATTAAGAGTTTTGCAAACTCTCTACATTTATTTCTAATGACTACATCCAAGCAAGACTTTCATCAGCCAATTGAGATTGCCCACTTCAGCCAGTGCGACTATCTCCTTCAGCCTTCTGGAAAAGTAGACAGGTTGACAAAAAGTTAGAAGAAAGATTGATAATGAAAAGGCTATGCACAGGCACTACCAGATTGAAAATGCTGCTAACGCTTTAAGTACTAAAAAGCACACATGGCTTAAGTTATCAGCTTGTTACTCCCTCCATCCCAAAATGAGTGTCCATTTTTATTCATCATCATGAACAAAAATGGACACTCCTTTTGGGATAGAGGGAGCATTATCTTAATCTTCACAATAACCAGTTTTAGAAAAGTTCTAACCCTTCCAGATAAACAAAACATGAAGAAATCTCAAATGCGAAAAGACGATCCTAAAATGAATCACCAGCCATTGATCTAGTAAACAATAAACTACTGGTCTTGCTAGCCTCGAGTATAGTGAAAATTCAACAACCACATTTGTAAAGTAGATATTGTCAACTCAATTGAGAGCCTCTAGTTCTACACAAACACACTCTAAAGTATTACTCATTACAAAACAGAGTATTTAAATTGAAAATAAATTATACTACAGTATATTTTTGGTACCCAAACTGAAACTGTGCATTGAAATTTCTAGACACGCATAAAACAAGACTTCGTTCTTATAAAAGAGTGTTATGGACCTATGGTGAATTCTTATGAAGAATGTTCATGAATTATGCGCAGAGGATCATCACAGGACATAGTTTTTGCCAAGTACAAACTCTTCTTTTGGTAAGTAAAAGAAAAATCTCACCTCTTCTGAAATTTCAAACTTCATCCTTTGTTTTGGTAGCAATCGTGTCCTTAAACGCAATGGTTTGCTCAATTATCTCATTCAGTCTATTATAGTTCAAAAGTCAAGTGTGTGGTGCATCTTCAAGGGTAAATATACTTCTTCCGTCTGAAAAGAAGAGGTATGCTTTCCTGTTTAGTTTGTCACAGGAAACGTCTTACATTTGCTTTTTTGGAAAGTTTTCTTTAGCTTAATGACTTTGATACACAATGAGTTAGTGGACGAGAATAACCAAGTCAAATCAACTAAAGCAAGTTGAGAAAGTGGCTGCACAATGACATGGGTGTTTAACAATTTCATTGATAAGACTGTATTAAAGGGAGCGCAAGCAATGTACGAAGGGGTATATACAGGAAAAAGAAAGGAAAAAAATACCCCTGTACACAGAAATAGTGGAAAACCCCTCCCTCCCTCTCAGTTCTTAATAAGCAGCATCTCATGTCCTAGGCCCACTCTCTCTTTTGGTTGATTTATGAGTACAAACCACAATAATGTTAATTTTGATGCCCAAAATTAATCCTTCCTATTCAAATCACAAGCTCCATTTCAGGCTGCACATCTTATAGCTATATGTTACTTAAGTACTCCCTCCGTCCCTGAGAAAGAGTCATAATTTTCATTTTAGTCTGTTCCAAAAAAAAGAGTCACATTTCTAAGATTTAAGCTTCAAATCTCCATATTTTTTTCAAGTTTTTTTCTTTCTTTTCGTAGAGCTGATATTTATCTAGCGTGTCGTAAAAAAGTTTTAACTTAGTTCACTTTAAAGGAAATATAGAGAAGCAAAAGTACAATAACTTGACAAATGTGACTCTTTTTTGGACAATGGAGACTAGAACTACTGAGAAAGAGAAGTTAAATCCTTGGTAAAAATTAAGAAAATTGAGAAAAGAATTGATAAATAAAAGAGAAAAACAAAGGTGCAGAATGCAAGAAACACGTTATTGAATCGAATTGAGGGTATTACCTCTTTTTAATGAACAAACTTCAAGAAAGATAAATAAATAAAAGCAGTGGATTAGTTTCACAGAGGGAGGGATAAAGGGAGGGAAGCAGAATTTACAGGTGAAAGCATATTGTTATGGTAATGAGCTATATTCTTAGGGTTTTAATATTTTCTAGGATAATTAATCAATAAGGATGTTCATTTGATGGTTATAATGTAGTATTCAAACAAAATTCTCAATGTGATGTGTAAACATTGACAAAAGTGTAGATCTTGCAGACAACCATGGTGGATAAGGATATAGCTGAGATGAAACTGTAAAGAAGTAAAATGATGCTCAACAGGATATAACAGGGGAGAAACTGTAAAGAAATAAAACGATGCTCAATAAGGACATTGAAGTCACTTGATCACACGTCAAAGGGAAAGTGGTACATATTGAAAAAAGTGAGTGAAAATCAATTATGCGCAACTAAATCTTAAACATCTGCTTTTGACAGACTGTTTTACAATTGTTCTCTTCTAATGACTAAAAGAACAATAATAAGGGAATCTTCAAATATAACGGAGGGAGTCCGAAAGTAAGATCTGACTTTTTCCTAAAAGTTCATGAAAGAAAAATCTTATTCTTCTTTCGTACTTTTCCCTTAAAGAAGCCAATATAAGCACATGATGCTTTAAGGTTTAACTTGTAACTGGAATCAGATGAAAGGAATTGATTAAGACAAATAAGGTTGCAACAAAAAAGGAGTGAGAAGGAGACATTTGGAATCTGAGAAGAGTTGAGAGATTTTTTAGCAATTCTCCTAAATATTGTAAGGGGACATATTACACGTACACCAGGAGAATACAGAAAGAACAAAGCCATAAACCCTATCCACACATATATGACAGGATGTCTTCAAAAGTTCGTACGTCAAGCTCCCAAGAGAAATAGTCAAAAGAATTAATGACCTCTGGGAAGGACTCTCATTACTCAAAAAATACAAAAAATTCAGCCATAGTTCCATGCCTTGATATGTCTCAAGTTGCTTTCCTACCACAGGCTCCAATAAGGCAAAGGCCACGCAAAAAAGAAGGCTTCAACATAATTTGCTAACACCTACTCCGTCCTAAACAAACCAAACTGAAAACCCCACCCTTCTCCAGGTATATAGCCAAAAAAAAAAAAAAAAAAGTTCTACACATGCAGCACCAGTTTACAAGAAGTTCTCAGCTTTGTAAATTATCATAAAAATATATAGTTTCCCAGACAACAGAAAGAATAAAACTTTAATCAGGACCTTAGAACACCAACACCCCGAAAATAACACAATGAACCTAGACTATATCACTGGTCTATACTGCTACACCAACCAGCGCAAATTAATCTATATCATAAACATTAATCTCTTGGTTCACTTCTGACAAAAGAATGCCAAATCTTTTTCCTTAGCCCCTATTTTGTTTATCCCTTGTGTGTCAAATGTATGCAAAATTCTCTCTCTCTCACACAAAAACATACACACGCACAAGCAAATATATTGAAGATCAAATTGGCATGTACATTCATAAGCATATATGGTATAGTATATCAGTCTGATATGATGTTAAGCATCACTAGTTTAAGAAAGGCCTGATTGCTCTCAAAGTCCAGGGTCCATCTAAAAACCAATTGGTCAATTGGCTTAGGAGAGGTTTGGCCCCAAGATCTTTATTAATTGCTTGCGAGGCTTGATTGTAACCGATGTCGGTTTAATGTCACAACAATTGCAAACCACTTTTGTGCAAGGACAAAGAATCTAAATTAGCAAATTAGTGTTCATTCCTCCATATCCGTACATGTATGTACGAATGTGTGTGTGTATATAACTAATCAAAATTGAGGTGAAACAAGAAAATCAAAAAATAAACATCAATTTATACCTTGTCAGCTTTATCCTTCTCAGCTTTCTCTTTTTCCGCCTTCAGCTTCTGTTTCTCCAACCTCTCCTTCTCCATTTTCTTCCATCAAAAATAAAAAACAAGCATATATTCAAAAAACCTAAATATCCATTAAACACACACAAAAATACAGAGGGAGGGAGGGAGAAAGAGAACCTTGATGTAGACGTTCTCGGCGGCGCGCTCCTCCTCGCTGAGGATACGACCAGAGCCGTCGCTGAAGTATCGAAGGCCTCGGCCTGATGCTGCTGATCGTTCCATTAAACGACGCAGAGGAATGCTTGAAACGACAGATTTCATTGCCATTACTGTTGAAATGTTGGGATTTTGTGTGCTAGCTGAAATTTGTTGGTTGAAACAGTGAAGTGATCGAGTCAAAAACTAAACCTACCCTATTTGGAACCCTTTTTTATATGGTGGGTCCGGTTGAGCCGGACTTCAATTTTTATTAAGGAGCGGTTTTGGAAAACCATGTGATGCGCAGCCGGAATTGCCTACTTTCCTTTTTCATTTAGTAAAATCAAAATTAGGGCCAAAATACTATTTATCCCCCAAAGTATCCACCGAATTTCAGTTTGCTACCCATATTTCATTTTGTCCTATTTCAATATCCAATGTTGTCATTTGTCCCATTTTCACACCTGGGTTGGACGGACGTTAAGAATCTATCATTAAGTCGCACGTGGTCTTCCACGTGCGGGGCAATTTGGTCTTTATCTATGGGCCAAACCCTCAAATCTCTCTGCAACATCAAAAAAATAACAGAATAGATTAACAGGGCGAGAGAGAGAGTCAGTCTCCGGCAAGGGATTAGGATTTCCAAGTTTATTAACTTGTTCAGCATTTCCGATTCTCATCATCAATTTATCTGCATAAGAATTCCCGGTGCTTTTCAGGTAGAGGAGGAGGCACGCTCATATACCTCTTTCGGTAGTGATAGCGATGATTATGATGGGGGGTCGACAAGCCAGAGTATCCTCCAGTTACGGCAGCTAACGGCGGCAAGAGCAGCAGCGTCGTCGTCCTGCTGGGCTCACCGACGATGAGGTTAATTATCACCCACGCCGCCAGCAGCATAATAGGTTTAATCCTAATCAACAACCACCACCACGGTAAGAATGTTTTTCCGGCAGGGGAAGTAAGGATATTGGCTATTCTGGCGATGGCAGCTGGAGGCAGTCCGAAGGTAGCGACAACATTTTCCCCTTCGGTGAGGACGAGGGTAATACCCAAAATGGAAATTTCTCATCTCATCATTTTCCCCTTCAGAGAAGAACCCCCTCTATTCAAATGAACTGGGAGCAACATCAGTTCTTGAGCTGCCGCCCCCACCAACGCCACCACCACAAGATGTAGATGAGATTTTTCATCTTTCTCTCTCTCCTCCTCTCTTTCTCTCTATCCGTCTTTCTTTCTCTCTCCTCATCCAAATCCAAAAATTCGTATTATTCTATCATGAATTGAAGTCATGAGTTATAGAAAGAATTGAAGCCATTGGTTTCTCTCCTCTTACAGATCTAGGTTTAAGAAAAGATCAAAAAAAGGACAAACAAAGATTCGTGCTTGGAATTTTGGGATTTCAAAAATGACAGTTTGGCCTGGCGGTGGCCGTTGTTATTTGGTAGTGGTGAGTTAAGTTGAAGGTGGTAGTGGTGGTGGCGTAAACATTTGATTGTGACAAGGGGAAGGGATAGAGGGATAGTAGACATTTGATTTGGGTTTTGATTTAGAGACACAGGTTGATAACGGTGGTAGGTATTCAAGATGTATATATATATATATATTTTTTTTTTACCTCGAAATGGATAAAGACCAAATTGCCCTGCACGTGGAAACCACGTGCGACTTAACGATAGATTTCTAACGTCCATCCAACCCAGGGGTGAAAATGGGACAAATGGTAACATTGGATATTGAAATGGGACGAAATGGAATATGGGTAGCAAACTGAAATTCGGTGGATACTTTGGGGGGTAAATAGTATTTTGCCCTCAAAATTTTTATTTGGATAAGGTACCATAAATTGCAATAAGAAAATAAGTCTTTTTTTTTTTTTGACATCTCAAAATAAATGTTATCTTTCATTTATCATTCAAGTATTTAAATATTCTAATTATAATATAGAAAAAGAAGTAATATTTATTAATTTGACACCAGTGAAGAACCTTGTAATAGTGTCAAAGGAAAAACAATAAAGTAAAAAAAATTCTTAAAACTCATAACTACCACAAATCAGTTGTTAAAAATAAATATATTAAATTCAAAATCTTAAACCAAAAAATGATCGATAGTATTTTAGCTACTCATCCTCCCTCTCTGCTACCCTCAGCTAAAACAGTCGCCCCTCGCCCTCTCGTTCTATCGGACGTTCTTCTCTTTATTAAAGTTTGTTGTCTTTTGTGATTTCTTTTCTTAGTAATAGATTTGCATAGCCACAACTAGATGGTTATTGGGAAACATTTATTTTAGAACGGAAGGAGTATCAAAACGCTCTTAGTAGTAACAAAAATAAGAAAAAATATATAGTGGTTTTATAGCATCACGTCAACAGTGAATGTGGTGTGCAAAATATGCCGGAGGCATTAAAACTGATGAGGTAGAGATGTTTTCATTTTTTGAACCTTTTTCTGAACCTCTAAGAAAGATGTCTATCTCATCAGTTTCAAGGTCAGTAATAAGTTATGAAATACTTAATCAACTAATAATACGGTACTTTATAACAACTAAGAGTCTGTTTGGTCGTGCGTTTTGGCCAAAATGCAGGAATAAAATGCAGTTTATTTGCAAAAATTGTGTTTCAATATTGCGGCAGAAAAAACTGCGTTTTAAAACGCTAGAATTTTTAGCTTTTTCCTAAAACGCAAGTTTTAAAATGCTGATAGGAAAAAAAATTATTTTAAAACGATATCACAAATGAATTTATAAGGGTCCGTTTGGTACAGCGTTTACAAAACGCAGTGTTTTAAAAACACAGCGTTTTAAAAAACGCTGTGTTTTAAAAACGGAGGTCTTTCCTTATAAATACGTTTGGGATATCACTTCAATATGCAGCTTTTTTTTTTCTTAAGAGCGTTTTAAAACCTACGTTTTGAGAAAAAGCTGGGAATTCCAGCATTTTAAAACGCAGCTGCGTTTTGAAAACGCTGCGTTTTCTGCCGCAATATTGAAACACGTTTTTTGTAAATAAGCTGCGTTTTGGCCAAAACGCTCGACCAAACGGGCTCTAAGAAGAAAAAAAATGCTTTTTGAAAAATCTACGTTTTTAAAACGATCCGTTTTAAAAACGCTACATCAAACGGACTCTAAATATTTTATCATAAAACTAGTCATGGCAATGGGATTGAACGGGTGTGATATTTTAGTTTCTTTTTGGGTCTCGCTTGACCCTCCTTAAAATGAATTAGGAAATGATTTAATAAGAAAAATATGGCAACTAAACTAGTGTATTGTGTGAAGCTCTATTTTTAAACGCTATACTGTAATTTTTAAAATTCTTTTACCTATTGGATAAGGTACTGTTTTTTTTATTCAATTCAATTTGAATGTATTGGAACCATTGGGGATGATTTAGCTCATGGTTTTAATCTACACCGAACCAAACCTAACCACTTTAAAATTATTAATTAAGTACTGGGTAAATTTACATCGTGCTATTGAACGCACTATTACTTATCAAAATATCTTGAAAGCATTACCCTTAAAAACACATGCTTTATTCTTGATTTCGTTCCCCTTTCGAAGAAAAATCTAAATCCATTAATCTTTCAGCTTATCTTTGTCATAGATGTGATCCATTTTCAGCAAATCTATTTCAGGTAAGTTTTGTTCTTCAACAAGCTCTGATACTCGGCAAATCTATAATTGAAGCAAATTCATCTTCAAATAGCCAAGTCAGTAATGACTTCTATAAATAAGTATGGGATGAAAAGTCAAGCACGTCAAATCTACGTTTACGAAACTTATTGAAATTTGGTAGTCAAAAAACAACTTTTGTGCATCTTTGGCGGCACTTCAGTTAACACTTCTATCTGCCGTCGTAGAAAAATATCAACATAGGTGGGCTTATGACAATTTTCCGATGGTAACATACTAGGGATCGGAGGAGTGGCTGTTACTTTTTGATTAGCACTAATTGTTCTATTCCTTGCTCGCAAGGCTTTAACCAAGAAAATTCAACACATTTTCTTCTATATGGTCGCAGATTGAAATAATCTAATAACTAATAAATTAATAGAAAAGCTCAAATTATATTTCAGTCATATCCAATTAACATGACATTGAAAACAAAAATTATAGGAAAGCAACTCCAACAATAACGGGAAAAGGGAAATTATAACAAAACATGTAAGAAATATGATCAACCACAGTGTGTTCCCAAATTAATCAAAATATCATATAAATTACAAAATGGTGGCGGTGGTGCGACGGCATAGGGTGGTTTTGGTCCTGTGAGGGTCCAGTAGATGATGGATTTGTTACGGGAGGAGGTGGCGATCCTACTCAAATTGTCTGATTGGGTTAGCATTTGGTGGAGGCCTAGTGTTGTGAGAGGGTAGAGAGGAGATAAAGGACTAGGGAATTTGACTCTGCAAGCGCTATGTTCCACTTTATTTATAACAAACTGACCATTTTATCCTTGTTTTAACGGTCAAAGATAAACATAGGCGCTAAATGACGCACCCGATAGTGCTAAGCAACGCACCATTTTTAATAAATTTTTTAAAATATGACAAAAATGCCCTTGATTAGTATTAGAGATAAAAATGATTAGAGTTCTTAATTAATATATATTAGTGCAGTTAGATTTAATGTATTGTTTATTTGTTCGGACAAATTTAACGAACTATTTATCTAATGTACTGTTTCTTAATGTACTGTTTACAAAAACAAATTAAGCTAAAACAAGTATAAATAGTTTTTCTCACCTTTCACTCTCACTTTCACTTTAACTCTCACATTCAATCTCACTGTCATTCTCACTTTATCTCTCACTTTCTCCATCTTTCCAATCTAAATCTTTATATACGGAGATATGGATTACAACAATAATGTCAATTTTACCACAGATAGCTATTTTACGGTACGTTTTTTCAATTTAATCTAATATTTTTCATTTAAATTAGGGTTTTTTTTCGAAAATACACAGCCGGTCCGGCCCTATCCAACATAGCCGGCCCGGCCCTATTTTATTACAACCGGCCCGGCCCTATTCATTATAGCCGGTCCGGCCATAGTGAATAAAGCCGGCCCGGCCCACCTTGTTTAATTTTTTTTTTTTTTTGTAAATAAAATTGTAATGTTTCTTTTTGTTTTATATGTTAAATATAACTCTAAATATAATTACACTATATATACAAATAAAATAACATACTTTAATTAAAGTGTATTGGTTTTTTTTTTTTTTGTAAATTAAATAGTCTTGGTTATTTATATTTTATTATTTAATGTTTGTTTTTTATGTTAAATATAATTACACTATATACAAATGAAATAACATACTTTAATTAAAGTGTGTTGGTTTGTTTTTTTATTTGTTTTTTTTTGTAAATTAAAGTCTTGGTTATTTTTATTTTATTTTATTTTTATTTTTTATGTTTTATATAATTACACTATATACAAATAAGTGATATACAAATGAAGTAACATACTTTAATTCAATACATGGACAATTTTTTTTTTTAATGTTACATTATGTTTATTTGCAGGGTATTCACATCGTTAATGATGATCCGGAAGATTTCCCTGATGTGTCACATTTTTTTGCGACTGATGACGTGTTTGCCAGTCGAGAAGAAGTTGAAGCTTGGATTAGAGCAATAGGAAAAGAACAGAATATGTACTTCAAGAATTCAAGGCAGAAAACAAGAGCGAACGGATGTAAAAGGTTGTGGTTTAGATGTGAGAGGGGTGTGGTTTACAAATATAGCGGAGAGTTGGACGAAGCAGATCGAAATTTGAGAGGCACAAAGAAAATAGAATGCCCGTTTGAAGTAATAGCCGTGGAAAATACCCATGGTAAGTGGAAGGTGATCATTAAGAAAGAAAAGGGCAAACACAACCATCCATTGTCGGATTATCACTAGTGGCATAGATCTGAAACGGCGTTTACCGAGAAGGAATTCGGTATGATCAAAGAATTAAGTCATTCAAACATAAAGGGGAAACAGATACTCAACGCCATAAAAAAAGAAAATTCAGAAAATTGCAGCAGTTTGAGACAGGTACAGAAATCAATGTGTTAAGTGAGAAATATGTTTAAAATAATTGATAACATTTTTTTAGATTCATTATTGACGTAAATTTTATTTAATGCTCGCAGGTGCAAAATGCCCAGCAGAAAATAAGAATGAATAAAATGGGCAACATGACAAAGATGCAATATTTTTTTTTCCTTGTTAAAGAATTTGGGACACCAGACGTGGTTTAGGCATGTGGAGGGGACAAACGTTCTGGGCGATGTCATGTTTGCTCACCCGAAGGCGCAGGAGCTGCTCACGTTATATCCGTATGTTTTGTGTATGAATTGTACGTATCGGACAAACAAATACGATATGCCTATGTTGGAGATCATTGGGATTACATCGACGGGCAAAAATTATCACGTAGCATTCGCCTTCTTAAGAAATGAGAGGAAAACAAGCTTCTATTGGGGAATGTCGCAGCTGCGGATGATGTTTTATAGTGCTGCGGATGATGTTTTATAGTTCACGATGGCAAAGGATAGTACACGCCAATACTGAGGAGGAATATCAGCTTATGTTGGCTCAGATGGAAGAGGCTTGGAAATGGATACCAACTCAGCTCACTTACGTGAAGAAGGAATGGTTGGAGCAGTACAGAGATCGATTTGTCCATGCTTGGACAAAAAATTATGTGCATTTTGGAACTACTACTACCAACAGGTACTAGTTTTACATTTATCTTTAATTTAATGGTTTAAAAATCCAATTTTACATTGATCTAATTTATTTTTTATGTCATATCATACAACAGAGTGGAGAGTGCAAACAGTTTGGATAGTTTAGTCCTGCAGATCCATGACTTGATCGAGCTCCAATTCAATGAGATCAAGACTACATTTAAAAGGGCAAGGAACTTTGATTTGACAGTAACAGATAGGTTATTGTTTTTTAACTTGAGAGGTAAAGTCTCACACCATTGTATTCAACTGCTCATCGAAGAGGTTGACGTACGGGGTCAGAAAAAGAATATTGGTACTGATGCTGAAAAATGCGGCTGTTCGTTCAGACTAACACATGGCTTACCGTGTGCACATGAAATGAATTTGTTGGAGACCGCTAATCTACCGATTGATCCCCACGGTATCCATGTGTTTTGGAGGACTTTACATATGGAGGGAGAAAGATTTGATGAACCGGATGGAGGGAGCTACTCTGTGGCAGATGAAGTTTTATAAAGTTTAATCGATCAAAAAAAAGTTAATAAGCTAACAAAAATATAGCAATTTAAAAGTTTAAATTTATGTTTAAATAATCAATAATGTAATATAGCAATTTATGTTTTTATTTATGTTTAAATTTATGTTTTATAAAGTTTAATCTAACAAAAATATAGCAATTTAAAAAGTTAATAATATAGCAATTTAATCTAACAAAAATATAGCAAAAAATAATGTAATAGGAACTTCATTATTATTTCCAAAAAAAAAAAAAAAAGGAAGCCGGCCCGGTTATATTTAAATATAGCTGGCCCGGTTATATTTAAATATAGCCGGTCCGGCCTAATTTAAATATAGCCGGCCCGGCCCAAATGGTTTATAGCCGGCCCGGTCCTCCCTTCTATAGCCGGCCCGACCCTTCTTCAGCATAGCCGGTCCGGCCCTCCAAAAATCGATTTTTTTTTTCAGTTCATTTAGTTAAAACAATTAACAATTAATGAAAGATTACAAAAATTATAAAGAAACGTACCTTTTTTCTTTGAGTAAATGTTGAAGAAATGTAAGATTTTTGTTAGAAAAGTGGAGAGAATGAGAGAAAGTGAAAAGAGAATGAGAGAAAGTGAAGAGAGAATGAGAGAAAGTTAAAATGAGGTATGGTTGATTAGGGGGTGGGGGAGGGGGGTAGGTTAGTTTTGGTTTTTTAAAATTTTTTTAGTTTAAGGGTAGCTTGGTAATTTTATAAAGGAGGGTGCATTGTTTAGCACTTTTGGGTGCATTGTTTAGCATCCTCCAAGATAAAATACCGTTTAGTCTTTGGGGTCTCTCTGTTTATTATCCAATCCAAACATTTAGAAGGGTGATGCAATTTAACCCTACTCCAGGGGAAGGCGCCTTAATTAACAGATACTCCCTCCGTTCTAGACAAAGATTCTACTATACTATTTGATGATGTTTCACTTAAAGAGTCCACTTTTAAAAAATTATGCTTACAAATTTTATAATCTTTCATCTTTACTTGTGTTGTAATAATTTTAGTTGTAATTAAGTACTTTTGTAATTATGACCAATTACAATGACATTAATATATCTCTTAATAAGTAGACTTTTCAAACGTGGACTCTTTGGGTGGAACAGAAAGAGTAATACCTAAACGTAATCAGGGGTGGCAATTCGTATCATGTTCGTGTTGCACTATCGTATTTTTATGTTATTTATCTTATATGATCATAAATATAATAATGAATATTATTTTAACTAAATTAATAATTTTGTGCTTTTGTGTCGTGTTTCATGTCATGTTATGCCGTGTCTTATCGTGTCATTTTTCTCTGTAATTCGTGTTTATAATCGTGTCGTACTGGTTCGTATAATCGTATCGTGTCAGCCATTGTCACCCCTATACGTAATGTTCCTGCATAGGCATTCACCCTTTAAGCTCCGTTTGTTTTACAAAATAGTAGTATAATTTTATGGTCAATGTAAAATATTTCCCCCATCTCTCTCATGCACACACCTGCTACGCTTTATTTTTATTTTTTTAAAATTATAAGTGAATAAAATACAATTTATATTATATATTTTTATTAAATGTGCTATATATATATATTATTTATAACTTTTATGGAGTAGTAACTTTTAACAAAATAATAATTGTATAAATAATGATTATTTTTTGTCAAATTTTCAATGCGTTTACCAAACACTTGAAAATATTGTTTGAAACATTTTTATAAAAATTACTAAATATTTGAAAGTAAAAGATTTTTATTTTTTTAGGAACAGTCTTCCAGAAATATTTTATGAAATTGTTCACCTTGAAGCAAACATAGCCTCGATGTAGCAATAGGAAAGGTTAGAAGTTTGATTCTTGTTGGCCCCCTCATAAGAAAAGCAAAGATAAAGGGGGTAAGTTGCAAAAAACCATATTTTGAAGCGATTAATCAAAGAGGATTGCTATTTACATTCCAAAAATTACTTAGTACACCCCATTACTAAGTACATCTCACTCTAATATTTTCAACCATTCAAAATACTAGGTACACTCCCACTATTTACACCCTAAAAATTACTTAGTACAC
Source organism: Platycodon grandiflorus (assembly GCA_016624345.1). Taxonomy (NCBI): domain Eukaryota; kingdom Viridiplantae; phylum Streptophyta; class Magnoliopsida; order Asterales; family Campanulaceae; genus Platycodon; species Platycodon grandiflorus. The sequence continues at coordinate 8,354,193 of CM028368.1, forward strand.
CCTATTACTAAGTACACCTCATCCCAATATTTTCAACTCCTCAAAATACTAGGTACACCCCCACTAATTTTCTATTCTACCCTTACCAATATTTTTCCAAAAATACTAAATACACCCCACCCCAAACACACTTCACCACATCCTCTCTCCTTCCTGCTACACCCCACCCCCTTCCTCCTCCCTTCCCCTGCCTCCTTCCTTCCCCCCCACCCCCCCCAAACAGCCTCATTCCTTCCCCCAACACAACTCCTCATTCCTTCCCCTCCCCCTAACTCGCCTCCTTCCTTCCCCTTCCCCCCAACACAAACGACTCCTCCTTTTTTATTTATTTATTTTAAACAGTTTGTTTGACACTGAGTTATCGAACATCCATAGTGGTGTTCGGCACCCTTACCGAACATTACTATGGGTGTTCGACACCCCTATCAAACATTACTATGAGTGTTCGGTAGGGGTGTCGAATAGTCATAGTAATGTTCGGTAAAGGTGCCGAACAGCCTAAAAAAATGTACTTAAAAAAAAAAAAAAGAAAAGGTATTTAAGTTTAAATTTATAATGACATTTTTATAATTTTTGTTGGGGGTGTACTCAGCAATTCTATGAGTGTAAATAACAATTTTCTTTCCTATATTACCCTTATCAATATTTTCTCAAAAATACTAAGTACACCCTACCTCAAACCCACCTCCTCCTTCCTGGTATTCCCCCTCCCTTTCTTCCCCTCACACAACGCCTCCTTCCTTCCCACCTCCCCCCAACAACACAACCGCCTCCTTCATCTTCCCTTCCCCGCCTCCTCCTCCCCCACCCACCGCCTGCACCACAATCCACCAAGCCTCACCTTTACTTTGATATTTTTTTTTTTGAATACCTCCTTTCCTCCTCCTTCCCCCCACCCCACACACAGACCGCCCCCTTCCTTTCTTTTTTTTTAAACAATTTGTTTGACACTGGATTATCGAATATCTATAGTGTTGTTCGGCATTCCTATCGAACATCACTATGGGTGTCTGATACTTCTACCGAACATTGCTATAGATATTCGGTAGGGGTGCTGAACAGTAAAAAAAATTTTAAATTAAAAAAATATTTAAATCTAAATTTATAATGATAATTTTATAATTTTTGTTATGGAATGTACTCTGCAGTAATTTTGTAATTTTATGTGCGTAAATAGCGATTTTGTCGTGGAATGGGAAAATCACAGTCGCCATATCCAAACACAGAACAAAGACCCAAAACTAAGAAGACGATACAAGTGCCCGGCGAATTCCCATCCCTCTCATTCGATTTGCACACAGACGACGCAGATATATACAGAGAGAATATATAAATGTATCATCCTTCTAGAGGCGGCGTCCGTGGTGGTCGTGATCGTAAGTTCAATCTTCCAAATTTCACCTTTTCTTATATAACTATTCTAGGGTTTCTGATAAATTCTTGCCTATACATATATGTATATATGAAATTTACTTGTCCTTCAGATGCTCTGTTGATTAATGATTATTGCTCAAAGGGCACTCGTATGCTGTAGATAACAGTTTTTGATTTGAGTAAGTAGATGATCCCTAAGGCTTCATTTAATCTGCTATTTGTTTTACTTTCTGCCCCAATAATATTGCGTAATTTTTGTTGGTATTATTAAATTCTAAGTAGAAAAATTATTGGTATTATTAAATTCTTGCTGTTCATTGCAATCAGTGGGACTTGATGTTTTCTTGCTAATTGAACTTGGAAAAGCAAGCGCCGTATCTGCGATAAGATATGGTGTTTGGTTAAACCCCTTCCCTCTCTTCAGTGAACTGATCACGAGTTGGGACACTTATTCTAGAAATTATTCAACCATGAGGTTGTCAGCTTATTTTCCATTAAGGTGGTGAAACTAGCTGTTCTGTAATACTGTGTTTGACCATGTAGCCTACTTAAAAGTGAATCAGTTAATATGACCTCTCGAATCATTAATGCATCTGATTCCTGTATCCAAATCCGTGTAACGTAGTTTATAACCAAAAGTGATTATGTAGATTCCTGTGCTGATCTGGTATATGCTTGAAGATTATACTTTTCTGACATGCAAAATCTCTAGTTGTAATCGATAGTGCTGCCTTTACTGTTGAAAGCCTTTTTTATTTTTAAAAAAATATATTTTCACCTTGATTGTTAGGTTTGTGAAGTTCTTTAGTTAATTACTTTAGGACAATAGCTCTCTCCACCTGGACATGTTTTGTGATGTATAGTTACGTGCATGTTTACATATTCTGACTCCTGATCTATCTGCTGTATTTTCTTTGTCTGGTATGCAGAATTTAGCTGGGACGATGTGAAGGCTGATAAACACAGGGAAAACTATCTAGGCCACAGTCTCAAGGCTCCCGTGGGGAGATGGCAGAAAGGTATCGTCTTATATTCTCTTATGCTTGACCTTTTGAGCTTGAAATGTGACGGACATTCTTTCATGTGAACATGAAGGCGGACAGCGCTTTTAGATGAGAGAATTGGTCAGGATAGTGTTCTTATAGATCTCAGCTACATCTGTTATCGGAATTGTGTTCTGGAGCTAATCAAAGCCTGTATTGGGGTGGATTTAAAGAAGAATATATTAGTACACATAACAGAACTCTAGACCTGATTTTAGTTTATTTATTTTTTATATTCTTTATTTTTACTTGTAACAGTCCTGCAAAATCTTTTACATTATGAACTCATTCTTTTTCAAACATTGTTTGCTCCCTGCTACCTTTACTTTTAAAAGAGGTGTAGAAAATAAAAAACCGTTAAATAATAGTACTTTTTTCCTTTTCTTTTTCTGGACATGATATTCCCCGTTTCAGTTGTACCTTGGGTTAAATAACATCTCTGCGCACTCTACTCTTGGTTAGTCTATTACCAATTATATCATAGGTTTGATGCTGTTCTTTCTTTCTTTTTAGTTTATATTAGGCTCTAAAAGGGTACTCCGGATATGCAGAACTAGGGGTGCATACCCTCCTCGTCCAGCACTCGAGAATATTTTTTTCTTTACGATCACTTCAATTGTTCTTTTCTTCCACCTGCGGGTGGTGCATTTTAAGCTTATTGAAGGGATTCCTAGCTGTGTAAGTTCGTAGGAATACATGTCTTTTTCTTCTTATATAGGATGTGGGTGAACAAGTACCTGTTTACCACCCAACACCAGTTAATAGAAAACATTTCTCACTTGAAAAGAAGCTTATCCTTTCCAGAAACAAAACCCCTCCATTCCTGAATAAGCAAACTCTCTGCTGCTGAAGGGCTGATAGCAGAGTCTAATATAATGAATAGGAGATGACAATGAGATTCAGCAGCCTTAGAAGCCTGCATGCGCATATCACAAACATATGGACATAAAGCTATGTAAGGCCTTTAACCTTAGAAAGAACCTTGGCTATTGGAATGGAATTAGCCAATGGATTTCATAGAGAAGTATACTAAGAATGACCACTTGATGAGAATAGCAGCCTGATGAATTGAGTTCCAAGAATGCCTCTCAACAAATTTGCCGAATGTCTAGAACCCAGAATTGGGGAGAAGGGATAAAAGCTCATCATTCTCTCTATTATTAGGATAAAGACTCCACTAAGACCCCAATTTAAAGCTCATCATTCTCTCTATTATAAGGTCCATTTTATGGTTGCAAGGAACACTAGTTTTCTATCCTTTCTCTGTGAGTTCTGTAAATTTAAAATAAGCAGGCCCTCTTCAACAACTCAAGGTTAGTAAACAATATTGTCTCTGATTCAGCTGTTCTTTTGGGAGTTCTGAATTTATGGTCAATCATTTTATTTTTTCATTGCCTTGCACTTTTGAGAAAATTAGTAGCAGCAGGTGCTAAGTTGAAGGTTGTTATCTCTTATATTCATTATCTCAAAATATGATTGGCATTCTAAAGCCTTAAAATTCACACAGAGTCGCAAGAAAATTTATGCAAGTCTACTTTTGTCTCGTTTAGGAATGTGGTTTCACTTTTTGTCTTTTATCTTGGGTAATGGGTATTTGGTTCAGTGGTTATCTTTTACTTATCTTAAATCATACATTAAATTCAACAGGAAAGGATCTGCATTGGTACGCCAGGGATAAAAAATCCGAGAGTTTGAATTTGGACACTGCAAAAGAGGAGATACGAAGGATCAAAGAAGAGGAGGAGCAGGCCATGAGGGAGGCTCTAGGCTTAGCTCCTAAGCGTTCTTCACGACCTCAAGGGAATAAACTGGATAAGCACGAGTTTTCGGAACTAGTGAAGCGAGGGTCTACTGCAGAAGACTTGGGTGCAGGCCATGCTGAGGCAGCTCAGGTTCAGGGTCTTGGTTTTTCAAGGTATGACTAACCCATATTTTCCTTATAATGCCACCTACTTCCCTTCATTATAATATTATTTCTTTCACAATTTCTTTCTTGTAAGATTAAAAATAAGCCATGATTGGGTATAAGCAGTCGGGTGAGTTATTTTTATACACAAGGGCGTACCTTACGCCCTCCTGTATAAAACAATTGTCCTTTCTGGCACTAATATTAAGTGTTGCTAAGGGCCTACTTATTTTACTCCCTCGCTCATAGACCATTTTGGAGTGCTTCTTGTTCCCCTTTAGAATGTTGTGTTGGGAGATTCATGGTAAACATGTTCGAGGAAATGCAGAATGGTTTTTGTGTTTATGAAGACCCTCCGCGGGCATCCTCTGGAAGATGAGGAATGATAGTGCAGGGAAAGCGTGGTCTTGTTGGTGTAGAAGTTCGTAGGCCCGTTTTCTCGGTCTCTCAAAAAAAAAAAAAAATTGGTGGCAAGAAGTCCAGCTTTACCACAATAAGGTGCACCACTGTCTACCATCGTGCTCTTACCCCTACCCACAAAAAATAGATCTTTACATCAAATACATGCCACCAATTTTGAAATATCATATGTATGGTCAAAGGAGCGTGATTCAACATTGTTTACAGGTGCTCTTAGTTGATTCATCTGTAACTCCTCTTTAAGAGAGATAAATGGTCCTTTGGGAGTCTAATCTTGAGTGATCTTTAAGTAATATAAATAGTAAAACTTGATTTGAAGCCAGGTATGTGTTTTCAGTCGTAAGCTCCATGCTACATGATGAGCGGATTTAGGATTGTTTGGAATATATTGTTAGTTGGAAATTATAGCTCATATGTAGCAGACATATGATGACTGAATGAATATCCCATGTGTTAAGAGTCCCATTTTGACTCGAGATGAAAGAAACTGTGAGTGAATGACGGTGCTGATGAAAACAATCAAACATGATGAGTTTTGAGGTCAAAACACTATCCTAGAAAGACAGTGAACATCCAAGGACTAAAGTTGAAAATTTCCCTTGTATGCGTTTACATGGTATAAACTTAAAAGTACTTTTAATTCAGAATCAAACTATGGGCAACATTCTTCACAAGTTCACATGCATGCTAAAGATTGAGGTATATTATTTTGGGACAGAGTAGTTCCTTGTACTAATGTTAAATTGTTTCGAATTTGTTGTGGCAGAACACCCCGTAGTTGGGATGAATCAAGTTCTTTGCAACCTGGCCTGACGGCCGAGTCTCCGAAGAAGGTGAATCCATCAATGTCTCTGCCTGCAAGGAATGCGAGAGAAGAGTCAGAAGATGAAAGTAGCAGGAAGAAAAGGAGACGTGAAGAGAAGAAACATGAAAGACATGAAAAGAGAGAGAAAAGGCATTCTCGCGACTCAGATGACAAGAGAAAACATAAGAAAGATAGGAGTAAGAGGCGACACGATTCTGACTGAACAAATGCCGTTTCTGGGTTGATGGAAGAAATTGACACTTCCAACGTTCATGTGTATTATTGTAGTGTGTTTGAGATGGTTTGCTAACATTCACCTTGATTTCTATAAATGAGGTCAAGAGGGAAGATATCAATTTGGTCATGTGAACTCTCCTGATTTCTTGGTTATTTTGTTAGAGGACTAGGTGATTCCTGATCAAGAGACAGATAATCGTGCTAAGGGTGGTAAATTTAGGCTATTACGGGAATCAAACCCTTTGCTCAGTCTGTATAATCGTGCACAAAGACACCACTGAAACCACAACCAGACCATTATTAAAGCTGATTTAATCATTGCTCCATCTCCAGGCTCCATCACATTTGTAACGATCAATATCATTGCTGGCGCACCACCAGCATGGTATGTGGCGGCAACCCATCACCACCACCTCGACCACCCATTCTGCTTTCACGCCACCCAGGTGCTTAATTATAACATTATTGTGACACACGGGAGAAGGGTGCTTGTAGCATTATTGTTGCGCTCTGGTGGCAATAATTGTTATATTCAAGCGTAGAGGTAGAGGTCCAATCTTCGCCTAATAGCTTTCTTTAACAATGTTTCTTGTTTTTTGATTTATATGCAAGTTTTTAGATCTCTAATTCACTCAAGACATCTATCTACAGAGGCCGTGATCAGGAAGGACAAGAAGAATAAGGGTGAGGGGAGCAGATCGAAATTGGAGAATAATGTGTAGGTTACCGGGAAAGACAACTTCCCCGGTAATATTCAAGGTTTCTTCTCAGGCGGCTTAAGTAATTGGTTAAGGAATTAAACAGGTTTAATCATAGCTCCATCGCTGCTGCCACCACACCCTATTTTGAATATTGATTTATTAAGGTCATACTGCACTTCTTTTTTTTCTGTAAATTTACCTCCCTCAAAGGGTTTTGGATGAAAAATGCTAAATTTTTGTAAGAAAACAATTGAAAATTTTAACATACACTTGCATACAAAAAATTAATTGATTTATATTCATGTACAAGTATATGGGTATATGTATTATAAAGTTAAGCTAATAATTTCTTCTTTTTTAAAAAAAAATGGAGCCACATTTTTTTTTTTAGGTGCATGAGAGGGCATAAAAATGGATTGAATTTGATATATGTGGAGTACTACTCTACTGCTATTATGATAATTATTCCAGCAATTATTCCTATTTGATTTGGATGCAGCCAAATATAGTAGCCCAGCTTAGTTAGGGTAGCCTACTAGCCTAGGTTTTCTTCCACAGGCGGTACCAGAGATTCTCATTATTAGTGCGTGCGTCAGCGCGTGACATAGGGAGAGAGAGAGAGAGAGAGAGAGAGGAGATAGATAAAGCAAGAATAGGTCTCCTTTGAGTTCTACTTAATTTAGATTAGATTTGGAAAATCTGTTTTACAAAAAAAAATATGATATTTTTTAATTTGTCATAAAAAAAAAAAATTGCTATTCACACTCTTAAATGTTCTAAGTACATCAATATTTTAAGTACACTATCTCCAAAAATTATCAACTTTTCTAAATATTAAATATACCCTCTTATTTTTTTAATTTACCCCTCTTAATATTTTTCCAAAAATCAACTCTTCTAAACACTCACAAGGCCACACCCATACATTGACAGTAAAATCAGCTAAGTCCAATGGGCCGCCCGGTCAACCTGATGTTTGCATAGGCCAAGGTTCATTTTTTCGAGGCCCAAAAAATGCGGGTCTTTTTGGCCCGGTCCAATAGGCCCGACAGATCAATTGGGCTTGGGTAAAAAAAGCCTGGGGCTTTTGGACTAGCCCGGCTCGGACTATTTTATTATTATATTTCTTTTTTTTTTTAATTTTATTTTTTACAAATCTAAGTAAACAAGAGAGAGGAATCAAATTCACATTAAATTTCTTGGTGCAAAATCTTTTCAATCTATACTTTCGGCCAGGAAACGAGAGGAAAAGAAAGATACCTCCCTTTTTTTTAATGGATAAAGATTGTCTTCTTGTTTGGATTGATGTAAGACTAATTGCGCAGCTAATTAAGATCACATTTTGCATTCTTTCTTACCTATCTTCAGAAAGATATGGTGACTAAGTCCCAAGTGCTGAGTCTCTCGTCCTCATTGTCTGTCTCATTCTCAGTAGTGAATTATTAAACTCATTTACTCTTTGTGAATGGTTCTTTTTTTGCATATTTATTAAAATTGATTTGTACTCAATTTTATTTTTAAAATATTTTATTTATTTTTCTTACTAGGGCTTTTTGGCTCGATGGGCTGTGGTGGGTTAGGTTGGGCTTGATTTTTCTTAGGCCCTAGAAAAATTAGGACTGGGCCGGTTTTAAGTGTTGGCCCTGTGGATTTGTACTGGGCCGGCCCAACCCAGCCCCTTGCCAGCTCTACGGCCATACACGCTCACACTCACACACACACCCCTCTGTCTCTCTCTTCTCTCTCTCGCACACAAAAGAAGTAGGATGCTCTGTTGCTATATTCTTTATATATATATATATATATATATATATATTTGCATTTTAGGTTTAAATAGCATTTATTTTGCAATTTGCATGTTAAATTAATGTTAAAGTTTAGTTACATTTCAATTTTCTAGCAATTTGGTGGTTTATAACAAATTCACTTTGAAAAATCAAAATTTTTGGGCCATAGCTGTTCAGCCCTGTGTCGCCAAACACCCTTAGCGGTGTTTAACAGTCCCTACCGAGTACCCTTAGTGGTATTCTGGGAACAATCTTCTCTTAATGTTCTATTTTCTCCGTACTTAAATTATTATCTTGTTTGACTCGACACATAAAATAAAAAAAATAATTAGCTTGATTATTAATATTGATATAGTGTGTAATTTTCTTTAATGTATATGTGTATATGGCTCATAATAAAAAAAATAAATATAAAATAATAAAGTTGATGTATTAAAAAAAAAAAAATTAAACAAGACAATTATACCAAAGAGGGTGTAATCGGTATTGGTAGTGAGAATAGCAAATCTTTAAAACAAAAGCAATGTTGAGGTGGGGGTATCTAGTCAGTCCTCCCTCCTACTAGTGTAGTGACTCGCGGAGCGTGTCAACAATTCTTGGAACCCAAACAAGTCGCGCTTTTTCTTTCTCCCAAGTCCCACCTCTCTCTAAAATATAATCCAAAATACCACCGATTTCCTCACACGTAACCTCTTTCTATAAAACAATTCTTCCCCTAAAATTTAACTAGGATTTTCATTCTCTTAAGAGCAAAGAATACTTGACTACTCCAGTAATTAATCGATTATATATATCGTAATATATATATATAATCGCATTCGATCGGATATCAGGATTCGATTTGTCAGTCTGAAATCGGGGGAGGGAATTATTAAGGATGGTGTCGGCAAACAGGGAAATGGTGGTCTACTGCTTCGATACTTTGATTGCTCACTACAACAATCAACAAGTTCCTCCCCCTGCTTTTGATGAGGGTCAACAGTATGTTACTTCTCTCTCACTTTTACCCAGATTGACATGAGTGCTAGACTAAAGTTTTCATCTTTTTTTTTCTTTTTGTTGCGGTGATTTAGCTTGCATGATGCAATTTGTTTGATTGGCTTCTGTTTATTTAACTGCGGTTTTATTTATTTATTGGTTATTTTATGATGGTGTGTGTTTGAGAAGACAACTTTTAAATTACTGGGTATTTGATTTTGTACAAGTAATGCCTGTTTGGCTCAACTTTATTTTCTCTCTTTTTTTTTTTAGTTGTAAAAATTCTTTTGGCATTCTGAATTTTCCTTAAAAGGGTAAAATTGATTTTTCTGAATAATAAAACGAAAATCTTTCCGGTAAATCACATACCAAATTGGTGTAGACTTGAATGAGAAAGTTCTTTTTTGTTGTTGTTGTTTCAATATGTTTTTAGGGGATGGAAGTGCATATCAAAATGGCCAAAAGAAACTTTACTTGATAGTGGTTTTCTACGATTTATTTGGTAAACAAACTCTTCAGGGTGGAGCTCCCGAATTTAGGAAACCCAAATGGAGTTGTTCCATTCATTTGAGTTTAAAAGTGTCAATTTTGACTGCATTGGGTTGTAATGCTTCATTAATTTCCAATGGTTTGGTTTTTCATTTTTATTTTCTTAATGTCGCCTATTTATTCAGCATCCTTCATGGGAATCTATCTATATATGTTTCTTCACCATTGATTTCAATGACTGTCATAAATTCTTGTTAATGATCCTCTTGCCTGCAGTAAGCGAGACCTTATTTTTGAAGCTTTCAGAAGTTTCTATCCAGATTGACTGTTCATTACATATCATACTGGGTTCAATTCCTTCAAAGGAGTTGTCTTAGTTTGAATCATTATTTTTAATAGGTCTGACTGAAATTTGTGGCTCAAACTGGCCGATTAGTGAATCACATTGACAAAATTATTATTTTTTGATAAATAATGTATAGTATGTTTTCCTCCAACTATTGAAGGTATCTGGCATTTGCATGCTTCCGTGCGATTGGTTTTAGTGTATTGTTGTTGTTAGATTTTTTATGTGGGACTTTTTATTTGATGCTGCTTCATGGGTTAAAGTTGAAAGCTGATGCTGCTTGTTTTTGATATATGCGTGCTCTTACAAGTTCATCTTTTTATTCTCTTTGTTGATTGGGCTTTCTGGGTTCCTTGAATGTAGTTTGCGTGCCGTGCTTTTGTTTATTGTTAGGTGATGCTACATCCTCGCAGCATCTTTTGGTTTCACAATCACCAAAATGACTGAATGGCTTGAAATTTCAAAATTTTCAGCTTTCAGTAGTTTTTCCTTGCTAACTCTAATTCCAGTTATGTAGATGCCTGTACTTGCCCAAAAACATTGCAACTTTTGGATAACACTAAAGTTCTCTAACTCATGACACGAGATACTCTCTCTACATTTCAACTCTGCTATTATCGGTCTCAATTCATTTCGCAAGATGGAATATGTTTAGTAGCCCTTACTAACTTCATATGCTTTATTGGGGTTTAATTATTGAACTTGAACTTGAACTTGAACTTGCTCGTAGATTAAATTGTACACAGATTCCTGTATATGTATGTGGGGTGCGTGTGTGTGTTTTTATTGTTACTTGTCAGTGCACTATATCCTTGGTGCTATATTGAACTATTCAAACACGCTGTCTTCCTTGTAGGGGAGGAATATGTAAATCAGACCCTTCACAGACCCCGAAATGGCAAGATTCATCGCACTGGCCATCCTTTTAGAGTTTTAGCCCTATAAACTGTAGTATTATCTGTATAATATATAACATTGTAGAACTGATGGGCCTAATGAGTGACATTTCCGAAATTTCTCAAGTTTTAGTCAAAGGTCTAAATGATAGAGGAGGACCTAATGAATTGAAACCGTAATCAAAACCAAAACTTTGCTGCCATAAAATTGATACTGTTTCGATTTTTGATTTGAGGAAAGCAGCGTATGTGGTCTGGTTTTGGTTTTAAAACCAGGGGAACCGAAAATGTACACATCCCTTTTAATAACATAGTTATGAGTATGTCAATGTGTATCTGTAGCTATGATATTTTAATTAGAGTCGTTGGTGTGTTTCTGATTAAGTAAATTATAAAAGAATCATTTACTCTCCAGTCTCCACGTGAATGTATGGTGAGGGTGCCCCTCTAAAGCTTCAAAAAAGAATCAAAGCTAATGAGCTACTGAGATCCACTGTGGGGGCGCCCCTCTAAAGCTTCCTAGAGCTGAAGCCTTGAAGAACAATGAAACACAACCTTCTCATCAGTAGCGTTGATTGTATTTATTATCTTCTTGTACTTTATCTTGCACCATTCGGCCATTCTGGCAGAAGAATTTATGCTGCCCGGAAACTCCTATGGAAGGGACGCAGGAAACTGATTATAAGCTTAACAAAGTTGGAAATCAAATTCTTCTTTTGTTTGCGTAATCACAATAAACTATCTTTTTCTGATGTCAGAGCCAACCAAAAGTGGACATGCATGTCAATCTTTTTCTGATGTCAGAGCCAACCAAAAGTTGACATGCATGTCAATTATTTTTGGCAATTGGTTATGAACTATGTTACCTGAAGTTGGGAATCAACTTCTTTCATTCATGTAACCACAATAAACTATTTTCTTTCTCATCTCAGAGCTAAGTTGAGGTTGACATGACTGTCAATTATTTTCTGTTTTAAACTATATCAGCTATTATAAATAAAATATTTGGTTGCAACTTCTTCGTTTGGCCTAAATTATTATATGATTTCAGCCCACTGTTCGTCACTTGGAAGAAAGTTGTGAATGGCGGGGAGCCTCGTTTACGTGGATGCATTGGGACTCTGGAAGCTCGGGCCATAATTAATGGTTTCAAGGATTATGCTTTAACAAGGTAGGTACTCTGGGAATTCAAAGTTCGGTTTGAAGGTTTTAACTTGTGCAGTCCTTGCATTGGTGTTCTGCTCTCTGTACTGATCTCATTCTCGTTTTGCTTCAGTTACGGACTGGGTTTATTTTGTCAATTATATGTCGTAATTCTTATACTATTTACTTCTTGTTTCTTATTGCTCATTGATGTTCATTCAGATAGATTCAACCCCTACAGAAACTCATAAGCTGTGTCCAAAAACAAAAATACGGTCTTTGTGAATGAAAACATTTTCATGCTGGAGCATGATATTCTTGGATTCTTCCAAGAAACAACCCAAGTAACAGATTGGAAAAATTGGCATAGTTTGAATATTGAGCAATGTAGGCAAATTTCAAAGTGTAGCTTTTCTGATAATAAAAGAGATAAGTGTTTACCGTTTCTAACATCTAATTCTCTTTTCCTTGCTAGATGGTCATTTCTCAGTTATTGTTTTCTTTTGGTCAAATTATTGGCTTCAGTTGAATTTTCCAAGATGCTTTGCATTATACTACCCACAACACCATGGCCTGTTTAAATTATAAACCATGATCTTCCATGGAGCTCGCATCTGTCAAAGATTGATTTCATTGTGAGATTAGAGGTGTTACAAGTCCCTAGGATATCCATACTTGGGCAATTTTTCATATCCACTAAATTTAGAGTCCTTGGACTTCGAAAAATTATGTCTCAACAAAATTTTAAAAATTTGGGTGTGATTTTTAAGCCAAATGTATTGTCCATATTCTTTTTACCCTTTAGATTTTAGTTCCATCATAATCCAAAAATATTTTAGTAGATATATAACACACCATGTCGTTGGGAAAACTTGCCATTGTGCTGCCTGTTTACAGTTTTGTGGTTGACTAGGTTTGTGGAAAGTTCTAGGTGTAGGGCTATTTCCGGACTTGGTAGGCTAAACTTTAGGGCTGGGAATTTCAAACTGTTCTAGCAAGACAGCAGGCATAGAAATAGCAATGATTGCAGAACAGATAAGAGGACAAAAGGAGCTTCATGGGCCGCCCAACTAACTGAGATGGTGCAAAACACGTAAACAAAACATTTTAAGGCTTCTCTCAGAACTTTATTTACTCTTTCACGATGTACAAGTCCCCCAGCTAGTGCAAAACTAATGAGGTTACTTCATTGTGAAGTAAATAGTTGTGGAACATTCTAGATGATAAAAGATGAAGGAGGTCACAAGCTAGTGGACAAAGTAGCTACATAACAAAAGAAAAGGCGAAGTATATCAAGGATAAGAAAACCAAAATTATCACAACACCTTGATGAAAAGCTAATCCTAAATAAACTTATATTGTATGGATCCTAATATAACTCTAAATTCTCAAGATTATACTGAATCAAACTCTTTTTTGCAATGAACTTCACTTTGGATGACAAATCTTGTTGTTCCTTGACTTTTTTCTTTTTCTGTTTGGCTTTATTTGTATTCATCATGCTTGAGCATGAAGTGTTGAAGCTAGAATGAGAAAGTACGGGGCATGCGTCCAGTACTTCAAGTACATAGTTGATATTGTGTTTACCCACTTTGCAAAGGGTTAATTACGCCTTTACTCGGAATTCCACTCTATGCATGTGTGTGTATATATATATATATATATATATATATATATATATATAGCAAGGTGTAATATCAATAATGAGATAATAGAAATTTGGCCTGTGAAACTGTCCTCTAAGGTGCAGTGCATTTCGATAGTAGTATAGGTAAGATTATAATTTCTTTTTGGATAAAAAAAAAAAGAGATGATGATATTAAGTAGAGGATTGAAAATAGAAGAAAGTGGATAAAAGCTCACTTTACATATACTGTGGAAAATTAGGAACAGGAAAAAATAAACCTTAAGGACCAAAAACTACTGGCAGCACAATCATGACAAGATCCCATAGAGCAATCCCTCTTAAAGCGCCTGAAGTCTGGGTAAAGAGAACCTAGAGAAACTATGTGACTGCAAAGCAAAATGGAGAGGCTCTGATTGTTGAAAATTTTGGCGTTATGCTCGGTCCAACTACACCAAGAACAGCAAAGACTCCACATCATGGCAGAAGCTGGGCTTCCTTTCGTCTGCCAAAGTCTCTCCAAATCTGAATGAGCAGGCCCTCCATTGTAGACCCAGGACTCATTAGAAACTAAAAACAAAATGCACCACAATTGCTGAGCAACCTTACGGTGGATTAAATGATGGGAATAGATTCACTAACCAGCATGCACAAAAGACAAAGATCCCGACTCAGCTTTGTAAGGCCTCCATTTTTGCTTGCATTAGTTAGTTTTGAGTTTCTGGTCCTGAATAGAAGACCACGAAAAGAAACGGAATCTTTGCTTTCTGAATGAACTTAACCAACAGAAAAGGCAAAGCATTTTCAGAGCAAGATGAAGAAGCATAGAATGGTCAAAAAGAGTAACACCCTGGTGCAGTAAGATTCTAAAATTGCGGAGCAACATAATTACCTGAAGGGCCAGAGCCGAAAGAGGAGTCGTGGACAAAAGCTCATAATTTCCTGAAGAGCAAGAGCCGAAATAGGAGTCGTGGACAAAAGCTCCTCATACTTTTTGTCATTGCCCATTGGTGTTCTCTGTGTGTGTGTGTGTGTGTGTGTGTGTGAGAGAGAGAGAGAGAGAGAGAGAGAGAGAGAGAGAGAGAGAGATGGAGAGAGAGAGACGCCAAACACTGATATCCATGAAGTATACATAGTTCCTGCAATCTTTTGAGTTGTTGTCATTGCTTCGGTTGTGACTTCTTATATGTTGATTTTGCTGAAATGGTCTTTCTTTTTTATTTCAATCCTCTCTCCCATTGGTTTGCCCCTAAAGCAGCTTCTGAACATTTTTATACCTGTTCTGTTTCACAGCGCTCTAAGGGATCGTCGCTTCCCTCCAATACAGGCTAAAGAACTGCCCTTCTTGGAATGTACAGTTTCTATTCTGACTAATTATGAAACTGGTCTCAGTTACCTTGACTGGGAGGTATGTTCCCTATATGCTTTTTTAATCGTTAAAACGAGGACTTATGGTGCATGCATTCCCCATATCTTGTTCTGTGTTGAGTTAAATGTGTGTTTCTGCATTTAGCTTAGACCCTTATTGCCTACAAGGTTATTCAAACTCGTGGCTCTGTTGCAGGAGTGAAATGAACGATCATAGTGTTAGGATTGATAGATGTGTGATTCAATCTATTTTGGCAAGTTGAAAATGTCTAGACAATATAGAAAAGTTAAGGATTCGATGGGTTGAGAAATTGAACCTTTTTGGAGCTAAATAAGCTACTTTCCCTCATATTTCTCAAATAGTTTTCTGAATTATTTGAAGTGTGAGTATTAGTAATTATGTACTAAATTAAGAAATGGATCCACCCTGTATAAGAAGGAAATATATTTTCTTGGTCTACTTGGTGGCACGATCATGGATTCTTCTTTACATTTTCTTTAAAGTTTATCTCACCTTAAACTTTGGTGAATTTGGTGATTTTGAGCTGGGTGCATAACTGGTAGTATTGTAGTTGTACCAGCTTTCTGCTTCAATTTTTCCTGGTGGCTGGGTTCTAGCATTTTAGTTCTTTCTTTCTGGTCCTCTGTCGACAAACCATGGGTACATCAGTTCACCCCCCTTGGGCGTAGATTCATTGTTTATCAAAAGTATAATGTGTTGACACAGACAGTAGGAGCTGGGAACGGCCATATCCAAAAGTCAAGAAATGTTCTTTGCTTTTTTATGATTTTGATAATATTTGAAGTCTCATGTTTTTCTGTGTTACTCGAGGTAATAAATGTAATTGTTAGCTATAGTAATGATAGCTCACATAAAGAATCTACAAGGTGTCTGTTGTTATTTGTTAGAGAATTGGAAGAAAAAAAATTGTTGGTTATTTTAGTTGTTGCTGAAAGGAGGTTTTTTACACTTTGCAAGTACAAAGGTTCCTTATTTAGAATATTTAGATCAAAAGGTTCTAGTGGAGGTAAGAAGCACTACATCTGTTTGGCTCAGCCTCTAGTCAAAGGGTGTGCAACATTAGTAGTCATTAAACTAGAAGGCATCTATTAAATTTGAATTGTCACTACCTTAGTGAGGACAAAGTGCAATTACTAACGTTCCTTCAAAAGATTCGATAAATAAGTAGAATTATTTGAAAATCGGATTGCTGATTTGTGTATATTTTGGGATATTTAAGTATGCTCTTGGATCGTTTTTGGCATTATGAGATTCTTTCTGGACCCGGATCCTAAGAATATTAACCTCAGAGCCAAGGAAAGAGAGTCAACTATTATGCTCACGGCTGTAGAGAGTCCAACTCCGCCGATATGCGCACTGTGTTGGGCTGTCTGCAAGTGCCAACACTAGCTGTGTTTTATAGGAAGTTTCCACCTCATATGTACGTAGCATACTTATATTGCAGCTATTTGATTGATGAGTAAGTTGACAGGGATTTACTGCTACCATCCTGGTGTTACCTGATCCAGTGCAATATCAGTTTTGTTTTTTCTTTGCCCTGTAACTGTCTAGCCTTTACTACATATCCTCGTGTTATCTGACCAGTGCAATTTTTGCTATCTATCAGGTTGGAAAGCATGGTATGATAATTGAATTTACTGATCCTGACTTCAATACAAGGCGAAGTGCTACATATCTTCCTGAGGTGGCTGCCCATGAAGGTTACTTTTGCTGCTTATTAATTCCATATTAAGTTTATTTGTGTGAACGTGGATATATAGGATAGTTCGTGGCTACAAGGCTATGCACTTTCATGAGGAGTAAGTTGGAACACTATAAACCTAGAACTTATGAGGGAATGCTTTTGAAAACAGGGTTTTACGTTTAACTTTCTTAGTCAGCTGATACCTTAGTCTTATACTTGGCTTATTTGTAATATTTATAATTGTTTGTATTCTTGGTAATTTAACAAGTTTTTCCCAAAAATAAGTTATATATGAAAGCTCATCAAGCAGCCAAATGGCTGACTTGGTGATGCGTATTCTTCACCGAATTTTACGCTTGCGGAAATATGGATGAAGGTTGTATGAGTGTCAATGAAATTGCAGCGGAAAAATAGGATAAATGACGAGTTCACCGGCTAGGCTTCACTCACCTAATGTAAAGATTCTGTTTTGGTTCACCGGTTAGGCTTCACTCACCTAACGTAAAGATTCCTTTTGATATTACCTTCCTAAACCTAAGGAATGCAATAATCAAATTTGTACAAAACTTTGTTCGTTTCTATTACTTTTCTGAAAACCAAAAACTTCTTTACAAAATCTGAATCTAAACCCTTATATAGGTGTTAGAAAGTACTCCTAATCTTAAAGGAAAATGAAACAATTACAAATCCTATTTCCTAAAAAAAACTTAATTACTTACCTAACAAGAACTAGGAAAAACAAACCTAATTAATCTAGGATACTATTACATAACCAAAGTAGGAAACTAATAACAAAACCAGAATTTCGGAGGACTGGTGAAAGGGTGATCGCTCTGTCCCGTAACAAGGCGATCGCCTTGTGTCCAGAAAGTGGGGCGATCGCTTCACTTGGTGTCAAGGAGATCGCCTTGTGACCAGAATGCTTTCGTCCTCCCTTGCAACGCACGTGATGTTCATATGCCTCCCAAGATCATATATCTTCCCAATTTGCATTATCAAGGCCTTAAGTGATAATGTAAACCCATCTTTATCCACATGCATTGTGTCCACGGTTTTGTAGTAGTAGTAGTGGTGGTGGTGGTGGTGGGGGTGGTTATCCGCCGCCGCAGCAGCAGCAGCAGTAGAGTGGTAGAGTAGCAGTGGTAGTAGTGGCGGCAGCAGCAGCAGTTCATGTAGTAGTAGTAGTAGTAGTTCATGTAGTAGTAGTAGATCATGTAGTAGTAGTTCATGTAGTAGTAGTAGTTCATGTAGTAGTAGTAGTAGTAGTAGTAGTAGTAGTAGTAGTAGTAGTTCATGTAGTAGTAGTAGTAGTTCATGTAGTCTGAAGTAGTAGTAGTAGTTCATGTAGTCTGAAGTAGTAGTAGTAGTTCATGTAGTCTGAAGTAGTAGTAGTAGTTCATGTAGTCTGAAGTAGTAGTAGTAGTAGTAGTAGTACATGTAGTCTGAAGTAGTAGTAGTTCATGTAGTCTGAAGTAGTAGTAGTAGTAGTAGTAGTAGTAGTTCATGTAGTCTGAAGTAGTAGTAGTTCATATAGTCTGAAGTAGTAGTAGTAGTAGTAGTAGTTCATGTAGTCTGAAGTAGTAGTAGTAGTAGTAGTAGTAGTAGTTCATGTAGTCTGAAGTAGTAGTAGTAGTTCATGTAGTCTGAAGTAGTAGTAGTAGTAGTAGTAGTTCACGGTAGTGGTAGTACATGTAGTCTGAAGTAGTAGTAGTTCATGTAGTCTGAAGTAGTAGTAGTAGTTCATGTAGTCTGAAGTAGTAGTAGTTCATGTAGTCTAAAGTAGTAGTAGTTCATGTAGTCTGAAAGGGCTTGCATCCAGTAGTTCATGTAGTCTGAAAGGGCTTGCATCCATTGAGTGTGATTCTATGTTAACCTTCTTTTTGGGATGAGGGAGTACTTACTTCTCAATGCAGGCTTTTGCAGACTTCCTTCCCTTGCTATATTTTGATAAAGAGTGAGATACTGGGAAAGATTTCTCTTTTGCACTTTACATCCTTTAGAAAATGTCTTTCTTGTCTATGCATAGAAGCTTTGGCGTGTAGGAGTAAAATTTGTAGCTGCAGTGTATGGATGTGAGAAGACAAGCTGTATTATTTATTTTATTTTGTTCCCATTTTGTTCCTTAGTTTAAGCCTTTAAGGTAATATGAATGATATTTCAAAACCTTTTAATTGCTTTCAGGTTGGACAAAGATAGAAGCAATTGACTCCCTGATAAGGAAAGCAGGCTACAATGGCAGCATAACTGACCCAGTTAGGAAGCGCATTCGACTTACCCGTTACCAAAGCACATTGTTCACTATGCACTACAGTGACTATGTCAACTATGTGAAGACAACCAGAGGTAGTGCTCCGGCCATTGCTGGCACCAAGTCCCACTAACCATTGATTGTTTCCAACACTTCACCATTGGAACCACAAACTACATTGGTCCGGAAATATTTCCGGAAAAGCGAGTGGGTAGCTATTTGTATTCCAATCTACTTCACTCCAGTATCTGTTGTCACTTGTATCTAAATTATTCTTCAAATTCATCTGATTTGAGGGGAACACCGAAAAAACTCTATTCGAACTCAGGAAACTTGCTTTATAGCACATCTTTATGCCCCAACTTCTTTGGGTATGTATGTGCAATGTTGCAAAACGAAGTGGCTTGTAATATAAAATTATTCCAGTGTGTTATGTTTATAAATGTCTGTTGTATTTAGTTTGCGATTAACGGAATCTAACCCTCATCAAGGTTAAGTATCGAAAACCGAAATCGGATCATACAATGTACCAACCCTAATGCAAAATGTTGTTTTCACCATGAGATTTCTCTATAAATGATTTATGTCTGTTATGCATTCTAAGTTTCTCACGATACTTCATTTTTGTTGCAATTGTTGGTAATATTTTCCTTAATTCAGAGGACTCCTTGTTAAGCTGAGGTGGCTATGTGAACTGGATTTTGTTTGGAGGTGAATTTAATGATGTAATATGAAATGTGTCGGTGAAAGACTGAGTTTGAATCGCTTCAAAGCTGACTAGATTTGCGACATGTAATAAAATGGGACAAGTGTTTTTACTTTGTATATCATCATTCTTTTTGAGATGTCATAGGTTAATAGGTATTGATTATCCTTCCGTTCTAGACAAAGAGTACGCTATTTTATTTTGAGATCTTTTATTTAAAGAGTTCGTTTTCAGAAATTATGCTTACAATTTTTGTAACATTTTTATCTTTACCTTCCACTTGTATTCAGTGGCGGATCTGAATTTTTTTTCATTGGGGTAACAAATTTTAACGTTAATTATTACATAAAAAAACTTAGAAATTACAATTGTCCTTTATGCGTTTTCATACTATGAAAACGTTTAATTACATCATCATTTGTAATGCTTCTAAACAACTCTCTCTCTCAATATAACATACAAAAGAGGAATATAGCTGTTAATCTGAGTAAATTACGATAATTTTTACCTTGAAAGAACCGTTGATCAATTAAACGTTGAAATATAACGGTTTACTTACTACCTTAAAAATGTCGTACAAAATAGTTCTATTCTTACACAGATAAAAAAAAATCACAGTTTTGCACAATCAAAAAATCCAGTGGGGTCACAATGTAAAATCCAGTGGTGTCACAATGTAAAACAACTTTATTTTACAAGGTAAAAAAAATATATTTTGATTTCAGTGGGGTCACTTGCCCCCTCACCCTAAATGGTGGATCCGCCCCTGCTTGTATTATAAACATCTTGGTTGTGTTTAAATATTTTTATAATTATGACCAACTCAATTCTATTGATATATCCCTTAATTATTAGACTTTTTAAACGTAAACTCTCTGAAAAAAAGAACATAAGGAGTATTTACAAGTATAGGTGAAGTCAATGCCCCATGTCATAAATATAATGACTAAATATAATTACAACTCCCGTTTCACCTAAAAAGTTAATTTTGAAAATTTTAATAATTAAAGGATACATAAATAATATTAGAATTAATCATAATTATAAAAATATTTTAGCAATATTAATATGTTTGTATCATATGTGGTAAAGTTGAAAGTTTTATGAAAATTAAAGTAGACTCTTTGAGTGGAACATTCTAAAATAGTATAGTGGACTCTTTCCCTAAAACGAAGAGAGTACCGACTATTGACATTCTTGAGAATCTTGACAACTCAACGAGAATCAAACAAGTTTCGCTTGCTTGACATCTTTTACCACAGGGTGACCTCATCGACTTTAATATATACAGTAGAGCAATTGTGCTGTATTATAGACTAAAGGGATTATTATATTTTTGACCAACGTACTAATTGGGGATTCCTGATTTTACCTACGTACTTTCATTAACCCAAAATTGACTAAGGTACTATCAATTTTGTTGCAATGTTGACCCTGCCGTTAAACCTCCATCCAAAAAATTAACGGCTAACGGTAAAAAAAATTACATTAACGGTAAAGGGTCCAAAATGATACTTGTGAAAAATGGGGGGCCCACCGGCTAAATTATAATAATTTATGAGAGGGGATGCATCCTTAATAACACTCTCTTTTGGCAGTAGCAGCATCTTAGACTCAATCGGAGTAGAAATCATCGGCGTGATGTCCCCAGTATCCATATGCATGCTCTTGGTCGTCCTCTTGGTCTACTCTCTCTCCTCCCCTTCCTCCTCCGACGAAACAATCCGAACCGCCGCTAACCTAGTCTACCTTGAAAACCCCTCCGACTCCACCGGCCAGAAGCTCGAATGATCCCTCCTCAACGCCCTAGTCTTCGTCATCCTCATCGCCGCGGTAACTTTCCTCCTCGTCCTCCTCTATTACTACAATTTCATAAATTTCTTGAAGAATTACATGCGATTTTCGGCTTTTTTCGTTCTGGGAACCATGGGTGGGTCGGTTTTTCTGTCGGTGATTCGACATTTTTCGATACCGGTTGATTCAATTACTTGTTTTGTTTTGATTTTGAACTTTCGTGGTGGGGTTTTGTCTGTGTTTTCCGATGGGGGTGCTATACCCATATTGTTGAGGCAGGGGTATATGGTTCTGTTGGGGATTTTCATGGCTGCTTGGTTTACGAAATTACCCGAATGGACTACTTGGAGTTTGTTAGTGGCATTGGCATTGTATGATTTGGTTGCGGTTTTGGCACCGGGGGGGCCTCTTGAACTGTTGGTTGAATTGGCCTCTAGTCGTGATGATGAGCTACCGGCTTTGGTTTGGTGGCGGTAGAAGGATACATTTTGGTTTCGGTGGGCCCCCCATTTTTCACAAGTATCATTTTTGACCTTTTACCGTTAATGTAATTTTTTTTACCGTTAATCGTTAATTTTTTGGATGAAGGTTTAACGGCAGGGTCAACATTGCAACAAAATTGATAGTACGTTGGTCAATTTTTGGTTAATGAAAGTACGTGGGTAAAATCAGGAATCCCCAATTAGTACGTTGGTCAAAAATATAATAATCCCTAGACTAAAAATATGATTTTTTTGGTTTCATTATTCTTGTCATTATTTCTTTAATTAATAAATTCCATGAAAATATTATTTTTCACGAAAAAATGATAGTGATACAAATATTGTTATACAAAATTGTCATACAAATATAGGTATCAAGCATTAGTATATAACTAGTTTTACACCCGTGCGTTAAACGCACGGGCCAAATACTATTCTATTTCACAGAAGGATAATATTTTATGCAAATACTATCCTAGTTCAAGCTTATTTTCATTGACTCCATCATAGGAAACATATATATTCATTGGTCCAAAATAAGTATCCCCTTTTCCTTTTTAGGATGTCCCAACAAAATAGAATTAATGTCTCTAGCACTCCATCTTCACCCTGATCTGGCGTGATTTCAATGGTCAACAGTTCTCCATTCTTTGAAACCGTATAAAAATCAACGATGAGAGAGAGAGAGAGAGAGAGAGAGAGAGAGAGAGAGAGAGAGATGCATAGGAGAGGTATTTATAGATAGAGAAAACGGAGGTGATTTCTGCAATAAAGTACAGAAATATTTCTCATTTATTATAAAGTAATAAACACAAGTACACCATTCAACTAATCTGATTCTCAAAGAAATGAAGAGTTTTTAAAAGTTGATTGGTTTGGTTTTGTATAGAACTTATCATAAGTGAGTTCTTCTATTAAAGATTATCATTAATTCGACTCCAATTTAAATACAAATTTGATATTTTCAAGGCAGAGTTTGTGAGCATTATTTATGTTCAGTGTTTTTTTAAGTAATATAAAAATATGTAAATTATTTCTTCTTCCAATGCATGACCAGATGAAAAATTAAATGAATAAGACTTTCTATTTTAGGCATGAGGTTTTTGGCGGGAAATTACCTGTTTTAGTAAGTGTGCCAAAATCACTTGTGTCATTATATATATATAGATTGGTTAAAAGTGACATCACATATTAAGTCATGTAATATTTAACCAATTACATACTTACCGTTTAAACTTATATGAAAAAAAATTGTACAAAGTATCTATCTTACTATTCATCTTTCTGATCAACCAAACGTTTGAACGAAAAAAATATAAGAAATCTCATTATGGAGAATCCCGTTATGGTGTCCTACAAGGCCGTAGTACAGTGGTCAAAGTAAAATAAAGTAGGATAAATTACAAATAACCCCCTCAACTATGGGTTGGGTTCGATGCCCCCCTTTAACCACCAATTGAAGCAATTTGTCCCTTAAACTATATCATTTTCTTTAATCGCAGCTTCTGTTTAACTATCATTTGAGTTGACGTAAAATATTCATCTGAGACTCATGTGACCATCTTTAAGTATTTTTTAATAATAAAATCATATTAGTGTTTCAATTGACTATTTTACTCTTATTGCTGTAAGAACCTCTTTGTACCAAAAAATGGTTAAAAAAAAAAGTAATTGCTTATCTTTATTTTGAATATTATTGTAAAAATAATACGTAAAGGTAATGTGAGTCTTAGCTGGGCAAATTCCGTTAATTCAAACAGTAGTGTCTAAATAGAAGGTGTAGTTTAAGAAAAGGGTTAAATGCACCAGTGGTCCCTGTACTTTACAACTTTCTAGCATTAGTCCCTGATTTCAAAAAATGAAACTTTGGGTCCAAAGTACGCTGTTTTTGTTCGACCGTGGTCCCTCCGTTAGATCCCGTTAGAATTTCGGGCGTTAACTCACTATGTGCTGCGCATGTGAGTTTTTTGAGGGCAAAAAAATAACTTCTATTTTTAATTTTTAAATAAGCCTTTTGATGAAACTTTGACCCTGAAAATGGCTAAAGCACATACAAAACCTAGCAGCCGTCGCTTCTCAAGTTTCAAGAAATCTCTTCCACTTACATGGAAAAATAATTTGATATAGGAAGAAAAAGAAAAAGACATGGAAAAATTTACAGTTCTTTAAGTGTTTCACACATACACACACACACACACACACACACACTTAGAGCATGTACAATGGGTGGGGAGCTTAAGGGGAGCTTAAGGGGAGCTTCCCACCATTTTCAATCAATTTTATTACAAAAATACCCTTAAAGCTACCCATTAGTTACTCAATTAAAAACCTCCTTCCAATGGTGGCACAAACTCTAATATTTTTACATACTCCACCATCTTTATCTCCATTCAATTAATATCTTTATATATTTATATATTAAATTCATAAAAATTGATCTGATGTCCAAATGAAATAAACCAAGTCTCTATTTATAGATAAAAATGTGTACTTTAATACCAAAAAATAAAAAATAAAAAAAAATAATTTTTTATGGTCGAAAATGACCAAAAACTGCTAAAAACAAATTTGCTACAGTAATGCTACAGTGTGTGTCAGGAATTTTTTTTTTTTTTAAACTTTAGCAAAACGGCATAGTTTTGAGCTCATTTAAAACTAAACTATGTCGTTTTGAAGAATTTTTTTTAAAGAATCATCTTAAGCTACGGTAGCTTAAGATGCTACCCAATTCCACTTTTTCCAATTTAGCTCCCGTGTAGCGACTTTGTTGGATCAAAAGCTACCGTGATGCTACTCTTTAGATGCTCCGTTGTTCATGGTCTTACACTTTCTCTCTCTCTCACACACACACACAGTCACAAGAGAACCAAGTCACCATGGTAGCAGAGGAACCATTCGGAACTATATGTGAAATAAGATTTGAGAAAATGATGTCCCAAAAAGATGGGAAAATTGCAGTAAGAATGGCTACATTTCTCAAGCCAACTGCCAAAAATGTGAAGGAGGCTGTAGCTATTCCCAATACCCCTCTGCTATCTAAAGTTCTCCCCCAAGCTCACTTAGTTATGGTGGATGAGGTGATTTAAGGCTTGCCGATGACTCGGTTCAATCGGGTGATCCACTCAGCGTCAGCGAGGATGGAAAGCATTGGGATTTGGGAGATTAATCGGGGAACTGGGGGGACATTTAATTGAGAGCAAGAAACCTCAGAAGATCTGGAAAGAATTGAATCAAACCGAGTGTATCGAATGTGGATCTAGAAAGAAGACCTTCTGGCGAAGGGTACCAATTGAAAAAAAAAACACGCCAAGATCTAAGCAAGTCAAAACCACACCATTGCTAGGGATTTGTAGTGAGAGAAAGAGGGTTTCCTCTGATATGAGCCTAATTATATTGGAGAAGATGAAGATCGAGCAGTAATGGCGCCTATTGCTATCACTGATGACGAGTTTGAAGCCCTGCCCTGAGTTGCTGAAAATTAAAAATGAGTATAGCTTAAAATGAAAATTAAAAATGAGTATAGTTTAAGCGTGAACCTGCGAGTTTCGTCTTCAAGAAGAACATCGGTGGTGTCCCTCAATCGGTCATAGAAGTGGGCATCAACAAGCTTTGAACTGTTTCTCTCTGGTGGAAGAGAGAGAGGAAATATTAATCAAAATTTAAAAATAAAAAATAAAAATTACTTTTTTGCCCTAAAAAAACTCACGTGCACAGCACATGATGAGTTAACGGCTGAAATTCTAACTGCATCCAATGGAGGGACCACGAGCGAACAAAAAGCAGCGTACTTTGGACCAAAATTTTCACTTTTTGAAATCGAGGACTAATGCTAGAAAGTTCTAAAGTACAGGGACCACCGGTGCATTTAACCCTTAAGAAAATGTTATAGTTGAGGGGGCACATTGCTTCAATTATTAGTTGAGGGAAATAACTCAAACTTAACCCGTAGTTGAGGGGGCTATTTGTAATTTACCCAATAAAGTACTCCCTCCGTCCCTAAATTATTGTCTGGGTTGACCCGACACACGGATTAAGAAAACTCAATTGACTTGATTATTAATATTGGAATAGTATTGAAAAAGTATGTTGTTTCCTTTAATGCCCATATGTATGTTGCCCATAATTAAAGTAGGAAGAAAAAGTAAGGGTAAAATAGTAAAAGTAATGTTCTAAAAAAGAAAGTTTCAAACAAAATAATTATTTTGGGATGGACGAAAAAGAAAAAGAAGACAATAATTTAGGGACGGTGGGAGTATTATGGTAAAATGTTCACGTTTTGGCTACATTTTGACTTTACATTAATTCGTTGGCAATGGTAATTGACTGGTTCTTGTGGTAGTTTTACTTCTACAGTGGATCCAATGTGATCTTACTATGGAGGCATTTGTCCTTAATTATAACAAAATAAAATTTTCATTATAACGATAGGATTCTCATTTTCGATCCTTATTTTTGTCATCCAAACAAAACCATAGTGATTTAACGAGAAACTCCATAAAGAATGCGAAAGTAAGGTCTTGTTTTGGATTGTTATGTTGTTTTGTAGTATTTTATTTAGTTTTCATAACTAAAGAATCAAAAAGTTAGAGAAATACAAAAAAACTAAGATCAATTAGTGAGAAAATTTTAAAAAATTAAGGAATCACCGAGGTACGTCAGACACCAGCGTATGCATAAACCTTTTTGAAAAGATCTGTTTCTAGTGTCCGACCATTCCTCGACCCAAAGAAAGAAAAAATGGGCTCGCAATATTCCTTTGTTAATAATTAGGGGAAATTGTGGGCCGGTATATTTTAATAAATTTTTAACCGCTAAAGTTTATTTTTGATGCATCGCGATGCAGATAAGGAGATGTATTATTTGATATCAGACGATGCACGCATTTGTCATCACGATGCATCAATTTGAAACCGCGATGCATTGATTTAGAACCATGTTGCATCATACTCCTAAAAAGTGTACTGGTGATTTGATTGTATTATAGGACAGTAAAACGCCTCAAAATCCACCAAAGTGGATCTGCCCAAACTTTTTTCTAATAATTAGGAGAAATTGCAGGTCGGTCCCCTTTAGAGAATATTCAACCGCATAAGTCGACTATATTTGTTTTTATTCGCTTAAGTCCCTTTTAAGTGATAAATTGATTATTTGTTTCAAAACTGCTCCAGTATCAACATATGATAATTTTTAAGTGTATTTTGTGCATCGTCGTTGTGTGAAATATGCATCGTCAATATATTTCGTGATTTTTGTGCTAAAAAATATGCATAGTCAAGTATAAAATGTGCATCGTTAATGTATTTTTGTGATTTTTGTGGTAAGAAATGTGCATCGTCAATTATAAGATTACTATTTTAGTTTTATGGTAAAAATATGTATCGTCAATTATAACAGTACTATTTATTCAGCACTTTTGTTTGTGTTATGAAATGTGTATCATCAAGTATAATCTTGTGCATCGTCAATTATAACAGTAATATTTCAGTATAAAATGTGCATCGTGAAAGTGTTTTTTATGCATCGTTAATGTAATAATTATAATTTTTATTAATTCATATTGTTATTACAAAAGTTATCAAGAATATAATCCATAGCACTCTGTTGCATAAAAAGACTCGATGTCGTCGAATAAGCTGTTTAATACTACTCAAAATAGTTCATTCCCTCAACATTGACCACAGAGCTAATAATTAAATTGTTTTGCATAACTATCTCAATATACAACCAACAACAAAGTCGGCTGAGGAATTGGTCTCAGATGCATCGCCCTCAATGTAGTAGCGAGCCCTAAATGCAGTCAAATACACGTAGTAAGCAGGCGAAACTGCAAAAGCAATGAACACAAATGTGAAATTAAAGTTGGCTTAAACAAGGTCCACAAAACAAGTAGAATGAAAAGTAATTTGTTTACAAACCAATGGAGACAGATCGAGTGCAGCTCGCGTATCTGAAAAAATATTATTGAGATTATAATAGAGGATTTGAATATGAATTCAACATATAATTTGTATAATATCAAGTATAACTATATGCATCGTTAATTATAATAGTAATATTTTCGGTTTTTGTGTTTAAAGAATGTGCATCTTCAAGCATAATTTGTGCATCGTCAATTATAAAAGTACTATTTTCAATATAATATGTGCAACGTGAAGTGTTTTTTATGTATCATCAACTGTAATAATTTTATTTTTTATTAATTTATATTGTTATTGCAAAAGTTATCAAGAATTTTATCCATAGCTCACAATTGACATTTTATAATATGAATTTGGTGTTATGAAATAGGAAAACGTTTTGATTCGATTTGATGCTTTGTTTTTTGTTAGAAAGTTGTGCATCACAAGTAAAAAAGATTGTTTGTGCATCGTCTTGTGTTACGATGTACCATATTTTTGTGATGCGATGCACGCTTTGCCGTTTCGTGTTTACGTGCATCCCGTTGTGTTGCAATGTATCATTAATGTCTTTTGCGATGTACGAGTCCACGTTCGTGTTTTTAAAGGACATAGATGACATTTTGCAAAAAATGTTCTTTAGCGATTGAAAACAATTATAGTGAACTTTAGCGAATGAAAATTATTTAAAAGAAACATGCTTGAATTTTGCCCTAATAATTAAGTTAGGGTAAATTACAGGCCGATCCTTTTTAGACATTTGTAATCGCTCTAATCCACCATATTTTTTTTTTAAATCGAAAAAAGCACTTTTGAGGTAAAATGACGAAAATGTCATTAATGAAATTTGACCAGACACGCGCTGCATCGCGATTCAAAAGTCGATGCATCAGGATACATCAGTTTCTGCATCGCGATACAGATTTACCGGAGAAATTTTAGGAATTAGTCGATGCATCCGATGCATCTCGATGCAGATTTACCGGAGAAATTTTAAGAAGTAAGATTTACCACTGCATATTCAAAGTAGATGCATCGTTTTCTGCATCGCGATGCATTAGTTACTGCATCGCGATGCAGATTTGCCGAAGAAATTTTAGGAAGTAAGATTCACCAAATAAAATTTAAGAAAGAAGATATCTACAAGCAGTTGTTCTCCCCCGTATATCCACAAAAATTGAATTTTTTCGCTATAAGCTATTAAATTGGAATGGAAATGAAGATTCACTAGATGAATTTTAGGAATGAAGATTTACCGGAGAAATTTTAGGAACAAACTATTAGAATGAAAAGAAAGATTCACCGGAGAAATTTTAGGAAAAAGTTTCATGCATTCCAATTCAAAAATCATGCATCCCGATGTAAACATAATTATGTAAACATAATTCAAAATCATGCATCGCGATGGAAACATAATTCAAAATTATGCATCGCGATGCATCGGTTTGTGCATCGGGATCCATCGGCTTTGATTTTTTCTCACTATTTTCCTTCACATTTATCTCCCGAGTTAGACAGATTTAACTCCCGGCAATTGATCACCTTTTATTTCCACGAAAATCAACTTTCTTCACTATAAACTAATGGAATGGAAACAGAGATACATCGGAGAAATTTTAGGAAGGGATTCACCAGAGAAATTTTAGGAAGAAAGGAAGATTCACTGGAGGAAAAAATTTAAGAAGAAGTTATGGGAAGATTCACCGGAGAAATTTTAGGAAGAAAAAGAAGATTCATCGGAGAAATTGTAGAAAGAAAATAAGATTCACTATAGTTGGTTTGGATGAAAGAGAAGGGGGCGTTTACAGAAAGCCATAGTTGATTTGGATAAAAAAGACGGAAGCATTTTAGAAAAAAATTATCAAAATGTCTTTTTTTAATTTAAAAAAAAATGGACCGAAAGTGTTAAAAAATTTTAAAAATGACAGGGCATCAATTTCTCCGTTAAGTTTTTTCATTGGGCCCAATTGAGGGTTGCTTTTACTGGAAGTAGAGAAAATCTGAAAGCAGTTAACAGTTTTACTAACAGTAGAGTTAGAAGCAGGTTTAACTAACACAGTCAGCGTTATCATCACATACTCTCTGTAGATGAAAACTAAGGCAAATCAAAATTCCGTCGACTCATATCAATCCGTCATAATCCCTCCGCCACTCCCAATCGTGTACCCGAAGTAAACGCCATCTCTTCCATTTTCAGGTTCCCCCTCCACCTCTCTCTCTCACACACTCGCACAAACAAAAACTTCCAAAAACTAATTTCATTATTGATAGGATCGGGACTCTGATTTGTTACACTTGTCGAGTTGTTGTCAGATTTAGTACAATTGGAGTTTTGAGTTTCATCATTTCCTGGTTTTGATTGTCGAAGAACTCATCTTTTAGGGTTTACTACTCACATATGATCCTTTTGTTATCTATTACCATCGGATGGTTCGTTTCGAATTCACTTATACTGGGAATATTGTTAAATAGGTGATCTGGCGTTGAAATTCACTATATATATATATATATATATATTTATTTATATTTATATTTGGTTGATTTAGATTTTGATTAATTTAGATGGTTTTGATTTTGTTGGCGATTGTTTGTATTGAGGTGCTAAAATTTTAATACAGTTAAACTGGCAGCAGTATCATTATGTAGGTTAGCTGGTCTCGAAATGCATCAGAGATATTTGGTTGATTTAGATTTTGATTAATTTAGATGGTTTTGATTTTGTTGGCGATTGTTTGTATTGAGGTGCTAAAATTTTAATACAGTTAAACTGGCAGCAGTATCATTATGTAGGTTAGCTGGTCTCGAAATGCATCAGAGAATTTTGATATACATACATACATACATACATATATATATATATACACACACACATATATATATATATATATATATATATATATTGATATTTTGGTGAATTGATAGGGTTTTTGATTTTTGCAGGTGATTGTAAGGTACTTGTGTTTGGTGGGGATTTTTGAATTTGAAGTGATAATCACAAGATGAGTCAGAAAGGCTTGATTTATAGCTTTGTTGCAAAAGGAACTGTTGTTCTGGCCGAGCATACACCATATTCTGGAAACTTCAGTACCATTGCAGTCCAATGCTTACAGAAGCTGCCTCGTAACAGCAGCAAATACACATATTCATGTGATGGGCACACCTTTAACTTCCTCCTAGACAGTGGATTTGGTATTTGCCCTCAACTGTTTTGAGTTAATTTTTTCTGTACAACCCGTGTCTTCTTTTCCCTGTTTTTAAAATGTTTTGTGACAATCTTATCTGTGTTGTGCAGTCTTTCTTGTTGTCGCGGATGAATCGGTTGGGAGGAGTGTGCCTTTTGTGTTTCTTGAGAGAGTGAAGGATGACTTTAAGAAGCGTTATGGTGCTAGTATTGGTGATGGCTCACACCCACTTGCCGACGATGATGATGATGATGATTTATTCGAAGACCGGTTTAGCATTGCATACAATCTTGACAGGGAATTTGGGTGAGTTGTTTTTATTCTCTGTAAGACTTATGCTTGATATATCTATAATCTAGTCTCGTGGTTTGTCGTTCCTATGTATGCATTTTGAAGTTTCTTTTTTTTCTCTCTCTCTCTCTCTCTATATATATATATATATATATATATATATATATATATATATATTTGCATACTAGTCCAAAGCTTAAGGAGCACATGGAATATTGCTTGAATCATCCAGATGAAATGAGTAAGCTGTCCAAACTGAAGGCTCAAATAACAGAAGTCAAAGGCATAATGATGGACAATATAGAGAAGGTAAATGTCTCTTCTTTCGCTAGTTGTATAGGTAGTAAAATTGTGCATGCATGATAAACGATATAATTACCTTAAGGCACTGAACATGACGAGTAGATACTATACCAAATCATTCAATTTGTATCAATTGTTTCAGGATTCTAATAGAAGATGAATAGGACGAAAACTGTCCCTGCAGTTAGTGATAATGTGGGGCTGTATTGTCAAAAAGAAAAACGGGGAGAAGGCTAACCTGCTAAAATAGGTGGGCAGGTTAGCTTTCCCCGTGTGTGTGTATATATATATATATATCTAATTTCTCTGGCCGAACTTAGAGGGCAATCCCACAAAAAGCCCCGAACACCTGAGGTGAATGAGAAGTAAGAAAAAGTACTTACTCAAAAAGCCAAATAAAGAATAGGGTCTGATTGTTGAAAATGATGAGGTTAGTTCTATCCAAATATTACGAAGACCAGCAATTCTAAATGAGCATCCTTTGGGATGTTTGTTGGTCTTTGAAGTATTTTCCATTATTTTCTCTCCCAAAGAGCTTCCAATTCTAAATAAGCAGACCCTTAATTGTTAAGGACCTGATCCAGGACTCATTAGCTAAAGCCCCATTGTTGCGAAAATTTACAAGTGTAGGCTTGTCAATGGATCTGATTTTGATCCGAATAAGATATGAGTCCGATGTTATTATTAGGATATGGATTGAGTGCTTCAATCCGATTATTTAAATATGATCCGATTTGTTAATGCGATACTTAACAAATATTAAGGTTGGTCTGTACCGTTAATGACCTGATCTTATTTAGTTTAAAAAGTATATTAATATTGTATTATGTTGAGCTCTCAAACATTTGATAATTCCTATGTCAACCATATATAAAGCCTTTTTAGCAAAGTTCCTTAACATAATTGCCAGTCATGTTTCTGTGGCTTGAACATGAGAATTTTCATATGTTCTTGAACTTTGATCGAATAGCTTGATTTTTTTTATAAAATATTTTAGGTCGGGTAAAATACTATCCAATCCAAATCCAAAAGTTTTAGGATATGAGCATTGAAATATCCCGAGATAATTCAATCGATCCGAATCCGGTAATCTTGTAACAAATTGGATTTGAATGGAGGTAGATCCGATCTTTTCACAGGCCTACCATGGAGTCAAGGAAGTGAATGTGATTCACGGTGCACAAGCATCGGAACATAAAGCTTCGTAAACCCTCCTCTATTGCTTGCGTGTTGGATTTCACAGCCTTGAATTGGACCATGCAAAGGCTCTAATATGGAAAAGGAATTTCTAGTTGCCTTGTGCCAAATTATTTTGGTACCGAAAGGGTAAAGGTTTTTGAGAGCGAGATGAAGAAGCATAGAAGGATCAAGAAAGGATCAACAAGAGTAACAACCCAGTGCTAAAGATTCCAAAAACGCCAATCGGAAAACTTCCCAAAAGGACAAGATCTAAAAGCGGAATTGATGTGATTCCAAACGAGACTCACAAGTTATATTGAATTTGGAACCACGTTTTAGAAGACAAATCTCGCGGAAAGACAATCCAAGGACTTGAATAACAATCAAAAGAACCGCAACCCCTAACTCATTATGGAATTAAGAACCTTGGTATATTCGAAACTCTTAACTATGAATGATTAAGAACCACGAATTAAAAGTAAACACAAACTCAATCCAAAGTTTTCAAAATTCTAACAAAACTTAATTTGTCAAAAAGAGTTGAAAATTCACACAATTTAATTAATAAAAATCTCTCTCTACAAAGTGAAAAGGGACCTTTATATAGGCTTAGAAAAATAAAGATTAATCTAACTAGGATACTTTTAACTACTAGAAGACTAATAAAACTAATAAAATCTGAAATAGAATCCTAGTTAAAAAAAAATAAACAAAACACGCTTAAAAGTCAGAGAAGAAAACAAAGGAGTAAGTCACGGCCAAAGGACTCCTTTGAGGGAAGGAAACACGGTTTCCCCCTTGCGTTCACACCTTGCAAATGGCTTGGACAGCTTGGTGCTTCTAGAACTCCTTTACAAGGTTGAACTCTTTCACATGGTTTGGACAGCTTGCAACAAGTGGAACACGGCTGGAATTCATCAAGGTCTCTAGAAAACATGTTTTATTAGACCTTGTCACATGGTAAAACATGGTTTTACTCTTTTGTGTTCACACTTGAGAACACGTTTTTGAAGAGTAAATCATGGCTGAAAAATAGAAGTCTTCTAGAAGAACTCCTCTTCTTGGGCTTGAACCACATTTAGTATTTTGGGCTCTTTAATTGTCTCCCATGCTTGGGCTCGAGCTTGAATTTGTAAAATAAGGCTTACCAAAGCTTGGCTCATCCTTTTAGCTCTTGATTTTGTTATTGGCCCATCCTTAATTTTCAATGGTTCATTGGACTTGCTTAGTGGATCCTCATTGGTGTTGCTTGATGGTCCTCCATCATTCCCTTCTCCTTTGAAAGGATTTGTCCACAAATCGGCTTTACCTACATCAAATGAACGCAAATCAGAAATAGAGAAATAAGCACGAATATTATCCTTATCAATCAAATCCAACTTGAAGACATTGTCAAACACATGCTCCACCATGAACCTTGCTCGAACATGTAATGAAAACTCAACAAGAGGACTCAAAACAAGATCATCAAAAGAGTCAAAATAAAACAAGTTTGTTATCAAGAAAGAACACATCCTAGGCATGCTAGGTAGGCTAACATTGTTATGAGATAAAGTATCCTCTACATTCTTAGGAAACTTAACACAACCAAACTCATAATCACCAAGTTTTCCACCAAAGTTATGGGTATTATCAAGGAAATCTTCATTTTGTCCAAAACCCAATAACTTAGTTGTTAAAGAAGAAGGTAAGCCAATACTATGAGAATGCGTATGAACTACAACAATCTCATTATACGGATCATATCCCCACTTGAACCTCACAACCTTCTTGTTTAATTTGGGAAACATATCAACAA
Organism: Platycodon grandiflorus; assembly: GCA_016624345.1. Lineage (NCBI taxonomy): Eukaryota > Viridiplantae > Streptophyta > Magnoliopsida > Asterales > Campanulaceae > Platycodon > Platycodon grandiflorus. The sequence continues at coordinate 8,388,896 of CM028368.1, forward strand.
AAATCTGTAGAATATAAACAACACATGGAAGAGAAAATTGGGGTGACATGTTAGTATAAAAAGATTTCTCTTTGGAAAGGAGAACTATTTCACTATGCTTTTCCCACAACTCCCTCTTAATCTCACCACTCATTGCATAGAAACTCTCATTTTTTCCCCTCCACTCATTCTTTCTACTCAATTCTATTTTTTCACTCCTTTTATTTTCTCTTTTACCTTCTCTCTGTTTCCCTCAATTTCTCCTTTTTCTTTTCTTTTTCTTCCTCACTTTTCTCGTTTGATTCACTCATCCTCACTTGATCTTTCCTCACCTTTGTGGGGATAAGGGAATAAGAACAATAGTTTTTCCACCATACTTGAAAGAATATTTGTTGGAGTAACCATCAAAAGAAACCTTTCAGTCGAACTCCTATGGTCTACCCAACAAGAGATGACTAGTTTGCATAGGTACAACATCACACAACACCTCATCCTTGTACCCCCCAATAGAGAAATTAACCATCACTTGCTTGTGCACCCTCAACTCACCACACTCATTAGGCCATTGTAATTTGTAGGGATTAGGGTGTTTAAAAGTGGTTAAATTCAGCTTCTCTACCATCTCTATGCTAGCCACATTGGTACAACTCCCTCCATCAACAATCACCATAAATACTCCACCATTCACCAAACATCTAGTGTGAAAGATATTCTCTCTTTGCAATTGGTCTTCATCTACCACTACATGAGTATTAAGAGAACGTTTCACTACTAATGCATAGCCTTCCTCGGCATCACACTCTACGACTTTCTCATCACTCTTTTCACTTTCGGATAGCACCTCTCCATCATTTTGAATTATCATTACCCTCTTATTTGGGCACTTATTGGCTTTATGCCCCAAACCTTGGCACTTAAAGCACTTTATGGTACGAGGTGTAGAAGTAGAAGAAGCACTCTTATTTTTGTCCTCTTCCTTAGGTTTTGAAACATCACCTTGGGGTTTGGATGGCTTGATAGTGCTTGGTTCAGATTTTTCCTCTTTGTACTTGCTTTGAGTTGGATAGTTGGAAGTATAGGTTTTTGAGTAAGAACTCGTCCTTCTCTTGAGTTGCCTTTCAATTTTCATGGCCGTATGTGTGACGACCCGAGTCCGGGGTTCGATGTTGAACCCCAACTCGGTGCGCCAAACTAACAAGAACAATCAAAGAGAGCGAGTTACAAAAGCCCAAAACTAAAATTATGCAGCGGAATACAAGTTAAAATGTGAGTTTCAAAAACTCGAACAACAACTAAACAGAATAAAGCGAGCCACAACAGCTCAAGATTAAACCGATGCAGCGGAATACTAACAACAAGGCAGTGGAGTAACAAATGAACTTGAGCCTCAAAGCTCGAATATCAAGAATCCCAACATATAATAATAACCTCCACGGCTAAACAATACGCCGGAGAACAACACTAAAGATAAACCCAATAATTAAAACCTCAACGGCCAAATACACGAGCCGGAGAATCAATAATACTTAAATACCACGAGTCAGGAATCTAAAATAATATAGTACGACAACCGGCGCAACTACACTAGTCGGCACCAAAATACAAATCTAACGAATACAACTATTTCTACCCATAGACTAAGTTTACATAACTTAGTGAACCTCACAATCTCACAATACAAGAAATTAGAAGGAAATGACAATATAAATACATCTTGCTAACTCCAAGCTCCAAGACTCGCTGCGCTGGAACTTAACCTGCAAACTGAGGAGGTTGTTGGGTGAGTCTAAAAGACTCCGTAAGATACTATAATGTATTGGGTGCTATAAGTATGAATGTAATAGTAAACCAAGACTCTATATGCACTAATCTTGGTAAAAGTTTTAACCTAATCAATAATCAACAAGTTACTACGTGTGACTATATGGCATGGCATTATGCACAACAATATAGCAGGAAAGTAAACATATAGGAGCATATAAAGGCAACCAACCCTATACTGGCGAGAGGCTCAATGATCGCCAACCGTCCCATACCAGTTGGAAATCATGACCAACATTCGCTTATATAGGAAGCACATAAGAGCGGTAAAGTAACCACATAAAGGTGGATATGGTAGATTCGAGGTACACCTCCGAATCCCTTGTAACACTTCCGACCTTATGGCTCCATGAAGCCATAGTATATGATGGTGCTGCTGCTGCTATACACCAATATCAAGGATCGACCAAAGAAACAGTAATAGATGATTATGCCGCTGCTGCTGTACATAAATCACAAGAGACCGATGCTCGTATCCCAGAACTACATGAATGTACCCGATCGCGTCAAGCACGATCTACAAGTACTCGCTAGAACCGTTTTCCGTATTCACGTCGACGTATCGCTCGATCCCCTACGACCCGAGACAAATACGGATCTAGCCACTTACAAATATCACAGGGACCGGTATTCGTATCCCACGGATATATAAAAATGTCGACACATACACAGTTGCGTTTATTCCGTACAACTGTGGGGCTAGAGAAACCCCTACCGTGGCCAACGGTAGGGCATGGCCGATGTATTGGCCTTCGGCTATTACGTAGCCCGGCTCCCGCAATAACCGAGCAATACACCCCCAAATGCACATATGCCAGCTGGACTCGATGCAATGCACAAGTAGATGTTTACTCGACATTTAAAATAAACGGTCATACTCCAAAGTAGGGAGTATACCACAACAACAACATTCAATAACGGTACGAATGATTCAAGTAGGTCACAATAAGCCTACAATAACAAATCAACAAAGTGTGCTAGTAAATATTAAACACACGATCAATCATCAAAGTAGGATGATTGTCCTATCACATTCTAGAACAATCACACAATGTCTGTAAGAATCAGTCACAACTAGAATATAACTCGTAAAGTGTTCAATGGAAATACACCATCTCATGTCGACTCAGCTAGAGTCGTTACCCATTTTTAAAACATCGGGACGAACCGTAGTATCGTCCCTAGATAACTACATTAAACGAAATACTCCAAATTTAGTGTATAACCACTCATATAAGTCCTGCAAGTTCATTGCGAATAGTCACTTACAAAAATCTCAGAAAGTCACTAGTACTTGAGATTTAACAAAAACAACGTTTACAACTCAACAAGTCTCTAAATCACGGAGACTAGCAAAAATGATAACTTATTCGGCACTGCGCAGCTGTACTATTAAATTCACCAAATATTCCACAAAAACCCAAATATTACAATTATTCCATATTTAGAAACTAGACATCTGGAACTATATTTTACCACTTTGAATTACCTCATTTGGACTTATAATCATCAAGAATCAGTCACTTAAAGTTGGAACTAACACCCAGAATTTCCAGCAACAGTTTACTCGGCGCAGCGATAAAATACAACCTAAACGAGGTACTTCCCGACCTCTAAAATTCATGAAAATTTACAGAGAACTAACTAACATACATAACAACAACATATCCAAAATTCAGCAAATTCCCAATAGTAGATTAGTACCAGAATTTTCACGAAATTAGCCCAAAACAGGGACTGCAACTAACTTGAAATTCATGTGTTTTTCGTTCTAACTTGTAATTAACATTTCACCAAATATTCTACGCATGTCCAAATATTATGAATCTTATATACCCAGAAACTAGACATTCTAAATTACAATTTACCATTTTAAATCAGTCCATTTGGACTTATATTCATCAACATGCAACCACATAAAGATTGAACTACTACTCAGATTTTCCAGCAACGATTCATTCTGCGCAGCGATATAACAAGACCCATTTGAGGTACTTCCCAATATCAAAACTCAATGAAAATTTACAGGACATTACTAAACATATTAATGTAAAACATATCCAAAAATCATACAATTCTCATGGACGGATTTTTCCCAGAAAATTCAACAATATGCCTTAAAATTGTGACAAATCTGATTTTTATAACTAAGCATTTACTTCCAAATATTATCATGTCTTCTCCCAATTATACATGCAACCTCAAACAACAACACAATATATCATAACATTAGTTAGAGCAACAAATCACATGTTTCTTCCAAGGATTTAACACAAAAATGATCAACTAAAACCACCTGTATGCTCTACTCTTCCATTTCATCTCATAATCAATCAAAATATTATAGTTACTTACCTCTACCAAAATTAAACCATGAAAGTCAGCATGCAATCCATGGAAAGTGTTCCTCTTGTCAAGAGCTTCGCAACGGTGAAGACGGATCGTCGATCGGACAAGTGAAGCTCAAGATATCATCATTTCTCTCTCTAAACTCTCTCTACTCTCTCTCTTGTTCATGGTTGAAGAGGACGAAAATGAAAGATATTTTAGGCCTCTCATGGTGTTTAAGAGTCTGAGAAAGCCTGGTCAAAGAGTCATAAGTTGTTGCCTAACCTTGGTCAAAGCAAATTGGTCAAATGGTGAAGTCACTTAAAACCTAGTCAAAGCTGTCCCAAATCTGTTCTCAGTCAACTTTAAATACATGCCTAGGATGATGTACAAGTTCAAAATTACAAATAATATATGGTTTTAAAGGTCTTTGAGTCTAGTTTACACAGAATCAAACAGTTTGCAAATCCGAGTTTTGTAGACAAATCTATGGCCAAATTACTACAGACTGTTCGGATGGACATAAATTCGGGTTTAAGCATGTATCCATGCTTTTGTGTGTATCTTTTTCTATCTTAAGGTTAAAACACACTCAAAACTCAACCTAATCAACCCATATTGATGCACGAATGACAAAGAACTCAAGACTCAAACATACCCAAAGTTAAACACACGAAACAACACTCGAATTGACCCGACATACGAGTGAACTAGGAAAGAAGTAGGATCGGGGTATTACATCCTCTCCCCCTTAAAAGAATTCGACCGCGAATTCATAAGTTGAACATCTACGGTGAATACATATCTTACAACAAGGCTTTACCAAAATATTCACTAAGGAAACCGCTATCAATAGCGAGTTGAAGACTAATGGACAAAATGAATCATTTTGAATTAGAGATCAGCGATCTCATTAAGGCTCGCGCACAATATTCCTCAAACAAGTATGATTTCGCGACATAAGAAATCTCTAGGTTATTGCGAGACTAACTACCGTCTCTAGTCAAGTTCAAGCTTAAAGTACACCTTGTAGAGTCATACTAAGTCATCTCATATACAATTTAATAATCACATGCTCACCACTGAGGTGACTAATATCGACTCTAAATCTCTAAGGTCGAACAAACATACAACACACGTGACAATACACAAGTCACAAATAGCTAATCACAAGCTTATAACTAATGACGTTCAATCGAGCACGATTGCTTATACAAATATCGATACATATCAAACCATTTCACAAGGAGTGATAAACAATCCACACAAGATGCACAAACATATTCAAGTACACAATCTCATTTACTTGTCCATTCCGTTTGGTAATAAGGTTTGGCAATTTCTATCTAATATGCTATCAACTTAGTCATCGACGAATATCTCTTGACAACCAAATCAGGGGCCCTTCTGAAGTGGCTTCAAAAGCTTCCATCGCAGGGCGTTAGGGACAAGTGGTTACAAATATGCCCTTTTAGAATCGGTCTCATGCACATAGGTAGCAAATACAAGCAAATGTACCTAAGTGCAACATATGTTTCTAATATGTACAAGTTTTGCATTCCATGATGTGATATGCAAGAATGAGGTGTCTAAGTTAATACGGACTCAAGATCTCGCACTAACGTAACTCGACAGTCATACTAACCAGTAAAGAACTCGTGACCCAGATTCTCGGGTCTTCTACCTCTATTTCTTCAAACAATTACCAATCTCAAGCCTAAGACGTTCCTTAAAGCGTTTGGCTTATACCTTTCTACGACTAACAAGATCACCCAAGTTGGCCAAATCACAATACTAAACCTTCCAAAAAACTTACTCTAGTTGTCATCCATCCAGCGAGGACTTAAAGTGCACTCAATAATCTCCTCAAGAGAAATAACAGACTCCATATCATTAGTTTCCGCTCCCACGAGCGAAAGAACTCAACAATTCCAATCCTACATGGATTATCTCCACAACTTATCAACATCCAAGATACATCTAAACACAAACACTCGACGTTAATCACTCAACCCAAAACCCAAATCACCTAAGCCGAGGATCTGCCCCGGCGGCTAACTTAAGCTCGATACCAAGCGTGACGACCCGAGTCCGGGGTTCGATGTTGAACCCCAACTCGGTGCGCCAAACTAACAAGAACAATCAAAGAGAGCGAGTTACAAAAGCCCAAAACTAAAACTATGCAGCGGAATACAAGTTAAAATGTGAGTTTCAAAACTCGAACAACAACTAAACAGAATAAAGCGAGCCACAATCAAGATTAAACCGATGCGGAATACTAACAACAAGGCGGTGGAGTAACAAATGAACTTGAGCCTCAAAGCTCGAATATCAAGAATCCCAACATATAATAATAACCTCCACGGCTAAACAATACGCCGGAGAACAACACTAAAGATAAACCCAATAATTAAAACCTCAACGGCCAAATACACGAGCCGGAGAATCAATAATACTTAAATACCACGAGTCAGGAATCCAAAATAATATAGTACGACAACCGGCGCAACTACACTAGTCGGCACCAAAATACAAATCTAACGAATACAACTATTTCTACCCATAGACTAAGTTTACATAACTTAGTGAACCTCACAATCTCACAATACAAGAAATTAGAAGGAAATGACAATATAAATACATCTTGCTAACTCCAAGCTCCAAGACTCATTTGGAACTTAACCCGCAACCGAGGAGGTTGTTGGGTGAGTCTAAAAGACTCCGTAAGATACTATAATGTATTGGGTGCTATAAGTATGAATGTAATAGTAAACCAAGACTCTATATGCACTAATCTTGGTAAAAGTTTTAACCTAATCAATAATCAACAAGTTACTACGTGTGACTATATGGCATGGCATTATGCACAACAATATAGCAGGAAAGTAAACATATAGGAGCATATAAAGGCAACCAACCCTATACTGGCGAGAGGCTCAATGATCGCCAACCGTCCCATACCAGTTGGAAATCATGACCAACATTCGCTTATATAGGAAGCACATAAGAGCGGTAAAGTAACCACATAAAGGTGGATATGGTAGATTCGAGGTACACCTCCGAATCCCTTGTAACACTTCCGACCTTATGGCTCCATGAAGCCATAGTATATGATGGCCGCGCTATACACCAATATCAAGGATCGACCAAAGAAACAAGAATAGATGATTATGCCGCTGTACATAAATCACAAGAGACCGATGCTCGTATCCCGTAACTACATGAATGTACCCGATCGCGTCAAGCACGATCTACAAGTACTCGTTGTGAACCGTTTTCCGTATTCACGTCGACGTATCGCTCGATCCCCTACGACCCGAGACAAATACGGATCTAGCCACTTACAAATATCACAGGGACCGGTATTCGTATCCCACGGATATATAAAAATGTCGACACATACACAGTTGCGTTTATTCCGTACAACTGTGGGGCTAGAGAAACCCCTACCGTGGCCAACGGTAGGGCATGGCCAGATGTATTGGCCTTCGGCTATTACGTAGCCCCGGCTCCCGCAATAACCGAGCGTCAATACACCCCCAAATGCACATATGCCAGCTGGACTCGATGCAATGCACAAGTAGATGTTTACTCGACATTTAAAATAAACGGTCATACTCCAAAGTAGGGAGTATACCACAACAACAACATTCAATAACGGTACGAATGATTCAAGTAGGTCACAATAAGCCTACAATAACAAATCAACAAAGTGTGCTAGTAAACATTAAACACACGATCAATCATCAAAGTAGGATGATTGTCCTATCACATTCTAGAACAATCACACAATGTCTGTAAGAATCAGTCACAACTAGAATATAACTCGTAAAGTGTTCAATGGAAATACACCATCTCATGTCGACTCAGCTAGAGTCGTTACCCATTTTTAAAACATCGGGACGAACCGTAGTATCGTCCCTAGATAACTACATTAAACGAAATACTCCAAATTTAGTGTATAACCACTCATATAAGTCCTGCAAGTTCATTGCGAATAGTCACTTACAAAAATCTCAGAAAGTCACTAGTACTTGAGATTTAACAAAAACAACGTTTACAACTCAACAAGTCTCTAAATCACGGAGACTAGCAAAAATGATAACTTATTCGGCACTGCGCAGCTGTACTATTAAATTCACCAAATATTCCACAAAACCCAAATATTACAATTATTCCATATTTAGAAACTAGACATCTGGAACTATATTTTACCACTTTGAATTACCTCATTTGGACTTATAATCATCAAGAATCAGTCACTTAAAGTTGGAACTAACACCCAGAATTTCCAGCAACAGTTTACTCGGCGCAGCGATAAAATACAACCTAAACGAGGTACTTCCCGACCTCTAAAATTCATGAAAATTTACAGAGAACTAACTAACATACATAACAACAACATATCCAAAATTCAGCAAATTCCCAATAGTAGATTAGTACCAGAATTTTCACGAAATTAGCCCAAAACAGGGACTGCAACTAACTTGAAATTCATGTGTTTTTCGTTCTAACTTGTAATTAACATTTCACCAAATATTCTACGCATGTCCAAATATTATGAATCTTATATACCCAGAAACTAGACATTCTAAATTACAATTTACCATTTTAAATCAGTCCATTTGGACTTATATTCATCAACATGCAACCACATAAAGATTGAACTACTACTCAGATTTTCCAGCAACGATTCATTCTGCGCAGCGATATAACAAGACCCATTTGAGGTACTTCCCAATATCAAAACTCAATGAAAATTTACAGGACATTACTAAACATATTAATGTAAAACATATCCAAAAATCATACAATTCTCATGGACGGATTTTTCCCAGAAAATTCAACAATATGCCTTAAAATTGTGACAAATCTGATTTTTATAACTAAGCATTTACTTCCAAATATTATCATGTCTTCTCCCAATTATACATGCAACCTCAAACAACAACACAATATATCATAACATTAGTTAGAGCAACAAATCACATGTTTCTTCCAAGGATTTAACACAAAAATGATCAACTAAAACCACCTATATGCTCTACTCTTCCATTTCATCTCATAATCAATCAAAACATTATAGTTACTTACCTCTACCAAAATTAAACCATGAAAGTCAGCATGCAATCCATGGAAAGTGTTCCTCTTGTCAAGAGCTTCGCAACGGTGAAGACGGATCGTCGATCGGACAAGTGAAGCTCAAGATATCATCATTTCTCTCTCTAAACTCTCTCTCTACTCTCTCTCTTGTTCATGGTTGAAGAGGACGAAAATGAAAGATATTTTAGGCCTCTCATGGTGTTTAAGAGTCTGAGAAAGCCTGGTCAAAGAGTCATAAGTTGTTGCCTAACCTTGGTCAAAGCAAATTGGTCAAATGGTGAAGTCACTTAAAACCTAGTCAAAGCTGTCCCAAATCTGTTCTCAGTCAACTTTAAATACATGCCTAGGATGATGTACAAGTTCAAAAATTACAAATAATATATGGTTTTAAAGGTCTTTGAGTCTAGTTTACACAGAATCAAACGGTTTGCAAATCCGAGTTTTGTAGACAAATCTATGGCCAAATTACTACAGACTGTTCGGATGGACATAAATTCGGGTTTAAGCATGTATCCATGCTTTTGTGTGTATCTTTTTCTATCTTAAGGTTAAAACACACTCAAAACTCAACTTAATCAACCCATATTGATGCACGAATGACAAAGAACTCAAGACTCAAACATACCCAAAGTTAAACACACGAAACAACACTCGAATTGACCCGACATACGAGTGAACTAGGAAAGAAGTAGGATCGGGGTATTACAGTATGGACCATATCTTCCAACTCCACATAGTGCTGCAATTCAACCATGTTAGCAATTTCCTTGTGAAGGCCATTCAAAAATCGAGCCATTGTGGTTTCCTCATCTTCTTGAATATTGGCTCGTATCATATACATTTCCATTTCCTTGAAGTACTCATCAACTGATCTTGTCCCTCTGGTCAAAGCTTGAAGCTTTTGACAAGTTTCCCTATAGAAGTAACTAGGAACAAATCGTTTCCCCATGATAGCCTTCATCTCTCCCCATGTGTCAACCTCTCTCTCACCATTCCTCCTCGTAGAACTCACCAATTGATCCCACCAAACAAGTGCATAGTCGGTGAATTCAATTGCTTCCATTCTCACTTTATTTCTTTTTGTGTAGTTATGACAATTAAAAATCATCTCCACTCTCCTTTCCCACTCAAGATAAACCTCAGGATCACTTTTTCCTTGAAAAGAAGGGATTTTTAGTTTTATGGTTCCCACCCCTCTATTCTCCTCTTTAAGTTCTCTCTTAGGTAATCTCCTTGGTGGTTCATCCTCCTCCATCCACTCATCATCCCTCATAAGTTGTCTATTTCTACTCACTCTCACATTTTCATTGGGTGGTGGTTCTTGGTGGACACGTTCCATCCTATCTATCCTCTCATTCACTTGCCCAATCTCTTCCCTCGTCATCCTCCTCATCTCACCTAACAAATCTGCCATTGACATGTTATTAGGTATCCCCTCCTCCTCTACAATATTTTTTTCTTTATCTTGGGACATGAATTCAAAAGTTCTCACTCCCTTACGTATATCTCTCAAAATTATGACACTTGTGTATCACTCAAAATCTGACTTTTACCTCCCCTCTTATGTGCTCACCACTCCATGTCTTTTTCTACTCACAACTCTTGAGGAAAACAAGTAAAGTTAGAACACCACTGTTTTGGAGATAAAGTTTTGAAAACTCAAAATTTTGTAGAACTTAATAAAACAAAGAAAAAGAGTTTATGAAAAGATAAGAAAAGAGATTATAGAAAGAAAGAACGAAGTATTCAATTTTTATTCTCGAATCAAAGGTGTAGAGAATTTGTTTTGAGAAGAAATGTAGAGCACACGGCCCAAGCTTCTTTTGCTTTCTTTGATCCTTTTTTTTTTTGTCAAAAAAAATAAAAAATAAAAAAATGTGTTGGGGAATGATGGAGGACCATTAAGCAACACCAATGAGGATCCACTAAGCAAGTCCAATGATCCATTGAAAATCAAGGATGTGCCAATAACAAAATAAGAGCTAAAAAGATGAGTTAAGCTTTGGCAAGCCTTATTTTACAAATTCAAGCTCGAGCCCAAGCGTGGGAGACAATTGAAGAGCCCAAGATACTAAATGTGGTTCAAGCCCAAGAAGAGGATTTCTTCTAGAAGACTTTTGTTTTTCAGCCATGATTTACTCTTCAAAACCGTGTTCTCTAGTGTGAACACAAAAGAGTAAAACTGTGTTTTACCATGTGAAAAGGTCTAATAAAAAATGTTTTCTAGAGACCTTGATGAATTCCAGCCGTGTTCCACTTGTTGCAAGCTGTCCAAACCGTGTGAAAGAGTTGTCCAAATCGTGTGAAAGAGTTCAGCCTTGTAAAGGAGTTCTAGAAGCAGCAAGCTGTCCAAAAACGTGTGCAAGGTGTGAAAGCAAGGAAAAGTCGTTTGCAAGGTGTGAAAGCAAGGGGAAAACCATGTTTCCTTTCCTCAAAGGAGTCCTTTGGCTGTGAACTTACTCCTTTGTTTTCTTCTCTGACTTTTAAGCGTGTTTTGTTTATTATTATTTTTTTTTTGACCAAGCTTGGCCGAATTTAATAAGGAATAATTTTGCCTTTTTTTTTTTTTTTTGTACTTTAGCCTCCTTGGGAACGGCTTTGAAGAAGAAAAGATGAAGAAATACTCTGTGACACAAAAGAAGATGATTAGGTGATAATATGGCTTGAAGGAACAAAGAAAATAAGAACAAGAATAATAAATAGGGATAGAATGATTGTTACTAATAACCTTGCTCTGATAACAACCGATGTGATTTCAAACGAGACCCACAAGTTATATTGAACTTGGAACCACGTTTTAGAAGACAAATCTCTTGGAAAAACAATCCAAGGATTTGAATAACAATCAAAGGAACCGCAACCCCTAACTCACTATGGAATTAAGAACCTTGGTATATTTGAAACCCTTAACTATGAATTATTAAGAACCACGAATTAAAAGTAAACACAAACTCAATTCAAAGTTTGCAAAATTCTAACAAAACTTAATTTGTCAAAAAGAGTTGAAAGCTTACACAACTTAATTAATAAAAATCTCTCTCTACAAAGTGAAAAGGGACGCCTTTATATAGGCTTAGAAAAACAAAGATTAATCTAACTAGGATACTTTTAACTACTAGAAGACTAATAAAACTCTAATAAAATCTGAGATAGAATCCTAGTTAAAAAAAATAAACAAAACACGCTTAAAAGTCAGAGAAGAAAACAAAGGAGTAAGTCACGGCTAAAGGACTCCTTTGAGGGAAGGAAACACGGTTTCCCCCTTGCTTTCACACCTTGCACACGTTTTTGGACAGCTTGGTGCTTCTAGAACTCCTTTACAAGGCTGAACTCTTTCACACGGTTTGGACAGCTCTTTCACAAGGTTTGGACAACTTGCAACAAGTGGAACACGGCTGGAATTCATCAAGGTCTCTAGAAAACACGTCTTATTAGACCTTTTCACATGGTAAAACACGGTTTTACTCTTTTGTGTTCACACTTGAGAACACGCTTTTGAAGAGTAAATCATGGCTGAAAAACAAAAGTCTTCTAGAAAAACTCCTCTTCTTGGTCTTGAACCACATTTAGTATCTTGGGCTCTTCAATTGTCTCCCATGCTTGAGCTCGAGCTTGAATTTGTAAAATAAGGCTTGCCAAAGCTTGGCTCATCTTTTTAGCTTTTGATTTTGTTATTGGCCCATTCTTGATTTTCAATGGTTCATTGGACTTGCTTAGTGGATCCTCATTGGTGTTGCTGGATGGTCCTCCATCAGGAATCATGCATAGAAGCTCCTCATAATATCATTGGATTCTAGAAAAAACCTCAAGAAGAATAATCCCCATCAACCCAAACGAAATAGAGGTAATTTCATCCAAGGAAGCTAATCAGAATATGAGCAGGTAAACATGCCTCCCAATGTTTCTATATATAAATATCTATTTGCACACGATTCAACCAAATTAACATATTTAAACATTGTGAGTCATGTGAACCGTTACACCTTATGTGATGTTAATGAATTGATCTCTCTCTCCTTTAGTTTCCTATTTGACCTCTTTTCGCTCATCTCTTTATGTCATTATAAGACCTCAAGTGTACTACCAATAGTTGTCGCTTCTTTGTTGTCCACGACTAACCCAACCATCCATCCAGCCAGATGCGTTCCTGTCTCTGCTGTTACTGTTCATGGCCACGCCTCCACCAACAATATTTTTTGCTTAATGTAATGCTACCATCATTAGTAACTCAAGTCTATAAATTTCCCAAAGCAGTTTGATTATCTACATCTCCCTTTACTTGAGCTGCTATTCCTCATCTATATTCACAAAAACTTAGAGCAACCACAATGGTTGCACTCTAAAACACCCTCTAAATACCTCATTTTCTCTTCAGTTACACTTTTTCAACACTTTAAAAAAGAATCTACTCCATAGGTGATAGTTACTTTGAGGGCAGGTTTCTGACGCTAATGGTGGTCATTCTTTATAAAAGCTCTTGGAATTAAGGATAGTTTTTGAGGTCCAACTGGGTTCCTTCCTTGCACATCTACAATACTTATTTCGAAGCATAAGATTGTCCACATGTCTGGTTTAAGAGTTCAAGTTATGTATTATTAATATTTGACCCGTAACCCTTTACCTTTTGGTTTAATAAGAGAATGCAATGAGCTGCCAAAGGACACAGCCTTCGGTGTTGTTTGACATTGTTACCTTAAACCCAAATATGATATGAAACTATAGATGTAATTTTGGTGGCCTTTTCGGACAACTATCATAAAATGTGATTCTTCCTAGGGTATGTTGGCATTCTTATCTACCACCTTGACCTCGTAGTTCTGGAAGGTCTTTGATCCCCAAACTGGTTCTCATTTGGAAAATCTAGCATGTATCCACCTGATGAAAAGAGTCTCTTCCTTTCAAACATGGGTGTAACTCAGGAGAATCAAAGAAGGGTGCAATATGAATCATGGATGCTTGTTATTGTAGTAATGCTGGAAAATATTGCTCCATTGCTATTAATTTACTTGTGGTGAGATGTTACACTTGGATGTTAATGGTGTAATATGGGTGTAGTTTTAAGTTGAGACAAGAAGATTGTCGTTGTAACCGTGGAAACAAAGTGAAGTTGCTTATTTATTTCAGTCTGTTTTCATGTCCGTTGTGAGTGTTTGAGTTGAGGGTTTCGAGAAGGAAAAGTTATTGGTTTACATAATGTTATGGGGCTTAGGACTCGCAGCTTTTGCTAAAAGTGATCACTCAGTTCTCTAAGAGTCTGATTTGTTTACAATTTTCTATATTTTTTTCTTTGATTTAGTTGCTTGTATTTTAGATAGACTATTACTGATTTTGACTTTGAAACTCAAATAGAACCAGACAAAGATAATAAGCTAAGATGCATAACTTCATTCTAGGCCCATGTACAACCATGACATCTTGTTTCACGAAATTCAGAAATACTCCTGTTCCACTCATACTGTCCTACGTTCCTTTTCAAGATGTTTGAGTGTCATTTTGAAAAATAAGCTTGCAATTTCTATGACATTCAAACTTCACCCCTCATATTTGAAACAAATAAATTGGATACAACAATTAACAGCATGGTTTCTTCCAAGGGTAGTAATCTCATAAATATTTGACTTTTCAAATGGGACAACTTGAGTGGAATGGAGGGAGTATTTCTGTAAAGTATCATTTTTATTTTCCTTAATATAATCATCAACAGGGGGCCACACAATGGGGGATAGCTCTTCCCTTCTGTGAATCTGAAACATATCACTCCACATGGGGCTTAAACTCGCAATCACTTGCATGTGGAATGAAACTGTCGCAATGAGACCAACCATTGGCCTAGAAGAATGAAATAGATCCTCTTTTTTCTTTGGGTGCTGGTGAGTAGAGATGGAACATATATTTAATAAAAGTACCAAAGTATGTTGACTTCCTGTGTGTTAGAATATCCAACTGACCATGAAACTTGGATTTTACAAATCCTGCAGCTTCACGATGCGAGGTATGAAGTAGGTCCTTGAATTGAGACAACTGCACTGCTGCTTCTTTGAGTTTGTCCTTTTCTTTACCTTTTTAAGGACTTTATATAGCTGGGTAGATATTTTCTGCATTTGCGCTTTATCTCACATGTGAATTGCTAATGAACTGTCATTGTTGAACAATTATGAACCAATTTCCTCATTGTTTGATTTCTCCTTTTGGGTTAATGAAACAGACGCGATATTTAATTGAAGTCGAAGGCATATCTTTTGTTGCTAAACCAAAGCTTTGAAGAAAGAAAATTGTTTTTATTTCTTTACTGAAAGTTATAAATCTAATAGATAAATCCGAGCTTAAGTTGAGAAAACTTATGATGTTAAAGGTTAATGTTTCTGCCAAACATGATATGGAACTCAATCTTAGTACACTTGGAATTAAAGTGACATAATTTCTTACTAGCCAAACGATCAACTTTATTGTTATTTGCTGTAGAAGTTTGATGGATACTCTTTTTGCAGGTTTTGGATCGTGGGGAGAAGATTGAACTCCTTGTGGATAAAACGGAAAACCTTCAATTCCAAGTATGTTTACTCTCTCTCTCTCTCTCTCTCTCTCTCTCTCTCTCTCACACACACACACACACACACACACACTCACACACACACATTAAGTAGTGATCAGAAGAATTTTGAGGTTTGTGGTTGATGTTCTTGTGGGGATGTGTCAAATGCAGGCTGATAGCTTCCAGAGGCAGGGAAGGCAACTGCGACGGAAGATGTGGCTGCAGAACCTTCAAATGAAGCTGATGGTAGGAGGAGCAATCATTTCTCTAATCATCATAGTGTGGCTAATTGCTTGTGGAGGTTTCAAATGTTAGCTGGGGTGAAACTTTAGATATTAGCACTTACTAGGAGTTGGTTCTTTTGTTGCATTTGTGTACAAAAAAATATCATACGTTCTTGTATATGAAGACGGTTGCTGAAATCTCCTATATTTTCTCATGTAATAAATTCCTGTGGTGCCTTTTGTTTTCACTTGTTGGTTCTTTCCAAGAGATTAAGAGATTCTAAAACTATGATGCATTCTCTGTATTTTGCTTGATGCAGATGGTGCCGAGTATGATCACCATCTACAAGTAATGAAACCCAGTGGTCCGATTAATATACCATTTTCTCTACTTGAGTTGCCATCTTACAAGTACCTTACTGAATCTGGGTTGCTATTATATTACTTGAGAGAGTATTAATATGACAGTTTTATAGACATATTTTAGGCTAGGTGTTCAAAGAGTGTTTCTGACAGTGCCAGCAGAAGGCTATCCCCTCTCATTTTTAATAACGGGGTACAATATAGGATCAATTATCAATACTCTCTCCACCAGAATATAGCTATTCAAAGCTATGGTAAACTGTTAAGAAAGATGGAGAAACGACGGCCAGAGTGGAGAGGACGATATTGAAGCTTTTTTCATCTTGGACCAACTATGGCCGTCCTCACATGCTTGCTGTGGGTGTGAGTTGGGGGCTGTTGGTCAAAGTTTCAGTTGAGGGGGGTCACAGTGAGAGTTTGTGGTAGCGCAAGGCTGCTGTACTGTAGCTGTTGTGGTGGAGCCTATTGGCGGAAGCAGTGAGAAAATAGAAGGATAGAAGATGAGAGGAAGAAGAAGAAGATTGGTTTAGAGGATGAGCGGCAGATCTAGGTCAGACGACTGAGGGTATGGGAGGGGGGTTAGGAGGAGGCGACAATGGACCAAGAGAACTCAAATAAGCACCTCTCTTTGAGATGGAAGTATATAGAAGGGAAAATCTAGAACTAGTAAGAGTAGAGGGAAAAAATAAAATGAAAACCTAGATTTGCGGCTGCTGAAAATCATGTTAGAATAACTCACCTAGCCGTTAGAGAACTGAAAATTCAATTCAAGAGTTCACCAAATAATTTCTTTTCTTTTACGCATTTGACCGTTCCACTAGGGTTTCAGCAACCCTAAATCAGCCTTCAACGGTGAAAGCGACCAGTTGCCTGCGACAAAGAAGGTGGACAGTTGACGCGAAGGTGAGGGCAATGGAGTTTGATGCAACACAAAATAGGTTTTTGATTAATCCATCAGTGTTTTTAGTTTTCACGTGCTAAGACTTCGTTTGGTGCAGCGTTTTTAAAATACAAAATTTTTAAAACACTATTTTTTTCTTATAAATTCGTTTGTAATATCACTTTAAAACGCAACTTTTTATTCCTAGTAACGTTTTGAAACCAGCGTTTTGAAAAAAAGCTGAGAATTCCAGCGTTTTAAAATGCAGCAGCTTTTTCTGCTGCAGCATTGAAACACAGTTTTGGCAAATAAGCTCCGTTTTATTTCTGCGTTTTGGCCAAAATGCACGACGAAACGGACTCTAAATGTAACGCCCCAAATTTGGTTCCGACAACGCGGTCCCACAGTTTGACTACGTCACCAACAATCAATGCTTAAATAATAACAAACCTTAACCTCATAATCAATATCGTTAAAATCCTCAATCATGATTAAAATAAACCTTAATAATCTCTATACAGTTCTCAAAACCAATCAAACTTAACTCAATACGATTACAAAGTATTTCAAAGAAAACAGTAAAGTTCTAAATCCTTGGATGACTTTAACTTCTACCCGAGTCCACGATCTAACCACCTTACTTGTTACCTGGAAGGAGGAATAGAATAAGGGGTGAGCGAACAATGCTCAGTAAGTTCATATACAACTCCTCCGGTTACTAAGGAGGAGTTGACTTAAAGAGAAAACAATTAATCAAAATATTTTGTCGATCAAATAACAAAAGGGATAATTCTCACTCATCCGTAACAAGGAATAATCTTTGATCAATAAAGCAATGTCCAATGCAATATATCAGATATCAATACGACATTTCAAACGAAAGACAAGAGACACAAAAATGATTACGAGAGGTACAGCTACCGCCAACCGTCCCATACCAGTTGGAGATAGCGTCCAACTCGCGGACACCATGATCACATAAGCAATGACTCCGAAGAGTCTAACTATACGATAATTCAACAATACGATAAGTTTTGGTATATCCGGATAACCACACCACTTCTCCAGTAGTGTTCAATAAATTTAGCAATACGATAGTGTCACGCTTTTCCCCGTGATGGGTTGTTCTGACTTAGTGATCAAAGTAGAATTTCAAAAGATTTAAATTTGTCAATATGCAATGGCGATGTAACAATTTTCGATTCACAATGATATCTCATGAAGTAGGAAAATAGATGCATGAGATTTCGAAAATACAATTTATGGAGTAAGGAACAAATGTACGTTCGATGGAGTTTAAAGCAACTATCGACTTAAAGTCGACATACGTGTACAAGAACGTTATATCAATAAAATATAATGGAAGCCTAACAATTCGGAATGAAAGAATTCGAATACCTAAACGAAGTATAATCCCTTATCTGAATAATAGTAACAAAGCAATAAAACTCGTACGCGAAATATGGATCGTTACACGTGCTCCGAATCTAAATTCAAAATGTAATTTACGAATAACCCAACTATAATTGTATTAAATAAAATATAGCCCTAAAATATATTAATGGACTATTCTAAAATCATTTAATATTTTTATTGTTATAATAAGAAAACAAAACCCTCACACACATGTACACACACTAACACATGTCCAAAACACACACACAAAAACCACAGTTTACACGCACACACACACCCACACCCACATACATTTTATATATATATATATATATATATATATACACTATTATAATTAATTACATACACACACAAACACACACACGAGGCACGCACACACAATCACCCACATTCTGTGCATGCACACAAACACTATACAAAACACATACTCACATACATAATATATAAACATATACTATGATTATAAATCACATACACACACAAACACACACAGCACGCACACACACCCAACAACACACACGACGCCACACACACGGACACACACATGCAAACACAACTCACACATATGCTGAAGCACACACAAACACACACAGAATGCTCACACACACCCACACAGAACACAGAACACGCACACAAACTCATGCTATACGCACTCCCACAACCCGACACACACACACACAATCATACGCAACAGCACACACACACATCGTCCATGCACATACACCCTGTTCACACGCTCATAAAATATTAATTATATTTCCTCTTTCTAATCAACTTTATTACTAATGTCTATAATCAATTGAAAATTTTACTTGAATAGGCATATTTAGTCTCAGCAATTTAAAAGGACAAGAGTGGAGATAGACTCACCTCACCAACCGTGAACTCTCTCGATCTTCTGCCGCCGCACCCGTTCCCTTCCTCTCACTCTCTCCCTCTCTCTTTGCGTATTCTTCTTTAAATCTCCTTGTACCGAACCCTTAAGTGGTTTGTTCTCCCACCGTATTTATACCAAGTATCCTAGGGTTTTTAATTTTGATAAAATTCTATATAAGCCGGCCCGTTAAAGACTTAAGCACTAACTATTTACTTAATAATTCTTAATGTTAAGTAAAAGTGGCCCAAACCCAAATGTACAAATAAATTTATTATCACACTTTGACCTAATTTAAAATTGTAGTATCGAAATAAAAGTGCGACTGACCCAAAATAATTATAATATTAATTTATGAAATTCAATATTAGTAACAAAGTTTTTTTGTTATTTTGGAATATTACACTAAAATAGCAAATCAATCAAACTCTTACCGTAAATCAAATGTAACAAATTTAATTTGGTACCTTCCAATCTTGTTTAACACAACTAAACTTTGACCTTCTGTTTATACTCTTCACTCACACACACACAAACACAAAATCACAAATTGTGTCTGTGCACACATTGATTACATATACCAAAACTGTTGCAAAACATCATTAATTAACAAATAAAAAAGCACCTTTGTGACCCATAAATACAAAAATAATGAACATCATTAACACATAATTAACAAAAAATTTATTCCTAATTTTTTTTTTTAGGAGAGAGAGGGTAGAGGATGTTGAACTACATTTTTCGTTTCTAGCCTCAGCAAAGTAGCTCCTCTTAATAAACCTACAAAACCACAAAAAATGGAAGAGGTTTGAAATAAGGTACATAGAAATAGATCTACAAAACCACAAAATCGTAAGAAATTTGAAACACAGTGGAAAAAACCTAAACCCTCATGAATTTCAATATCATGAACATTAACTTCTACAAAAATTAATTGAATTATATAATTATTTGATCCCTTGGCTTTACGATCGAAAACTATGCGTCTGGTCCCCACTCATAAAAAAATTCATTCTGGTCACTCGATTTGCATTTTCTTGTGAGATTCCCTCCTTTCACCATTACCGTTAGAATTTTAGTCTAATATTTTTTTAAATGTCCAAAATACCCTTAATACATTAATTTATGTGTAAATTATTCTATTTCTTGGGAGGTTAAGTGAAAATCTCTTTTAAATAGGGGGTCAAATGAAAATCTCTAACCCCCTCCACCCACCCACCACTCACTGTCTCCCCGTTCTCAGTTACCATTTTTTCCGGCTGAGAGCTTAGAGGTTTTCCGCTCTATTAAAGAGCATGTAAATCCAACAATATTAAAGCATGAGAAGAGAATACTATTATTGTTTGAAAAGAGAAACTGAGAGGCATAAACCCTAGCCGCTCTCTTAAACCTCACTCTCTCTGTCTCCTAAAACCTCAACGCCTCTTCTCTTTCCCTACTTTCCAGGTATAGCTTCTCGATCCCTTTAGTTTTGATCTTATTTGTTCTTTGATTATGATTTTCTATCTTCTTATTCTGCTGGTTCACAGCTATAAATTGACCGGTGATTTGCCCTAGGAATAGAAGATAGTCGAGATGGGGACAAATTGTTTGGCCTCCATTTATTGCAACCTTGGTGTTTGGTTTTATTTAGGTGGTCAAAGTGATTTTAAAATTGGGTTTTGATGTAAATTAATTGTCTTTAAATTCATTCATAGTTTACTGAGACATATTGTGTTGAAGTAAGAAAGGATTGATCCTCAATGATGGTGAAAGTTATGGGCCGAGTTGGGCAATAGAATTGGGATAAATGCTGGAGGGGAGGAGGCTATGGTTGAAAATGAACGTGGATCATGTGTTTGAATCCCAATGTGTTTTAAAAAAGAATCCATAATAGTCAAAGGATTTAAAAAAGAAAAGGGTAAACTCTTTCTATCTCCATTGTTTTCTTCTGTGTTGTAGGGTATAATCAAAGGATTTAAAAAGGACTGAATTAAAGGAGTGAAGGGTAGTTTGAGTATTTTTTAAAAACAGATGGAAAAATTAACGTTAACGGCATGAAGGGAGAATCTCACAGGAAATACAATTCGAGTGGAAATGAATTTTTTTGATAAGAGGACCAAAAGCATAGTTTCGTAAAGCCGGGGACCAAATAATTATATAATTCAAATTAATTAGAGAGAAACAAAGAGAGAGTACGTGATGCAATATTGTCCTTTTTCGTAAGGATACTTGAAAACAAGCATGGAGAGAGTTCGGTAACTAGGAGTCATATGACTCTTGATGTGTGCGATCGTAAGTTGCACGACTTCTAGGCGTGCGTGCGAAGAGATCGAACGTTGCGCTAAAGCGCAATCAAGAGCCGTACAACTTTGGATGCTGTGACGAGTTTTTAGCTTTCCTTTCCTATTTCAAACTTTGTTTTCGCTTGATCGAAGTATATATATAGAATGTATTGTAAAATCCTAATAAACCTAATATTGTCTAAGACATGTATTGTAGGCCTTGAGAGTGTTTTTATTTTATTTTTAGATTCTCTACGTTAACTCTATAGATCAATTGTGGAAGATTGAATATATTTTTCTCTTAGATTACTCTATGTTAACTCTAACGATCAATTGTGATAGATTACTCCTCTTGCTGTGACGGTTTTTCATCACTATGTTCTATTTTGTTATTGTTCTTGCATTTATTTTTCTCTACTTGATTGTCATTGTGAATTGGCATAAAATAGCAACCATCCTAACCTCATCCTAGTCAATAATATTGAAAAAAACCCTTCTTCTAATCAAATGCTTTCCTTATTACTAGACTAGCTCTTTACTACAAGTCTTTTTGATCCACATTCCCTTCTCCTCAATTTCATTTTCTTTTTCTGATTCCACTATTCCCTTCTCTTCAATTTCTTTTTCTCACTCCAACACTCCCTTTTTCTCTATTTCTTCCTTTTCTGCATCTTCCTTTGCTCCATTATTAACAAAGCTCCTCTTCAAGTGCTCATTTTCATTTGGAGCAAGAATGACATCTTGAGGATCAATGTTAATGTCTCTTGCATAAACCTCTGCCAAGATGTTGTAAATTACAAGTTAAAAAAGCAAAAGACAAAAAAGAATCCCTCAAGTATTATTAAAATTTTAAATTCAAGAAATAGGTGGAGGAGGAAACAACCATTGTTTGCTTTTCTTGGGGTAGTAAATGCACCTGATGGAAGAATCCACCATTCGAGGTTTCTCAATAGCAAACAGTTCTCCCTTCCCATGACCCGAATTATTAGTTTGAGAAGAGGGTTTCTTTGACAAAGAAGATGATGAAGGGACTCTCAAGGAAAGAAAGATCAAAAGACATGTTTGTGTGGAGATCTTGTAATGTAAATAATTATTTGTCATTTGTCGGATAGCAAAGAGCGAAAAGAGCAATATCTTCTTTCAATGAAAAATAACTAAATTAACGATATTAACCATATCTAACAATCAACAGTTATTCAAGTACAATCACCATCTTAAAATTAACAATTTTTGTGATTTCAACATTAAGATTTATGAGTCTTGAATCAAAATTCCTCCATTTGAAACCATTTACAGAACTCCCATAAATAATCAAATTGAAAGTAGATCTTGCTTAGCATTGAATGACGAGTCAATTATTTGGCTCTAGCTAGTTGCCAAGACTTTCAAGAAGAAAGATCTTAAAATCGTTGTGGGAGTAAATTTATTCCAAGTTGAAGAAAATAATTTCATGCAAGTTTTCATAAATAACAGCTCAAGTTCAAGAAGATCATTTCATGCAAGTTCTCATAAACAAAAGCGCAAGTTCAAGAAGATCATTTCGTACAAGTCCCCATAAATATAGCCTAAAGTTCTAGAAATATTGCATTTGTCATCAAGCTTAAGTTATCCAATCCTTGTTAATAACATTAACCTACCCTTTTCCTCAATCCAAGTTTACCTTAGTACTAGACTCTTTAGAAGATAAGAAAACTTTTAAACCAGAAACTTCAAATACAGAATCAACATCATACTATGTAACCACCTTAAGGTGGCTGACCTGGTAGATGAAAATACTCAAACCAAGAAAACAAAGTAAAAACCTAACTTCACAAATTTTTGGCAAACAGAGCTCATAGAAACCATTCATATTTCCAATTCCTTAGGTATTGATGATATACAAAGGACAGAAATCGTAGAGTCAAAATAGGATATCACAGATTTCTAATTAAAAGTTTGGAGAATGATCGATTTGGGCTAGATTTTGTTAGAGGCAGACCAATGAGCTTCTACAAGTTGATTGTTTATGTAGTGAGATATTTGGAAAAATGAGGAGCAAATCCTAACAAATATAGTAGTAACTATATATTGATGAAAAAATTGGGTTAAGGGTGCCGTTGAGATCACCGGCCCTCACAACACAAATTAAAAAAACCTAGAAGGCCCGGGTTATGCTCTGGGGAGACCCTCGCACTCAAGTCAGACTCAGATTCATTTGGCAAGCTGAAAAGGTCGAGGCTAGAGTGCTTAGATATTTTGTATCTTTAATTTGCCTTAGGGTTGTCCCCTTATTTGTAAGGTGAGTCTATGTGTCACAAAGGTTCCTTCATAAGTAGAAATCTACCTCTGTCCTTTCTTGTTGGCTATGAGTCCCCCTAGGGTTTGAGTAATACCCTAACATCCTAATTTTGGGACTAACCCATGCATTTACCCTTTATATACTTATGCCACATGTCATCGTGCCATTTGTGATGATTTTTCACCTGTATCGGTTAGGATATGCCTTATGATGACCAAAACATGAAGATGTTTAACTATATGGAAAAATAGAAATCAAGAAAAGTGTCCAAATATAGGAGGAACTAAAACATGGCTGGGAAGCAATTGTTAAAGAAAGGAATTAGAGAAACCATTAGCTGAAGTAGGAACTAGCCTAATGATAAACAACTCAACAAGAAGATCGCGTAGAGGATCAAAATTACTTAGTAGCAAGAAATCACTATATAAACCAAAGGAGATCACAAGTGCAAGGGTAGAGACTTCATCACCATATTCAATAATCACTGGTGCACGGAAAAATTATCTTGAATGAACTCGAATGGCGTGATGTGAAATGAACAATAGTGGAGAAAACATAGTAAGGGCATAACAATTCCTCGATCATCAAAGCTATTTCTCCAATCCAAGAGAAAGGAAGGAGATGTGATATTACAAATGCAACAAGTTCTCACATATTGCGATGCTACAGAGAAGGAATTAATGGAAAATAATAATCTCTAGGAACAACCGATCGAACAAGGGACACATGATGATGTGCTCTTGTCTTGGATATATCAGTGTAAGAAAGTTGTGTGACTTCAATATAAGTATTAATTTGTAAGGCTAGTAAAAGGTGCATGCCAAGTGAAGATATAGCACATTATGAAGCTTTATTTATTAGCAAGGAAGACGTATCGTAAATGATATTTTGATAGTAATGAACGCTGTCAAATCCAGAAAGAAAAATAAATTAATCAGCTCATTTTCTTGTAGAGGAAAATTATTTATCTGTATGAATAAAACATAATGTTATGGCAAATTAATAACTACTTTTCCTTTGTCAGTGAGTAGTAAATATCAAAAAGTAATAATATCAACTTCTCTTAACAAAAAATAACTTTAAAACTCATAAAAGAAAAACCAAATCCTAACGGAATAGGAGTAAGTTCAGTCCAAGTCCAAGAAGGTCATTCCATCATTTTTATGCAATTTATGATTAATATAAGCTGAAGTTGAAGAAGAATTGCAGTCATGATCAAACTTAAACTACAAACTAGCTAGCTAGCACATATATCCTAGTGATCAATAACAATAAAAGACACCCCTCAGTTTTTTTTCTAAACCATATTTTCCTTATTACTAAACTCTTTACTACTACTCTTTTGATTCCAACGTTTCATTCTTCTCCTCAATTTGATCTTTTTATGATTCCAACACTCCCTTCTTCTCCCTTTACTCCTTTTCTGCATCTTCTTTTGCTCCATTATTAGCAAAGCTCATCTTTGAGTGCTCATTTTCATTTGGAACAAGCATGACATCTATATAGAGGACCAATGTTTATCTTATCTTGAACAAACCAACTATCATCTTGTAAATTTCAAGTTTAAAAAGGAAAAAAATATAAAAACATCTCTGTTGATGAATAAAGTGACGCCTCTGGTTTTAAGCCGAAAAACACTGTTTAAGCGTAGTTTCGGGCCTTGGAAGTTTTTTGTTAATTTTTGGACTTTTTCGTAATTTCCTGTTTTGTTGCTTCTAGGGTTTTGGAACCTATAAATACGTTTTTAGGGTTGGAGGCAGTTTTTACCGTTTAATAACATTGCTCTTTTCTCCAATTAAATTTCCAGTATTCATCGAATCAACGGCGATTGATGCCCGAACCTCAGTAGGTTGTGAACCTCAACGAGTTTGGAAGATCAACGAACGGTAGTTTGTATGCCAACTCAACGTCGTTGGTGTTTATCAGTTACATTCTTAAGTTTTCGCTACATCAATGATGAAGGACTCTCAAGGAAAGAAAGATCAAAAAGACATGTTTGTGTAAAGATCATGGCCAAGTCCTTAAGGGGTCTTAAGTTTGATCCCTTCTCACGCCCCCTTAAGAAAAAATAAAAAATAAAAATTATCAATTGGCCCTTAGGTCCTTAGGACATAAAAAAAAAAAAAAATCACTTGGCTAATCATGTACATTGAAGGCTTATGTGGTACTCCGTGGGATAGTCCCATTCTTGTAACCCTTCCCCCCCCCCTTTTAGGAAGAGTGCAGTGGCGAAGCTAGGTTTTGACCCTTAGGGGGCCAAGTTAATAACCCTTAGGGGGGCCAATTTAATTTCAAGAAATTAAGTAATATGTAAAACTCAAAGAGGACCAAGATATAATAACAAAGGTTATAGTCATAATATAGAGGGGGTAATATGCATATCACTAAAAGTCTAGGGGGGCCATGACCACCCTTGGTCTAGCTGTGGCTTCGCCACTGAGAGTGAGTATATTGAAAATTCTGTATTGTAAATTTATTATCACGTAAATCTTGTATTCCCTTTTATTTGATTTATTCCATTTTATTTTTCTATTTTCTTGTCATTATTTCTCAAAATACTTAGTATTATTATTTCAACCAATCCACTTTTGCTTTGAAGATAAAAACTTGAAATTCTTAATCCAAAAATATTCTTCTTTTTATAACACAATACTATGTCTAGGAGGCCTAAAAACCACAAAGAAAAATAGCTGTTGATGAATAAAGTGACGTTAGTTTATTAGGACAAATATAATGAGAAAAACGTGTTAAAATTGGCACCCTCATAATGTTTTGAAACTAATTAGTAATTGCTACCTGCTTAATAACGTCTACTTCGGAGGTATTTTGGCACTAATCACCTTCATCTTACTTCTCTTTTTATTCTTTTTCTTTTGGGTCAACTTAATTAAAGTTTGACCAATGATTTATATAAATTTATTTGTTTACACAAAGTCATATAAGTTGGTATCCATAATATTCGTAGCTCTAAGTGAATGAGATTTTATTTCCAAAAGTATAATTTAAGTATTTTAAATTTTAATTTGATTTAGTCACATGTTGACTTTTAAAAATAAAAAGTTGACTCTTTGATTGGAACAGAGGGAGTAATATTTTTTGAAAAAAAAAAAAGTATTTATGTTGTACACAGCTTTTAGGTGACAGTTTTTATTCTCACTTACGATTTGGATGAGAAGTGTTTTTAAGACCCAATTTGTTGTTTTATGCTTTTTCTAACGACTTTATATTTATTTATTAATTACAAATTGTTTTCAAAAAAGGAACTTAATTAATAGAATAACCTCCCTGTAAAATGAGGGTCACTTTTAAATTTGTAAGCTACACCTTAGATTCACAAACTAAAAATAAACTCAAATTGAAATCTGTGTTTTTGTTAAGTGGGAGACTAATTTAGGGCACATGGAGAATATTAGCCCTTGCAATTAAATCATAATAAAATTGATCAATAATTAAGGAAATTGGCTAAAATTAGCCAATTAATGTTAGTGTTAGTTACATAACAACACTAATTTATTAACTTCACCAACTTCTTCCAACCCTTAAATGTTTTGACTAACTAACGATCGAGTAGGGATCTTCTTAATACTAGCAACTACTCAATGCTAAATACTGAATAAACGACCTCAAGATACCGTCCGTATACATGAATAACTTGTTGATCAAATCAACGTCATCAAAATATTTAAAATAATAATTAAAAAAATCCTCATTCCTCTAAATTTCCCAATCGGAAAATAATACCAAGTAAAACCACAGCTTTGAATAGTCTTATGAGACAACGCGAAATAAGTGCTTGTATAATATAACTATCGAGGATGTAATAATACTTAACATGCCATCGGCCAAGGGTGTCTGAAAATAAATTTTGAACCACACATTTGCTAGTAACGATCACAAGTTTAATGTGGAAATTTTGATTGTATTTTTATTGCCTCATATGTTTGATGTATTTTTATTGGTAAGAAATCTTGAAACCTTATAGTGTGTCATTTCTAGAAGATGAATTCATAAATGGAAGTTGTTCATTAAAGTAAAAGCTCAAGTTTTCTCAAATATGATCTTCATTTAAATTAGAAAAAGGAGTACATAAAGAGCTTGGAAAATTGAAATTACTAAACCACAACTCATTCTCCCTTTTCTATATATCTACTAACATAAAACAACTGCTAAATGCTTTCAACTTCAATTTATTAGGCCATATTAAATGACTCTTTCACTGCTCGATCCACTCCAGATTCTTCTTTCCCTCTCTTCATCTTCGGCTTAATTCTCACCAAAGGCTCCCTTGTTCATGCTCAAGCTCAAACCACCTTCATGAGAAAGTGCTTTCCCCCCCTCCATTGGGTAAGGAAAACGCTTCCCATCGCTCGAACCACCTTCATCATGAGAAAGTTCATTCCCCCTCTCCATTGGGTAAGGAAAACGCTTCCCATCAATGTGCATTCTCAAGGAAGGAATTGGAGGGGGAAAGACTCTTTCCACCCTTTTCAAGGGGGGACGCCAGTAAAGACAAGCACGTGTCAGCCTCGGCCTAGTAGGCTTCTTCATTTGCTCCTCTACAAGCATTGGAACGTCATCTGGAACGTTGTTTTCAGCGACTTTCTTGTCATCCTGGTCATGGTTGCAAATAGTTTCTTCAGTCTTAGCTTGAGGATGAGGAGAGGGTTTGGGTTTGGGGAAGTCGGGGAAAAGGTCACTAATGGATACGGGCTTAGGAGGATTCTCCGTGAAGTGAAGCTCCCCAAACATCTCAATGACGTAAGGGTGCTCATGCTCGGAGGGTTTCTTGAATTCAGCGTTTGGCTTTGAGGATGAGGAGTATGTTGCCATTGGTTTTGGTTTTTGGGGTGACTAGAGAAACGGTAGGCTATTAAGGCTTTGGTTGTATTTCGCCTGGTAAAAGAAGTGAGGTTAGACCCCTTTTTATAGAGACAGTGGACACATGAATATGTGCATATCTACTCTCTGTGTGTGTGTGTGTGTCTGTGGGCTTGGAAGAGAGAGAGAGAGAGAGAGAGAGCGGAATTTCTTGCATTACCAAAAAGCCAAACTAAGCATTAATCATTTAACTACCAACCTTTTCCTTTAATTTGAATATTGTAACTGCCTCTTTCTTTTTTCCCCTGTTGATGAATGTATAACGCTCTTGAGTTGAGACTCAACTTCTATTTTCCTTTCTCTCCTCAACAAAAAACTGACTTATGGATACAAAATTAGGATAGGGAAAACTTCATACCTTTTGAACGCGCTATAACACTACCATTTTTATTTAGTTTGAAATTAGTTTATAGTACGTGAAATCTAAATTACGAGGGATTGCATATAATTTACCTACTTTTAGAATCTCGATTGGGATAGCTGGTTGCGTGGGAGATTAGTTTGCGTACATTTTGTTGTAAGTTTGAATCTCATCAATATAAAAAAGTTTAAAGGGAAAAAACTTAAATGCACATGGAGCACCATACCACCTATAGTGCCCTAATCAATCACATAGCAACAAACAAGTGAGATGTATGAGCGGTACACGTAAAAACGTTGCTCCGGAACTCAATATTTTGTGGTTCTCATTTTGTATTTGCAACATGCATAAACGAAAACATGTTGCTCCTCTATGGACAGAGGAGGGGATTACCCAAATGTTTAACTATAATTATACCATTATCGCGAGTACTAAAAATACAATTGAAAGAACGGAGATGTACGAATGGTAAGTTGTACTAGCATATTCTTTTCTTTTCTTTTTTTATCATTTATTCTCTTTTTGTTCTTGCCGAAACTCAAATTGAGGCATCCTTTAGACACACCTGAAAGAAAAGACAAGAGAAAGCAACTTTAAGTTTCGAAGTTGATCCGACCCTCTAACACTCAAGTCAACCTCTAACTTTAGGTTTCGAAGTTGATCCGACCTTCTAAGCTGCAAGGTTGCACCTGTTTTTTATAGTGCTTGATATATATATATATATATATATATATATATATATATATATATTCATGAGGATTGTAGAGGAGAGGCCTTTCTATTCCTGATAGGAATCTACATTTAGGATGGTGACTTCAATCGAAGAGAGTCTTCCCATGGTTTAGTAGGCACCCTAATAATTTAGAATGAAATTATCTCATTAATGTATCAAATGTATTTTCTTTACTTAGAGAAAATAAACCCTACTCTTATTTTTCGATGTGACCATAAAATTTTGAATATATTTATCAAGCGTCAGTTGTTGAACACAATTTCTACCCGTGGACATTAGACACCTTCAATTTATGATCTTTGCAATCTTTAATATTCATGTTTATCTTCTCTTAGTCTTGCTACCACATACTTAATCTATGCGGAGCAAATAGCTATGACCGCCACAACATCTATAAGCTGCAAAACTAATATTCGCGATCCTTCCCCTTTTCCATGTATGAAAAAAAAATAGTGAAGAAGAGTTCAATCTAGAGCACCGGATGCGATTATGATGATCGAACTATATATAGGAGGAACAATTCCCACAAAGCGGGTTAAAATGTAGAAGAGATAGATTGAATAATGGCCAGTTTAAAGATAATGTTTCTATTTATACATTAATATATACACAACTATCTTATAATACAAGATTCACTACAAGAAAACAGGAAAGCTGTAACAACTGAATAGAAATCGGTTGCAACTAGAAAAGGGTGCAACGGAATTTGCAATGGATCTAGCTAGCTAGCGCATAATCAATTTGCAATATTGGCCAATAAATCTACAATATATCTTACTATGATCAGAACTATATATAGGAGGAACAATTCCCACAGCGGGTTAAAATGTAGAAGAGATAGATTGAATAATGGCCAATTTAAAGATGGTGTTCTATTTATACAGTAATATATACACAACTATCTTGGAATACAAGATTCCTGCCCAAGGCAATATACTAATCTAGGAATCCAAGAAAATACATGACAATATTTACCCCAACATAACATATATACATATATCAAGTATCACCCCAAAAAGAAACAACATCATGAGCTTGAGTTTGGTGCAAAGATGAAGCTTTGATCGCTAGAGAGCCCGTTAGTAAAAATGTCTACAAGTTGAGTATCCAAAGGAATAAAGAGCACCACGAGCTAGCTAGTAATTATTTTGAACAAAGTGATGGTAAATCTCTCTATGACATGGGATTCTGAACGAGCTGAATGGCAGAGTGATTATATATCACAGAAAAGAGTATAGGTGGAGATTGAAAGAAACTACCCAACTCTTGAAGCAAATACCTGAACCAAAAGAGCTAGCTCGACAGTGATAGTAGCAAGCACATGATACTCAACTTTGCAACTAGAGCAAGAAATGGTAGAATGTTAGTGTAGGCATCTAAAAGGAAGCTTTAAACACAAGTTTGGCGAAAAAGAAAAAAGGAAGAAAAATATGGACAAAATAAACATTCGGATAATGAAAGAATGTCAGGAGTCACGCTGAAATGACAAAATATAGGTAGCAACGCTAATTGTCGGTGGCGACATGCAATGAATAGCAACGTGCACAACAATGGCCGGTGGTCGCATTGAGGTTGGGAGTGTTGACTATACATCAATTCTTTGAGAGCCTCAACGTGCACAGCTTTTTAAAATTTTGATACCCCCTAGCTAGGGTTTCAAAAAATTTATTTTCTATTTGTTGAATTGTAAATAGAAGAAATAATGCATATCAACTTTGTTTAATGATATCACTTCTCTTAACAAAAAAATAACTAAAATTAAGGATATTAATTATATACTTGCATCGATCATAGAATTATTGAATTATCGAGATCAACTTTTTGAAATGGTTAATTGAAGTGAATGAAACATCAAGATTTGGGTGTCCTCTACTCAAAATTTCATCCAAATCATTCTATCAAGCAACTCACAAAAAAAAAAAAAAAAAAGACAAGGCTAATAATTGTTCGGATATTCAAGAAATTAAAAAGAAAATATATAAGTATCAAACGTTATAAGATGTAGAAGATATATAGTGAACTTTACGGCATTGGGTTCCAATTAATACCACGTACATTCCTAATGAATGTCCCTAGCTTATGTCGTTTAGTAAGGTGCACGGACTTGTGTATAGTAGGGATCGAGTAGCTAGGATCGATCATCTTAATTTTACGAGGATACTTTTAAGATCGATGTGCCTTGCCTTGGGTATATACTATAATATATACACCCTTAATCCTCGTCTCTCCACTCCGATCCTTTAACAATTTTCCTATCCAAATTAATTCTTCCCATGCATAGGGTAGTGGAGGATCCTTCCTAGCTAATTAACCGGTTTTTGGATTTATGCTTAATTCGATTAGTAAATTAGTTTTTTACCATGCCTGCCTGCCTGCCTGGGAAATATATATTAAGAAACAGAGGGCCGGGTGTAGCTTTAGTATATACTATTAGAAGAATCGATAGGCTTCATAATTAGATTTGCAAGTTCCTCTTCTCGATCTTCTCGATATATCAAATGGTAACCGTACCGGAGGCATTTAATTTGTTATTGTGACATTATTAATATATCCCTCACGAGCAATAATATATCTCATTTTCCCACCCGTTAGGGTATATATAGTAGGCCTTTCAACCTGAAAATTAAGTGGACAGTTTAATTTCCACCACCTTCTTAATTAATTAATTGGAGAGTATGTATGTATATATGATCGATGAAGAGAACACAACAAACAATTCAATTAAGGACAATAGTACGTATTCTTCAAGAGTACCTTTGGGAGCTCGATCAAATAGCCTAAGATCTATTTGAGACCTTTAATTTGGAATGTTGAAATAATATTGGTCTTTTCCTTAATTACCTGCTACATACACTCCCGACCCTGGCCCTGATCACCCACATCACATCGAGGTAATTATTGCCCTTTGGGTTAATTAATTAGGCTCATCCATCATGCCCCCAAGTTCGTCTACCCTCCTAGCTAGTGAGCACTCAAGAAGCCAAAAATGGTGAAGCCCAATGGTGTCTAATTAATTATATTTTTATTTTAAGGTACGTACAATATTATCAGAAATACAATCATGCCCATGAAATATAATTTTTACAATATTATCATAAATACAATCATGCCCATAAAATATAATTTTTCGTTGGTTATTAGCCCAATTAAGTACGTATAAATTAAAAATGTTTGTTTACAAATTAATTACCATCTCGATCGTGTACTATCTATCTATCAGCTTAAAATTCATTAATTATTAAAGCAACTTCAATTTCCCTTATGGTAAATAATTATTTTCATTTTTTGGATGGCAAATAGTGAAATTAAAGAGCAATATGATCGAGCTCGATGAAAAATAACTACATTAACGATATTAACCATATTCAACAACCAACATTTATTCAAGTAACCATTTAAAGAACTCATATAAAATTATCAAATTAGTAGATTTTGCTTAGCATGTGATTGGCTTTAATTAAATTAGTTGCTGATCAGACTTAATTTCAAGAAGAAAGATTTTAAAATCATCGTTTGATATAGAAGAATCTTCAAGGCATGGGAGTAAATTTATTCCAAGTTCAAGAAAATAATTGCATGCAAGTTTTCATAACTATAAGCTCAAGCTCAAGAAGATCGTTAATTCATGCAAGTGCTCATAAAGTTCTAGAAAGATTGCATTTGTCATCGATCAAGCTTAAGTTATCCTAGTCGGTCAATAACATTAACCTAGCTACACTCCCCCTCGATCGGTCCATGTTTTCCTTAATTAGCTAGTACTAGACTCTTTACTGGATATGACAATTTCTAAACCAAAAACCCCAAATACAGGCAACATATATATCATACTATGTAACCACCTTAAGCTCGGTGACGAAAATACCCAGACATCGAAAACAAAGTAAGGAACTAACTTCACAACTTTTTCGCAAAGCTCATAGAAACCATAGATATTCCAATTCCTTATCTCTAATTGATGATATATACTGGAGATACACAAAGGACAGAAATTGCAGTGTCAAAAAGGATATAACAGATCTTGAGGAATCTGCATAAAAAAACATGTTACCATCATCTCAAATCTATATCCCAATACTTTTGAGCAACAATTATGGAGAAACAACATTCCCAATAAAGTAAATTTATCATATAGAGAGGTATTGTATGGGTAGCCTTCCTACTCAAACTCAGACCTTTAATAGAAACTATGGAAAGGATCGATGAATGCTCCATGGAACTGCCAAAACTACAAAGCAATTTTTTGAATTTTAAAGAGGAAAAAGTGTATGGAGAAGTTATGATTTGGGCTAAATTTTGATAGAGGCAAAGCAATGAGCTTCTGCGAACTGGTTGTTTTTTTTTTTGGGTGCGATATGGGTTGGTTGTTAATGTAGTGGGATATTTGGAAAATGGAGCAACAAATACAATAGTTACTACTGATGCAAAAAAATTGGGTTGAGGGCATAGTTAAGATCACCTCCGCAACAAAAAAAAAAAAAAAAATCCTAGGAGGCCCTAAGTTGTTCTCTGGGGAGGAGTACCCGTTTCCCCTTTACTTATGGTACATATCACCGTGCCATTGGTGGTGATATTTCACCTATATCAGTTAGGATATGCTTTATGGATGACCAAAACATGAAGACATTCAACGATAGGAGGAACACAAGAAACATGGCTGGGAAGGAATGCTAAAACAAAAGAAGAGATCGAGAAACCATTAGCTGATTGAGGTGTGAACTATAGCCTAATGATAACTGCTCAATAATAAGACCACGAAAAGGATCAAAATTACATGGTAACAAGAAATCACCATATAAACCAAAGGAGATCATAAGTGCAAGGGCAGACTTTTACCATTATAATTACTGGTGCATGGAAAAATTATCTTGAATGAGCTAGCTGGAATGGCGTATGTACGTGGTGGGCAATGAACAATAGTTGACAAAAATCAACCTTATTTCTCCAATCCAATCCAAGCGAAAGGAAGGAGATGTGATATATATACTTGCAGCCCTTATATGGGAAATCTCAGTGTAAGGGCTACCAAAATGCATCAAATTCTCACATATTGTGATGCTACAGAGAAGGAATGGAAAATAATAATCTCTAATTAAGAACAAGAGACATATGGCAGTCTAAGAAAGTTGTAATTAACTTCAATGTATGTATTAATTTGTAAGGTGCCAAGTGATCGAGGATATAGATTATGAAGCTTTATTAGCACGGATCGAAGACTTATTGTAAATGATATTGGGACAGAGTAACGAAAACTATCAAATCCGCAACAGAAAAAGAAAATTAATAAGCTCATTTTCTTGTAGAAGAAAATTAATTTATCTGTATGAATAAATATATCGTTGTGGCAAATAACTACTTTCCCTTTGTCGGAGAGTAAATAGCAAATGTAATAATAAAAAATAACTATACTAAACATCAGATGGTTATCAAAATATTCAAAATTTTGAGATCAAGATGTGGGTGTACCACGTCAAGATAACTCAAAATTCATCCATTTATTTCAAGCTATTTATACAATTCACCTAAAATAGAAAGGTGGATCCTTCTCTCTTTTTTTTTTTAACAAAAAATAACAATTTTATTAATAATTAAGAGAAGGTACAAAAGACCTTTTACCCCAAAATACAAGCTACATCCTTATAAAAGGAACACCACAATTAGCTCAAATATAAGGCCTTGGTTGTTCAGATATTCGAGAAAAACATTCTAACCATTAAAACTTTTAAAAGACATACCAAATCCTAAAGGAATAGGACAGTTCAGTCCAAGTCCAAGAAGATCATACCATGCAATTTATCATTAATATAAGCTGAAGTTGAAGAAGAATTGTAGTCATGATCAAACTTAAGCCACACATATATCCTAGAGATCAATAACAATAAAATTAAAACACCCCAGTTTTTTTTTTCTTCTTTCTAATCCATAGTTTCCTTATTACTAAACTCTTTATTTCTACTCTTTTGAATCCAACATTCCCTCCTCCTCAATTTTCTTTTCTGATTCCACGTCCACGTACGCCCTTCTCCTCGATATCTTTTCCTGATTACACCACTCCCTTGTTCTCCATTTCCTCGTTTTCTGCATCTTCTTTTGCTCCATTATTAGCAAAGCTCATCTTCAAGTGCTCATTTTCATTTGGAGCAAGCGTGACATCTTGAGGATCAATGTTTATCTTCTCATGAACAAACCTGACAACATGTTTTTAATTTCAAGATAAAATAATTAAATAAATAAATAAAACCCCTAAAGTGTTAATTAAAATTTTCAATTCAAGAAATAACTAGGTACTTGAGGTTGAGGAAATAACCTTTGTTTGTTTTCTCAGGGTTGTAAATGCACCCGATGGAAGATTCCACCATTGGAGGTTTCTGATCAATAGTGCAGAGTTTCCCATTCCCATAGCCAACATTGTTAGTTTGAGAAGAGGGTACTTTCTTTGACAAAGAATTTGGTGAATTAGGACTCTCTTGGAAAGAAAGATCAAAAGACATGTTTGTGTAGAGATCTTGTAACTCTGCCCTTGTTCTTGAGTATGAATGATTTTTGAACTTTTGTCTTGGAGAGGGTTGGTTCTTCAGCAGGTCTCTAAGGCTACAGTAAGTGTGTGTTGGTGTGCCCATGGCCAAGGCTATGTTTAGGAAGGCCTAAAACCACAAATAAATAGCAGAACTGATGAATGAATTGAGGTTAGTGTCTTAGGGTATAAATTTAAATGACTGAGTGTGTGTTTGCAATGGATATTAAGGACTAAAAACCAGAAAGAATCATACAGGTTTGAATTGGCCAATGAGACAGAAATTTGTGTAACAAACATGAGCCCTCATAATGTTCTGCAACTAACTACAACTTGCTTAAAACGTGTTCTTGGGGTCTATTAGAACTAATCACCTTAATCTTGCTTTCTCCCTATTTATTATCTTTCTGTTTTTGTTTTTCTTTTGGCATTTAATTCTCTCTCTCTCTCTCTCTCTCTCATTAGCTTGAAATGCAGATATTTAAGTTCGATGTATTAAAAAAAATTAAGATTGCTCCAA
This sequence comes from Platycodon grandiflorus, assembly GCA_016624345.1. NCBI lineage: Eukaryota > Viridiplantae > Streptophyta > Magnoliopsida > Asterales > Campanulaceae > Platycodon > Platycodon grandiflorus. The sequence goes on from CM028368.1 coordinate 8,425,961, forward strand.
ACCGAACTTAGGATTCTGTCCATGTATTTTAATCTCTTGTTAAGAAATGATAATACATTTATAAAAAAAAGCTTAAAAGAAAATTTAGTTTAGTCTGTAGGTGATTTGTTCAAACCAGTTTGTGTATACCTCAACTTAATTCACATCACTGGACAAGTTTAAGAGCTTGTTTGATTTTGCGTTTTGGCCAAAACGCAGGGTTAAAACGAAGTTTATTCCTCAACTTAGCGTTTCAATAAACGCAGCTACGTTTTAAATGTTGAAATTTCTATATTTTTTTTCCAAAAACAGGTTTTAAAACGTTGTTGAAAAAAAAACTGTGTTTTGAAATAGTATCCCAAACGCATTTATAAAAAAAAAAATTGTGTTTTAAAAAATCTGCATTTAAAAAAAAATAATGTTTTGAAAATGCCACACCAAATGGGCTCTAAAGGCGCATCCTTCCTGCTCTGCCTTTTCACTCGGGAGTTACCAACTTCCACGCCGGCCGGCTACAAGAATTAAACTCAAATAAGTTTTATGAAGAGTAAATCCACCTACCATTTGAACTAATACATTTATAAAAGTTCTTAATTGTTAGTAATGCAGAATAATTAAAATTTTAGGTCCTTTTTAATTTTAATATTCTTTATTTTGTTTCCCATTTTTCTCTGTTTTTTTCGATAGCAAATATTACATCTATCGAAATGAATGTCACCTCTAACTTCTTACTTTGTCCTAATTAATAAGATTTTACAGGTAAGCTAAATTCCTTCTGATAATGTTCTGAGTTTTATTCTTCTTGAATTGCAAACAAGGAAGGAGGGAATTTGATAGAAGAATTGTATATTTGATTAATATGAGAGTGTATTGTACATATTGGGTAAAGTCCCATGTAAAAATACTCGATCCATCCTCTCTACAAATTAACTGATCTATTTATTCTAACAACTTGACTAACAACCCTTTAATCAAAGCTAAATTACAATTATGCCAACCACTAAACCATAGCAGCTTTATCAGAACATTTTTATTAACTTCATCATCCCCCCTCAAGTTGTGAGTGGAAAACAAATTCTTCACTCTCAACTTGGACAACAAAACACTAAACTGGTCCTTCGTAAATATATCAGCTACTTGATCACTGGAGGCTATATGAGCTATAGAGATTACACCTTTGAGAAGTAACTCTCTAACTAAATAGCAGTCAATCTCAATGCGTTTTGTTCTTTCGTGAAACACAGGATTTGCAGCAATGTGAAGAGCAGATTGATTATCACAATACAATGCTACTGGGAGAGAAACATTAACTTGTAAATCCTTTAGAAGAGCAATCAACCACTTCAACTCACAACAAGTGTTGGCCATACTACAGATTCTGCTTCTGCAGAAGATCTGCTGATGGTTGTTTGCTTTTTACACTTCCATGATATTATGGAGTCTCCAAGAAATACACAGAAGCCTGAGAGAGATCTTCTAGTAATAGGGCAAGCAGCCCAATCTGAATCACAGTAAGATTGCAGTGTCATAGAACCTTTAGAAGAGAAAAATAACCCTTGCCCTGGACAGCCTTTAAGATATTTGATAATTCTCAGAGCAGCATGCCAATGATCTTTTGTAGGTCTCACCAGAAATTGACTAAGAACATGCACAGCATAGGCAATATCAGGTCTTGAGATTGTGATACAAAAGTCTTCCAATCAGTCTTTTATAGGCTGAAATATCAGATAAAAAGGGACCATTACTGGACACTAATCTGTGATGTTGTTCAATAGGAGTGACTGCAGGCTTTGAATTAAGCAGGCCAGTATCACTGATTATGCTCATAGTGTATTTCTTTTGATGAAGACAAATCCATGTATTGTTTCTTGCAACCTCCAAGCCAAGAAAGTACTTTAAAGATCCAAGATCCTTTATAGGAAACTGAGAATGTAAGTAAGATTTTACCTCATGAATTAAACTCTGATTTGAACCTGTAACAAGAAGATCATCCACATATACAAGAATAGCAACAAATCCATTTTTGGCATTCATGATGAACAGGGTATGATCAGTTTGAGACTGGATGAAGCCAAATTTAATAAGAGTAGAAGACAACTTAGCAAACCACTGCCTTGGGGCTTACTTAAGACCATATAAAGATTTGTTTAACTTGCAAACTACTGGAGACTTACACTGAGGTAAAGACTGAGTATAACCTTGAGGTAAGTCCATGTAGACTTCTTCATGTAATTCCCCATGAAGAAACGCATTGGACACATCCATTTGAGTAATAGTCCATTTCTTAATAGAGGCAACAGCAAGTAATACCCTTACTGAAGTCATCTTGGCAACAGGGGCAAAAGTCTCAAAATAATCATCTCCTTCTGTTTGAGTGGAACCCTTTTGCCACAAGTCTGGCCTTGTATTTGTCTACTGTCCCATCTACATTGTATTTGACTTTATAGATCCATTTACACCCTACAGTATGCTTCTGAGCTGGGAGATATTCAAGAGACCAAGTGTTGTTATCCTCCAAGGCCTTTAATTCTTTTTCCATGGCTTGACACCACAGAGGATCTTTAATGGCTTGGGCATAGTTGATAGGCTCACAGATGGTGGAGGTATTGCAGACAAATATTCTATAAGCAGGAGAAACATTGTTCAATATAAAATAATTGTGTATAGGATAAGAAGAACAAGTTTTGTCGAAGAGCAAGTATTGGTTTGAATAGGGAGGCAATCCTATATAGTCTTTAAATTTTGGAGCAACTTTGTTTCTTATAGGCCTAGTGGAAACAACAGATTACGCACGCTTTATTGGTATTTTCGGTTCAATAGCCACCTCAAGTTCACTATTTTCTTTAGGTTTATTGATAGTATGAACATCTTCATCAGTTTCATAGGCATACTCACTATTGTTAGGGGTAAACATAGAGGTGAAGTTATGATCAAGAGAGGAACTGTCATCAGCCTTGTAAGGAAAAGTAGATTCATATAATTGAACATCTCTACTATACAAGACTTAATGAGATTCTAAGTTATAAACCTTGTAAGCCTTCTTATTACAAGGATATCCAATGAAGATGCATTTTTTAGCCCTAGGGGCAAACTTGTCTCTGTTGTGAGAAAGAGTAGAAGCATAGCAAAGATAGCCTTGGGTTCTTAAATGATTATATTGAGGTGGAGTGCCAAACATAACCTCAAAAGGAGTTTTAAACTTAAGAACAGAATTTGGAAGCCTATTTATAATGTAGGTGGCAGTTAATAAGCAGTCTCCCCAAAATTTTATGGGAAGATTTGCTTGAAACCTCAAAGCTCTAGCAAGCTCAAAAAGGTGCCTATGCTTTCTTTCAGCTCTCCCATTTTGTTGGGGAGTGTCAACACAACTGTTTTGGTGAATAATCCCTTGAGAAGAAAGAAGATTACTGACAGAATGATTAATGAATTCAGTGCCATTGTCAGTTCTTAATTGTTTAACAGTGGTATTGCATTGCTTGACTGAAGTATTAAGTTGATTTTTCACCATGGCTAAAAAAAATTCAAGAATCTTACACACTTGATTCTTGGATTTTAATAAAAAAGTCCAAGTAATTCTGGAGAAGTCATCAACAACAGTAAAAAAAGAATTGCAGCCATCATAAGTATTGTATTTATAAGGACCCCAAACATTACAATGAACTAATTCAAATAGATTTTTACTGTGGGAGTTACTTAGGGGGAAGGGTTGTCTAGTTTGCCTAGACAAGTGACAAGTATCACAGTTCAAATGCTCCTTGGAATCATAGTTCAAATCAAGGGATTTTATATACTTCATAGAATGTAGAGGAACATGTCCAAGTCTTTTATGCCAAAGATACATTTTTGCTCTAGAAGTGCTAGAATTAATAGTGGAAACCTTACAAATAGAAGTGCACATTTTATCATTAGAGCAGCTAGGCAGATCAAGTTTATAAAGCCCTCCATTAAGCCTACCAATCTCCTTCATTTTCTACTGAGTAGGGTCCTGAAGGAAGCAATGTGTACCATTAAACACAAGACAACACTTGCTGTCAGAAATGAACTTACTTCCAGACAACAGGTTAAATTGAAATTCTGGAGCATAATAAACATTTTTCAAGACTATATCTTTTGACAAAATCACAGTACCCTTGTGTGTAATAATGGAGGATTTCCCATTAGGCAAGTGGATTGAGGACTTAATTTGAATGGGGTTAATAAGATGATTAAAGGAGATAGTGACATGGTCACTCGCTCCTGTGTCAATTACCCAATCCAGCAAGTCAGGCTTAATACTATTAAGACACACAGGAGCATATAAGGTAGAATTGGTAGTGGACATACCTGACAGATGCTCCTCAGGACTGTCAAGGATCACAGTAGTGCTAGCTCTCTTTACATTGCCAAGTAAGGCTTTCAATTGCTGATATTCTTCAGTAGTAAAAGAATTTTTATTGATTTTGACAGCATCATTGGTCCCTTGTTTGATTCCAAAGTCAGTTGTTCCTTGATTGACAGTAGTATTGGCATTGATATTGAAGTTTTTGGATTTCCCTTTATATTTGGGCATTCTTGACAAATCAGGTTTGACCCCATATAAGGGGTGCCAATCAGGGAATCCATGGAGATAAAAACACTTGTCCTTAGTGTGAGAGTCTCCATGGCAAAAGTCATAGAACATTTTTCCTTTAGAAGATGCAGATTGGCTTTCACTTATAGTTTTACCCTTGTATCTGTTGTTATTGTCATTTGTATAGTTATTTTAGGGTCCATTGACTTTTCCAGCCATAGCAGAAGCAACCCCTTCATAGTTGGTTAGATTGGTGTGTTGTCTTTGACCTTCTTCTTGTATCAACATAGAAACAGCCTTTGTAGTAGTGGGAAGAGGTGTCATTCGGAGAATTTGACCCCTAACATGCATCAGTATAGTGATCAGATAGCCCCATTAAGAATTGGGTGAGTTTGGTGACATTCTCATACTCATCTTGACTTCTGGTAGCACCACATGAACAGTTGCACACACATTTGGGCATTTGAAGAAGACTTGTTAACTCATCCCATAATCCCCTGAATTTTGTGAAGTAAGCATTGATGATGAGATTGCCCTGAGTACACAGCATAATAGACTTACGAATTTGAAAGATCTTGGGAGCATCACTTTTGGAGAATCTGGTGAGAAGGTCATCCCAAATTTCACTCGCAGTTGGAAGATAGACAACACTTTGTCTGATTTCAGGGTTAATAGAGTTTAAGATCCAAGATACCACCATGCTATTGCACCTATCCCAAGCATTAAGGTATTTGGATTGCCCTGAAGGTCTCCTGCTAGAACCTGTTATCGTTCCTATTTTGTTCTTGGCAGACAGGGCAATATTCATGGAGATCTTCCATTGGGCAAAATTGTGATCAGTTAATATTTCCGAAACAAGAGCCATCCTAGGATGATCATTCGCATGCAAGAAAAGGGGATGCCCAACATGTAATTGTAACATTGATTCAGGTAAATCATAGTCTTCAATAGGTTCTTCGATCTTGGTTTCATTATTATTATTAGGGATTTCAGTGCTAATGGGATTAGATGAACCCATGAATCAAGAGTGCAAGGATAAGCAAGAACAAAGAATTATAAGAAACTAAAAGAGGAATTCAAGAAGAGAGATTCAAGAACAGAAGGGCAAGAGAGCAAAAAATTACCAAGGAAGAAACGGAGCAGAAGAATTGAATCATTGATCGTGTAGGCAGGGTTAAATTGTTTGATTCACATCACTGGACAAGTTTAAGAGCTTGTTTGATTTTGCGTTTTGGCCAAAACGCAGGGTTAAAACGAAGTTTATTCCTCAACTTAGCGTTTCAATAAACGCAGCTACGTTTTTAAATGTTGAAATTTCTAGTTTTTTTTTTTTCCCAAAAAACAGATTTTAAAACGTTTTGGAAAAAAAAAATTGTGTTTTGAAATAGGATCCCAAACGTATTTATATAAAAAAAAAGTTGCGTTTTAAAAAATCAACATTTAAAAAAAATAATATTTTGAAAATGCCACACCAAATGGGCTCTAAAGGTGCATCCTTCCTGCTCTGCCTTTTCACTCAGGAGTTACCAACTTCCACGTGCTGGCTGGCTACAAGAATCAAACTCAAATAAGTTTTATGAAGAGTAAATCCACCTACCATTTGAACTAATACATTTATAAAAGTTCTTAATTGTAAGTAATGCAGAATAATTAAAATTTTAGGTCCTTTTTAATTTTAATATTCTTTATTTTGTTTCCCATTTTTCCTCTGTCTTTTTTCTGATAGCAAATATTACATCTATCTGAAATGAATGTCACCTCTAACTTCTTACTTTGTCCTAATTAATAAGATTTTACTGGTAAGCTAAATTCCTTTTGATAATGTTCTGAGTTTTATTCTTCTTGAATTGCAAACAAGGAAGGAGGGAATTTGATAGAAGAATTGCATATTTGATTAATATGAGAGTGTATTGTACATATTGGGTAAAGTCCCATGGTATCCATGTATCTAACAATACTCGATCCATCCTCTCTCAAACTAACTGATCTATTTATTCTAACAGCTTAACTAACAACCCTTTAATCAAAGCTAAATTACAATTATGCCAACCACTAAACCATAGCAGCTTTATCCAGAACACTTTTATTAACTTCATCACCTTCTTACAACTTGATTTGTGCGGCTAAAACTAAACTTAAACAAAATATAATATGTGCTGTTTAAAAGTAAGACTAATCGATCGGATGTAGTAAATTTGCTCTTGCTAATATGACTGAAAAAAATAATAACCAGTCTACTAATTATCAAACAACTTTGTTAGGTTTACAACTCTTTCTACAATTAATTTTTAATGAAGGGCAAAATTATTTTTCTTCAAAACACCCTTGTCTTTCATAAGATATACGTACCTAGTTGATGGAGATATTATTCGGGAGACCCTCGAACTGTTACACCATGTCACCCGACTAACTTATTTAACAACACAACACCAACTTCGTATACAACCAAAATGTGCAATTGATTAACAACGTGGTGCCATTTTATTAATGGTACCAACAACTTAGAGTTGAAAATTATCGAATTAACTTTAAATTTTTTTTTTTTTTTTTGATTTAAAGGGAAAAGGAAACAAACGGAAACAGTCAAAGAACAAAAGAACTAAAATTTGGGGAAAGCAACTCCTCTACTATCTACACCTAGAAGAACTCTAAGATCCACATTGGGCTCCAACAAATGCATAATATTCTCTTCCTGATCAGCTCACAGTTAGCTAAGTAGTCAGCGCAAACATTTCCCTCCCCCAAAGTGTCTTGAAGGGTGCATCCAGTTGAGTCCAAAAGGGCTTTGACATCTTCCAATAGAGCCATAAGGGGGTGGTTTTCACTTTTTGGGTTGGCAGAGAGATCCTTAGCAGCCTTCGAATCTATTTCAACTATGACTAGTTTACTGAATTAATGACCTCAAGATACCATCATACATGAAATTAACTAGTTTATCAACTTTCGCAAAGCTTCAACAAAAAAATTTCGTGCTTTTCCTCATTCGGTAAGGGCTATAAACATGGATTTATTTAATGACCCCCCTAAATTGTTAAATTTTCATCCAAATTGTTAACAAAATCTCTAAAGAATAATAAAAAAGGATTTTTTTTTTTTTCTAAGATACCCTTTTAACCCTACAAATTAATTTTAAATGTAAAAAAAAAAAATCGATCAACATCGCACTTTCGGAAAATAAGATAATGGGGCTTATAAGTGGGATGTCACATGAACCTTATAAAATAAAGGCAAAAACTTAGAAAACGTCGTCTTACGGATATTTTCTGTAAGACGGATCTATTGACCCGACTCACCGTATGTCGGTGGGCTGAGCTGTGAGAGAGTGGGGCTCTGTTTTGCAAATTATGATCCGTAAGACGGTCTTACATGAGACCTACTCTAAAATAAATTAGGGACTAATTTGATCAAAATGCAAATATCATTTTCCATAAAGACTTGAGAATTACCCCGTTTCAAGTAAAAAATCCACTGTTTTATTTCAGGATATTTCACTTAAAAGTTAACTTTTAAAAATTATGTTTATAATTATCCATAAACTTTTATCTTACCCTACACTTGTGTTGTAAACATTTAGGTTGTGCTAATTTTTTTTAATTATAACTAACTCTAATAACACTAATATATTAAATTTTTTAAACGTGAACCCTTTGAGTGGAACGGAAGGAGTAATTTTATTTCACTCATTACTAATGTTAATTAATGTCAACTCCTTAAGATTGTATTTGTTTTCCTTTGATTTAGATTTGGAGATCACATTAAACCTATAAAATCAGCAAGATAGTGCTAACAAAAATTCAAGTAGGATAATATTTATAAACTTTAGAAAGCTTGTCATTTTATAAATTGTTTGGTTTCATAAATTGTTAAAATAAAGATATTGCTCAAATTCCTTTTCTTAAGCAACGTATTTGAGGAGGAATTTAGCTTAAACAACATAGTGTGGGGGTGTTATATAACTTTGTTAATGGGATGTTTCGACTCTAAACCATTAATTACACACCTAACAATAACTAACACTAAGTTAGAAAAGTTATTTGAACATTTATTGAAATTTAATTTTAGAGGAAATTGAGGGTCGGTACACTGTGGTGTTTAACCATTTAAGTGACCTATATTTGTTTTAAACCGCTAAAATTCACTTTCATAAATAAGTTCCTAAAGTGCCCCCCAACAACCTAAATAACTGTTCCCTCCTCGCCTAACACCCAAACTGCTTTTCGTTTTCTCTCTTCTTTCACGACGTACAGACCAACAAACTCTCACCTCCGTTGTCTTATCCGGCGACGATAACTTCATCGCCATAACGACTCTCTCTGTTATTCCTACTCTTCCGCGTAAATGACAACTTTATAAGGGAATAATATCCCTTCCATATTGTTGTATCTTTGTTACCATATATGTATAATTATATTTGGTATATTCTTCCCTATTAGTTAGGTCTCCTAGTTACCTTGTATTGTAACTCTTCTCCTAATCCTTATTGTATTAGGTTAACATGTAAACCCTATAAATATGTGTTACAATCAATGAAAAAGGCTATGCCATTATTCATAAGAATTATTATTCTCTACATGGTATCAGAGCTTTGATTCCACAAACCCTAAAAATCACCAAACTTCCCTAACCCCAAACACCACCGCCCACCACCTCCTTCTTCCTCTAACCACCCATGGCTTCCAACATGATCATCGTTCAAGATCCCACAGACTCCTCCAAAACCTATCAACTTATCAACATCTCCAACCAGAATATCACTAAGCTCACCCCCACCACCTACCTCGCATGGAATCTTCAGGTTGAATCCACGCTCGTTGGCTATGATCTTCACAGGTTTGTTGATGGCACCTCGGTCTGCCCGCCAGCCACCCTCACTGTCAACAACGTCCAAGCACCCAACCCAAACTACCTCCCATGGATACGACAAGACAAACTTCTGTTTGGCGCCCTTGTCGGCTTCCTCTCCACAAGCTTAGTTCCGCTTATTCAGCAAGCAACTACAGCTCGGGAGGCTTGGGTCATCCTGGAGAACACATATGCTCGCCCTACTCATGGGCATATTAAACAAATTAAAGACCAGCTCAAGTGAGCTACCAAAGGCTCCCAGTCGATCTCGGAGTACATGCAGTTTATCAAGAGCAAATTCGATGAGCTCGCTGCCCTCAAAAAACCCCTCGACCATGAGGACCTCATAGAAACAATGCTCGGCAGCCTGGATGATGACTATCGACATGTCGCCGATGCAGTTGAAGGACGGGACACTCCTATTCCCTTTGATGAACTTCATGAAAAACTCATCAACCGCAAGCTGGTACTGAAGCAATCTCACCCCGCATCCACTCTCCACCCCGTCACGGCTAATACTGTGACGAACAGGCAACAAGGGTTTCCTCAGCCTCAGTATCCTCGCCACCAGCAGCCCGCACAACCTCCTCGGCATCCACAGTTGGGCAACAATGGTCCTCGCCAACAGCGACCTTACCTCGGCAAATGTCAAGGCTGCCGACAACAAGGTCATACGGTCGCTTAGTGCCCCAGTTTTCAGCTTGTTCCAACCTCGCCATCAAGCTCGCCTTACTCCTCGTTTGCGGGCAACAAATGGCAACCGCGAGCACACATGGCTTCAAAGCTTGGTCGAAAACCACTTTAAACAAAAAAAATTATCACCTTATACTCGGATAATGGTGGCGAGTATACTGGTCTCGCCAAAACGACCGGCCTGGCTACATACCTCGCCACTAATGACATCTCGTACCTCACCTTGTCCCCCCACATGCCCGAGCCAATGGCTTCTCTGAACGACGCCATCGTCACATTGTCGAAACAGGTCTATCTCTACTATCCAAAGTTGCTCTTCCCCTCACCTTCTGGTCATATGTCTTCCTTACAACCACCTATCTTATAAATCGCCTTCCCACTTCCACACTCCAAATGCTCTCTCCCTACCACAAACTCTTTGGGTCAGCCCCCAACTACTTAAAGCTTTGAGCATTTGGATGTCTCTGTTATCCCTGACTGCGACCATATACCACTCACAAGCTCGATCCTCGCTCGACTCCCTGTGTCTTCCTCGGGTACTCCCTCACTCAGAGTGTATATATCTGTTACGACCCGACCAACGCAAAGCTCTTTAATTCTCGCCATGTTCAGTTTGTTGAGTGTGAGTTTCCCATGTCTCAAATCGAGCTGAATCTTCAGTGACCTGACGAGTCCACCCATACATCCTGGTTACCACCTCATGACATCCTCACAGCTTTATACACATCATCGGCAGCTAGTCCTTGTAACGACCTGACTGATGCTCCTCCCGCGACCTCGTCTCAACCACCCTCAAAGCCCAGCACGGCTAACCCCGACCTTGCCAAGTCCTCGCAGGTTGCCCCACCAAACACCAACCTTCCTCATCAGCCTATACCCCAGGCCGCAGCTCGCACCTCACCCATTATCATTCGCTCCCGAAACAACATCCACAAAATAATTAACAAACTCTGCCTCTCCGCCCAACTAAACACCGACCTTGAACCAGCATGTGTAACTCAGGACCTCAAAGACAGCAGGTGGCGACAAGCCATGTCTGAGGAATATGATGCCCTCCTCAAAAATGGCACATGGGAACTGGTACCTCCTACAGGGGTCCCTAATATTGTTGGCTGCAAATGGATATTTTGGATTAAACGATCTGATGATGACAAAATTGACAGGTACAAAGCCCGCCTGATCGCCAAGGGATTCCATCAGCGCCCAGGAGTTGACTACCATGAAACCTTCATCCCGGTGGTCAAACTCAACACGGTTCGCCTCATCCTCTCCCTAGCGATCAGCTGAGGATGGGATCTTCGTCAGCTCGACATCAACAATGCCTTCTTGCAGGGAACCCTTACCGAGGAAGTCTTTATGACTCAACCTCAGGGCTTCGTCGACACTGATCACCTGCAACATGTGTGTCACCTCCGAAAGGCAATCTATGGTCTCAAGTAGGCTCCCCGAGCATGGTACAATGAACTTCGCCAGTTTCTCCTCGATGGTCGCTTCTCGAACTCAGTGGCTAATACTTCCTTATTTATCTTCAATGAGGGTGGCATCACTCTCTGTTGCTCGTCTATGTTGATGATATCATCATCACCGGCAATGATACCAAGGCAGTCTAGGCCTTCATCACCGACCTCGCTGCTCGGTTCTCGCTCAAAGACCTCAGCGACCTTCACTACTTCCTCGGTATAGAAGTGGTTCCTCAGTCTACTGGGCTTCTCCTCTCCCAACGAGGTTACATAGCCGACCTCCTTGCTCGCATTGGTATGACTGAAGCTCGCCCAGTGGCAACACCCTTAGCGACCTCGCAAGTGCTCACCCTTCAGTCGAGCACGGCACTGACTGACCTTACCGAGTTTCGAGCAGTAATTGGGAGTCTTCAATATCTATCTCTTACCCGCCCGGACATTGCCTATGTCGTCAACAAGCTCTCTCAATTTATGCATCGACCCACCTCGGATCACTGGCTCGCCACCAAGCGCCTACTTCGCTATCTCAGTGGCACTATTGATCATGGCATCCTTCTTCATCGCCAGTCGACTCTCAATTTTCATGCTTTTATCGATGCCGACTGGGCGGGAAACAAGGATGATTTTACCTCCACAAGTGCTTACATCGTGTATCTTGGCCGGAACCCCATCTCCTGGAGCTTAAAAAAGCAGAGAACAGTTGCTCGCTCCTCAACAGAGGCCGAGTACCGAGCTGTTGCCGCAACAGCTGCTGAAGTCTGCTAGGTTACCTCTCTTCTAGGTGAGCTCGGTGTAACCTCCTCGCACCAACCCGTTATCTACTTTGATAATGTCGACGCTATAAATCTCTGCTCCAACCCAGTGTTTCATTCTCACATGAAACATGTTGCCCTCGACTATCATTTCATCCGTCAGCAAGTTCAAGACGGTATCTTACGGGTATCTCACGTCTCCTCGGCTGACCAGCTCGCAGATGCCCTCACCAAACCGCTTCCTCGAACTCGCTTTCACCATCTTCTACTCAAGATTGACCTCTCCTCTCGAGGGTCCAACTTGCGGGGGCATATAAGGGAATAATATCCCTTCTATATTGTTGTATCTTTGTTATCATATATGTGTAATTATATTTGGTATATTCTTCCCTATTAGTTAGGTCTCCTAGTTACCTTGTATTGTAAAATCCTTATTGTATTAGGTTAACTTGCAAACCCTATAAATATGTGTTCCAATCAATGAAAAAGGCTATGCCATTATTCATTAAATTTATTATTCTCTACAAAGTTTACCTTCCAATCAGATTCATACCAATCTCAAGATAAAAATTTATACGTATATATTTATTTTTGATACATCATCACAACTCAGATGATGAGAGTAAGAATAATGAAAACAAAAATGGAACTGATCATCGTGGATCATAGCTAGGTAGATTAGATAGGTGAAGGGAGAGGGGTGGGTTGGGGTGGGCCTAGTAGCAGCAGCACCACCGTGTACTCCTCCAGCAGTTCCAACATCATTGTCGTACGCAATGCATCTTATGTTACAGACGATGCACAAAAGTTTAATCGCAATGCATCAATTTAGAATCACGATGCATCGATTTAGACGTGCTTGTTCGAATTCTTAATGGCTTAGCCAACATTTTTGCACAAAAGTGCTTTTTGTCGGTTAAAAATTGCGATGCATTGACAAGGAATTGAGATGCATCGCATGTCTATTCGAATTCTTTAGAGCATAGACGACATTTCCCCCACAAAAATATTTTTTTCCACTTTAAAAAAATTATAGAATACTAAAGTGATTGAATATTTACCAAAGGAGACCGAAGCGAATTTCTCCCATAATATTAACTATAAATTAGTAATTTTATTTGAGGGACAAAATTTCGAATTTTGTTATTAGACAAGGTTGAAGCAAATCTAACTTGGACTCATGACTGGCCCAACTTGTTTAACCCATTAGTTAAATGAGTTGCAACAAGTTCTGACCCACTTTAACATAACACAACCCAATTCACGTAATCGTTAAGACCCATTTAAATTCATTTAGGGAGAAATTCGGGCCGTTTCCTTTTATACAATTTTTAACCGCTTTAGTTCACTATAATTGTTTTAAACTAAAAAATAATATTATTGTTGCGAAATGTCGTCTATGCCCTTAAAAACACGAAATAGACACGATATGCATTGCGATGGCCAAAAGTGATGCATCGCGATGCACAAAAAAAATACTATTTGTGCATTACACTTGATACTAGAACTATCTCTTTGTATTGGATTCATTAAGTTTACAATTAGAAAATGGAAGCATAAAGAAAGATTAAACCTCCTAGAGTTCTATCGGCACACCGAAAGCCAATACACTTGCTATTGGGTTAACAGACCAAAGAAGGTGTGAAATGCTTGCTTTTTCATCTCCTTCATTTGCGAGGAGTTCATGCGGAAAAAGGCAAGGAGATCGCTGGAAAAAAGGAAGAAAATGTACGCTATATATTATACTTGCGATGCATCAAAAGTACATTGTGATGCACAAAACAGTACTAATGCATAACATTACACTTGCGATGCATCATAGTGTGTATCACGATGCACAAAATTGTACTAAAAAGTACTATTTTTGTGTATCGCGATGCACAAATTTTAATCGACATTACATTTGCGATGCATCAAAAAATGCGTCGCGCTGCACAAAAATATACTAAAACGTATTGTTTTGTTGCATCGCGATGCATGTAAGAAAAGAATAGAAAACACTAATTAATTTCTTCCATTATATATATCAAGAGATACAAAATTTCAACGATTGAGTCAATCAATCAATATAAGCCCATTGTTTGCACTCACCAATTTACATTAAAAATATTTGTCAAAAATACTACATGGAGTAAAGAAAAGTAAGACTAATTGTATACAATGAATTTGGAACTATACAAAATAGTGCTGATTAAGGTTAGTAATAAATTATTTAATTAGTGTTACTTTCCTTTACCCCATGAAACTATAAGTAAAACTAATTGTATACAATGAACTTGAACTATACAAAATAGACTAATTGTATACAATGAACTTGAGATTTAATTAAGGATATTTGTTCACTATATATAAAGTTGACATTCAAGTAATATATTTCTTAATGTGAGAAAAATCTCAAATTAACAAACTAAATAATTAAAAGACATAGCTTAAGATTTAATTAATGATATTAAAAATTAAGGATATTTAATAAGGGTAAGAAATCACAATGTTAGGAAAGGTGAGATTTAGAACATTAAATGCAAGTATAAACAACTTAAAACGGAGGCAGTTTTGTTACAATTAACCAATTTATCACTAAAAATAGATTTAAGCGGTTGAAAACAATTATATTGAACTAAAGCGGTTGAAAATCCTACAATAAGTATCGGTCCGCAATTATTCCATTCAATTACTCCCTCTGTCATTTAATTATTATCTTGTTTGACCCGGTACACGAATTAAAAAAAAATAATTGACTTGATTATTAATATTGGTATAATGTGTAGTTTTCTTTAATGTCTATGTATATGTGATACACAATTAAAGTAAGGGTAAAATGATAAAAATGATGTACTAAAAAGTAAAGTTTCAAACAAGATATTTTAGGACCGACAAAAAAGAAAATGAAGACAATAATTTAGAGATGAAGTGATGTACTAAAAAGTAAAGTTTCAAACAAGATATTTTAGGACGGACAAAAAAGGAATGAAAGACAATAATTTAGTGATGAAGGGAGTATTAGTACTCTCTCTGTCCCTAAATTATTGTTTTGTTTAGCCCCGCATACGAAGTAAGAAAAAATAATTGATTTAATTATTAATATTGGTATAATGTGTAATATTTTTAATATTTATGTATATGTAATTTATAATTAAATTAAAAAATAAAATAAAAATAGAATTGTAAAAGTGATATAATAAAAAAAAAAAAAAAATTTCAAAGAGAACAATTATTTAGGGAAGGAGTGGAGTGAGTATGAACCTATGCTATATAGCCCACAAAATATTGGGCTGAGTTTAGATCTCTCTGGGTGACATGTAAACGACAAGGATAACGTCTCTCCCACGTCTAGCTCCCGGGAGCGTCGTATGTAACCCCACTCCTCTCCCCCCACGCACCTGAATTCCCTTTCCGTCTCCTCCTTCCTTCACAATCCCTCTGTATATATAATACTAATCCCCTCCGTCAGTCACCCTCGCCATTCACCGTCATTCTAGAATTAATCCACTCTTATCCCAATCCCTTACCCCGCTGATCTATCTCTCTCTCTCTCTCTCTGAATTACTTAGTTGGATTACTCGAATCAGATTTTTCTAGCTAAGCGTCATTTTCAGTTCTGTTATATAATCTCCCTCATATCTTGCAAACCAAGTTTCCTATAAATTAAGCTACCATTTTCATTCCAAATGAACTCATAATAATCCCTCATTCATAAACAACAACAACAACAACAAACAAACAAAAAGAGAAGGGAAAATTAAACGATTTCAGTCCATACTAGAATGGGAAATTGTTGTAGAACCACCCAGAAGAACAAATCAACGGCCGAGATCACTCCGTCGGGCTTCACCAAACCCCACCCGTCCGTCAAACTGTACGGCTCCCCCACCAGTTACCTCACCTCCTACATTCGCTTCGCTCTCCTCCTCAAGCCTGTCTCCCTCCACTTCATCCCTTCCGACGATGACGATTCCCCCATCATTCAATTCGGCTCCGACGCCGTCGTTTCCGGCTCTCCCCTAACGCTCCTCCGTTACGTGGACGATAAGTTTCCTAAACCGCAGCTGATGAGTAACTGGAGTCGGTTCAACGAAACGACGCCGATGGTGGTGACGCAGGCGATGCTGCAGCACAGGAGCGTGGTCTGGCACTTGGAGAGGATGGTGAGGTGGGGTCAGGATTTGGCGGCTCGTGGGGGAAAGTCGAGGGGTGATCCAGTGATGGGGACTCCGCGGATGGAGGTGAGGAAGTATGCCAAGAGTTATTCCCAGCTGTTGGAGGTGATGTTGGAGCACGCGCAGATGGAGGAGAGGGTCGTCTTCCCAATTCTGGAGCGCGCCGATCGAGGTAATGTGTAATTTTAGTTGCCATACTCGTAGTCCGTATCAGACCCGTTTGATAGATCCTCCCTTTTGCAGTTTGTGATTTTCGTCATTTTGTCAAAATTGAATTAAAAAGGAAGATAGGGATTAAGAAAAAATGATGGGATCAATGAGAGCGAAATTGAAAATCATTAAATGCGGCTCTCATTGGCACGATGATATTATCTCCAAAATTATTACTTCCTCCATCCTTAAATGAATATCTATTTTAAAATTTTTTTTTAATTTCTAAATTTGTTATCTATTACGGCTGAATGTGCACCTCAAACTATAGTGTCAACACTAAGGGAATTCATGTATGTGTAGTTCTGTACCACTAAAATAGCCAAAAAAAAATTAATTTTATGAGTTGTAGTTCTATAGATGTTGGGGCAACAGAGCAACCTGTCAATGAGTTTGGAAACCTGATACTTCCTCCGTTTCAATCAAATAGTCGACGTTTGATTTTTTTGGGTCAACTTAATTAAAGTTTGACCGACGATTTACATAACTTTATTTGGCTTTACAAAGTCATAAAATTTGTAATCCATAGTATTTTTAATGTAATTTTTGGTGAATTAGATTTTATTTCTGAAAACATAATTAAAGTATGTTAAATTTTGACTTGATTTAGTTACATGTTGACTTTTAAAAATGGAAAGTGAACTCTATGATCGGAATGGAGGGAGTTGACATTATTAAGCTTCTAACTGAAGTAGTCAAAATAGTTGTTGTCGCCTTTTGAATGTGGACATGGGTATTTATAATTCACTTTGGCTTTTGATGATTAAGTATATAGATGGAAAACGAGATGAAACCTAGGGATTCAACTAATCCTGCTTTTAATCTTAAAAAATGGAGAATTGAGCGAAGAATGGGTATTGGGACTTTTGAATGTGGACATGGGTATTGAGTCGAAATAGTTGTTGTCGCCTTTTGAATGTGGACATGGGTATTTATAATTCACTTTGGCTTTTGATGATTAAGTATATAGATGGAAAACGAGATGAAACCTAGGGATTCAACTAATCCTGCTTTTAATCTTAAAAAATGGAGAATTGAGCGAAGAATGGGTATTGGGACTTTGTGTAAAATTTGTGTAACTGGAAGGTCAAAACTCATAGGAGTAACATTTTGCAGTTGGGCTGAGAAGTTTCTATTTTATTTTTTGTAAATATATATGTTTAATTCATACTACGTTTTTATAGTAATGAATGTGAAACAAGGTTGGTGAAAGATAATAGGCGCATCCAAGGAAGTGGTTAATTCTGGTATATATACTGTAGACTCTTATGAGCAAAGAAATTGCAACAGAGGTTAGTAAAGAGGAACTTTTTTCTACTGAATTGGTCTTGGTAGATCTAGTTAACTAGTTATCAGTCCCTTGAGATATGAGGTAATGTTTGGAGACATGGTGCCCACTGCATAGAATTCAGGATCTTTTTTCTGATTGTTGCTTGAAAAGGAATGCACTAGATACTTTTAGGAATTATTATTGATATCTTCATGATGATGAAAGCTGAAATATAAAGCAAAAGTAGGAGATGCTTAGAACCAAAAGAAAATGGAGAGTGTTTATATTGTTCTTTTTCTTACTAAAGCATTTTGTAGGCTATAGTGCACATGGCAATGTCCTGTTTACTTGACCCATAATTGCTCATCCCTTCACTTGAGCATAAATAAAACCAGTGGATTAGGCTTTTTAATTAAGAATGTTATAGCAACATTTGATATGTTAAAGGTAGGTCAGTGAAAGTGATGTTGATAATCCGCTATCATCTTAAAGAATATTAGTACCTATTGTGCCATTAAAAAAAAAAAAAAAACCATATTTAATAAATTTAAACACAAAAAACAGCACTTTTAAACATATTGTCTGGAGACAAGATCTTGGGGAGAAACAAAAAGTTGTTTGGAGGCAATGTTAAAGTTTGCCCCCCATATTTGTAAGTACCTATAAAAGATTACAAAAAATTATTTGTGAGTGGAACATCTTTGACATGTTGAATAACAGAATAATGACAAAAGCCAAACTAAAAGATGCTTCGCAGATCAGGGTTTGGGTGCAAGCCCACCCTTGAGCTTCTGAATGGTTGCAACATCAGTTTTGAAGGACTCTGCTAATATCCCATCATCAATGGTGGTATTGAAAATCATATTAGGAACTGATAGTAGTCCAGCCCTTGTGCTTCCAAATGCTGAGATTGCCATGGCAGGATTCGATGCGTCATTGTTAAACTGGAAGTGAACAAGTCCTTGGGGAATACAAAGGTTTCACCTGTTTGGATTGTCTGTGTAAAGAGCTTGTTGGTCGTGTCAACAAACCCAACTTCTAAGGTGCTGTCGATGAGAAATAAGAGCTCAGTTGCTCAAGGATGAGTGTGAGGTGGGTTGACTGAATCAGCCGGGAACTGTAGAAAACTGTGTAGGGTCAGACACTTTGCCGGTTAAGTGCAGGGAATTCAGCCATGCTTGCTTTTAGAACCTTGAGAGTTGTCGGTGTGGTGCCCCAACTAGGACTCGCCCTCCACTATATGTGAAAAAGTTTCCATCTATAGTGTTGACGCTAGGAGGGACAATGAAGTCAGAGAATGTCAGGATCACCGGCCATTGCTCCATGGAGAGCAGCAAGTACAACCGATAGTGAAAAGGTTAACTGAAACATTGACGCCATGACGGCCACGGAGGATCTACAGATCAGTAAATGAGCGCAGCTGAATATGTTGGAATGGCTGCTCTCTTACTTTCCCTTCAATTGTGGGTCTCAATTTATAGAGGTCAACATAAGGTAACAGACAGAAATGAATAGGAGATTACAATGCCTTTGTTCTTTACAGTTGAAGGTGTTTTTAGAGCATAATAGCACACAAAAACATTTGGTATACCTGATTTCCAGGTTGTGAATTTTGTTTAAAACATCTTTTAGATTTATGCATTATATTGGTTGTCAACAATATGATTTAAGCAACAGTCATGGCTAAGGAAGATGAAGATCTGTTACCTCTTCCCTAATGACATCCACTAGCAATATTTGTATTCCTAATATACGCTGAATGTGATCTTCTTCACCAGCATAATTTCCTGATTCTCGTCTCCCCTTTCTTTTGGTGATAATAGTGTTTAGTCTCCTTTGGTTTGGTGGTAATGCAGGATTATGTAAAGCTGCAAATGAGGAACATGCTAGGGACCTACCCATCATGAATGGCATCAAAGAAGACATCAAAGCTATCGGGGTTCTTGACTCGGGGAGTCCTGTCTACCAAGAGGCACTTCTCAATCTCTCTACTCGGCTCAGAACCTTACAGGTCATTAATCATTATTCCATTCTGTTATATGGGTCCATAACGAAGATAATCATTAGGAGAACTCAAACATGCTTTATGTGGTGTGTTGGCAGGAGCATTGCAAACAACACTTTGAAGTGGAGGAGAGAGAGCTTCTATCACTGATGGAAGCTGCTGAGTTGGGTAAAGGTGACCAAGAGAGGTTACTAGAGCAATGTTTGGATGTGATGCACAGCACACACTCTCATCTGTTTCGGTTTTTCATAGAAGGCCTCCTCCCACAGGATGCTATGCTGTATCTCGACTTAATTAGCCGCTGTACAGACAAAGATCGAGTCTCCTCAATCCTCAGCCTCATAGTTGACTAAGACCAATGGCTTGGGGATTAATGATGCAATACATAAAATGATTGCAGCCACATCCGATCCTATACCAATTTTTTTAATTTTTCCACAGGTTTTTTTTGCACCCTTTTTTGATTACTTTCTTAAACATATATATTCTCTGTAAATATAAAACTATATGTCTAGTGTCTCAATTGATATTTAGATTTGTTTGTTGCACTAGGTTTTGGCTAAATGTATGAAAATCAAATTTAGATTTCTCGGATTATCGTGTGTACATGAACATTCCTCAAGGAAATTATCAAAATCGGTCCAGATTATGTTTGTGTTTGGATAATTCTCATTTGTGCATAGTTCGATATAGACATGCCTACCGATGACATTGAATCTTTCCAATCTAGACACATATAGCGTAATGTTTTGAGTAAACCTAATTATATTTACAACATTGATGATGTCAATGTTTATTTTCCTTGGTCTAAGTCTTATTTTCAACTATAATCTTTTCCTAAATGAGAACGCGATTGATCACTAAATTTTAAGTTGCTCGTATTACTACGGATTAACGAACTTGTCATATGTACGGGATAAATGTTTAAACTCTACGCAAAATTAACGACAAAGAAAACTTAATAACTATAAACTAAGCTTAATAAATATTTTTAAGAAAAGTCCTTTTAAAAATTACTTGTAATACTTTATTGACGTTTATTGAAAAGCTTTAATAATATATTATCATAAAAAATTTCATATCTAAGATTCAAAGTTAAAGTTCCTAACAAAAAGAAAAAAATATATATAAAAAGTTAATATAGTGAACAAGGTTTTGTATAAATAAAAAAGAAAACAAAACAAACCCAAAGGACTTCAGCTTGATTGCTTTGCTTGCGCTCATTTCTGGCGGGAAAGAGAGACAGGTTTGGAGAGAGAGAGAGAGAGAGAGAGAGAACGATTGACGACTGTAGAAGGAGAGGTATAATGGGATCGGAAGGCGCAGCAGTTCCCAAATGGGCGTCAACCCCATGCATTATGGGCATCGATGAAGCTGGTCGCGGCCCTGTTTTAGGTTTATTTTTCTTCATTTTCCTCACTGATCCCAATTACTTTTTCTTCCTTGAATTCGATTTCATATTCTCTGTGTTTCCTCTTACCTAAGTTAATTTTACTTTATTTCGTTTTAATTGTAATTTTAATTTTTCAGGACCCATGGTCTATGGATGCTTGTACTGTTCACTCTCATACAAGAAAACCCTTTCCTCCTTAGAATTTGCAGGTCAAACCCTTTTGACTTCTCTCTTTCCAATTTGGGTCTTTGGATAATTCTAATTTCTACTCCTATTATTAAGCCTTTATCAGTTTCTTAATAGGGCTTGCTTGTTTAATTATTGAACTATTGTGACACACACTATATTGATTACTGGGTATAATTGCTGAAAACTTTGAGTTGCAGTAACAAGAAAATACTCCCTTCTTCATCTTCCGTAAATAAGTGTCACTTTTTAGCTTTTCACCGACATTTATAAAAGTTGACTTTTAAACAATTTTGCTAACACACACACACACACATATATATATTTATATATATATATATATTTATATATATATATATATATATATATATCGTTGCTAGTGCACACTGTGATACGATAATTCATTAGAAAAATGACAATTGTTTAGGGGAGATTTTTATTTTAGAGAGAGAACAGAGACTCAGAACTCAGAGAGAGAGAGAGAGAGAGAGAGAGAGAGAGAGAGAGAGAGAAGTTTTCTTTGGTCAAAGTGACAAACTCTTGAAGTAAATTACTATCAGTGCGAGAATATGAGAAACTGTTGGTGCTCTTCAAGATTAGGCTTTATATAAGCTCATTTCATCTTTTACTGGAAGTGGTGGCATTACTATAATTTTGTGCACAATATGTTACCTTCCCTTGCATAATTCTTACTAATTGTTAGAGCTGTCAAAGGTTGTCAGTAATTGAGGATTTTATGGATAAGTCAGAAGTTGAATTTGTAGCAAGTAATTTTTGATGTAGTAATTAGGATTCAGTGTAAAACATTAAAAAAATGCAGATTTGGGAATTTGGAGATGGTAATTTGTTCGTGAGGTTTGAGGTACATAGGAGACCATTTAATTTCATCTACAGCCTAGTAATTCCAGACTTATTTTAAGCCCTACCTTTTGGGATTAAGTTGAAATATGTGATAATACTTCTCAAATAAAAAAGTATGAACGCATTCATGAGATGGTAAAAGTTACCCTCAGAGATAAACTAAGAGAAAAATTGGTTAAGAATTTTTGACCCATAATGTTAAAAAGAATGCCGATCTCAGCATCAAGCTTGAGGCTAGAGGGAAGGGGATGGCCAAACTTACTATGTAAAGTGAAAACTAAGAATGATATGAAAAAACTGAATGACGAAAGAGGATTCATTTTAGCTGACTCCAAGTGGTTGCGACAAAAGCCTAGTTGCCTTGAGTTACAACATGCCATTGGTTTTTTTGTTGTTGTTGAAATGAATTACTATTGTACGAATAAAAACACACACAAGTGTGCACATACACACTCATTTATTATGAAAGAAGCTTTCATTTAAAACAGAGAGATTGCACAAGAAATTAGACTCGACGTCCACCTAAGAATGTGTAAATAGAACAAATAAGAAAAAGAACACCCGAACCGAAGGAGCTAAATCAATCCCAAAAGACAGGGTAAGAGGAACGTACATATGTTTTTTTTTTTTGACTTGGGACAAGGTGAATGTTTAATTGCCGAGGAGATAATCTGGATTCTGGTGGGAATCAGAAAAAAAGAAAAAGAAAAAAAGAAGGTATTTAAGTGAGATATGTTGATGTGTTGTTAGAGATAGAGGAAGAGACTGGTGAGCTCCCATTACGGGTGGACTACGTCAAGGATCGACCTTAAGCCCTTAAGCATAGGGATTGACTGTTATATACAAGACATACCATGTTATATAACGAAACATACCATGAAGCATGTTATTTACCGATGATATTGTTCTTACTGATAAGACGAAAGAAGTGATTAATATAAATTAGAGAAGTGGAAAGAAACTTCGAAGTCAAAATTTCTAGATGAGTAGGAGTGAAACTGAGTACATTCATGCAACTGTAGTGACAAAGGAAGTACTGGTGGCGACCTATGTTACCTGGATCCTCATTTTTGGCTGAGTGCCCGTGTTGACATGACGCAACATGGATGTGCGAATCAATTTCATTATCTAAGATCAATTATTATTCAAGACGGAGAGGTGGGAGATGATGTTATTCATAGAATAAAATCAAGCTAGGTGAAATGTGAAGTGTGTCCAAAGTTTTATGTGATTGGCATAATCCCCATTAAGTTGAAAAGAAATTTTATAGGACAACTATAAAATTAAGAATAGCCAAAATATGAATGCTAAGATGGATGTGGTAAATCTAGGTAAGATAATATCCTAAATAAACAGATTGTGAGGTAGTAAAAGAAGCCTTGTCAGTGGGAAGTGTGTCAAAGTTTTATGTGATCAGCGTAATACCCATTAAGTTGAAAGAAAAAGTCTATTGGGCAACAGATAAACCAGCCTTACTTTATGGAACTGAATGTTGGGCTACTGAGAAACACCCTCTTAAAAAAATTAGAGTGGCCGAAATATGATTGCTAAGATGGATGTGATAAAACTAGGTAAGATAATATTTGAAATGAGCACATCGTAAGCCAGTAAAAGTAGCCTCAGCAGGAGTTAAAAAGACAGAAAATCACTTGAGATGGTTTGCATACACATGACTTAGGCCACTAAGTGCACCAATTGGGAAATGTGATAATGTCAATACCAACAAACTAGAGATACAGGAAGGCCAAAACTATCATGGACAACTATGATTAAGGACACACGTAACTCTGGTTTGACGATGATTTTACATTGAATGAACCGAGAGGCGTAAAAGGATTCGCATAACCAACCCCTAGTGATTAGGACGATGAGTGCAAACAGGTCCCATAGCCGAATCCCACAAGGATTCCATAAAGGTTTTCCCATCTCACAGAATATGTTTACTCTTAATCTTGCAATAGGAAGCAAACACAGAACAGGGGCACATAACAAACTGGCTGAGTATACATGGTCAAGACTTTCCCTCTCTTCTCTTGCCTTCATTCTTAAGCATAATATGTTAGCGTAAATACCTCTCAAGACACTACCATGATACTCTCTCATTATCACAACCATGACTGTCTTCTGATCA
Organism: Platycodon grandiflorus; assembly: GCA_016624345.1. Classification (NCBI taxonomy): domain Eukaryota; kingdom Viridiplantae; phylum Streptophyta; class Magnoliopsida; order Asterales; family Campanulaceae; genus Platycodon; species Platycodon grandiflorus. The sequence continues at coordinate 8,450,449 of CM028368.1, forward strand.
GAGCCATGATACTCTTCCCTTATTACTCTTAATCAGTTTAGATTTGAGTATATTTTCCGCCGTAACATTTATGTGAATTTGAATCTCTGTACATCTATATATTTGGTGAATGAATAGAAACAAACATAGCCTTTTATCTCAAACTCAGTTTATTATGTAGTACTCTTTTTGAATCTCTCTCTCTCTCTCTCTCTCTCTCTCTCTCTCTCTTGTCCCCACTCCCTTTCTTCTTTGTCTGTTCAATATCTATAACAACATTGACTTCTATCGCCTACCTTTGGAATTCTTTAATAGAATTTTCCATTATAAAGAGGACAAGAATTCACTCAGAATTCCGTGCATCAAAGTTTATTGCTTCCTATTTTACTTTAAGATATTGCTAATCACCCCCCAAGCACATGCACCCTCTCTTTAGTGCGTGCGTGCTTATAGTTTTTGGGACACTGCCTGTGCCGCCTTGTTAGCCAATTGCCCTGAAAAAAGCTGTTGTGGCAACCTTGTTGGTGCATGAGATTTCAGCCTAAAATTGATCCTAAAAGAACCAATTGGGTTTCCCTGCCTAGAAATTGCGGCTTCTGAAACTTCTCATTGTTAGACTCAGTCCTATATAATGGGCTTATTTTAAGATACCTTTTGCATTTTCTATACATAATGCACGCAGGATGGTTATATATGGGTTATGATTATTTTCGTTCAGGTATAGAGGTGTGAGCATGTAATTATTTTTGAAGTTTCCTTCTTCAAATGTGAAACTAATCTATTTGTAATTATGGTCAAGTGACCCCTAGCCTCAAGGCGTGAGCTGCTAGATAGAGGCCACCATAATGCATATCATGGTGGTCAAGCTTTCGCATTGCAAGGTAACTGGTTCAAGTCATCATGACTTCCGGTTTGTTAGCGTAGCATGTCCTAGGTTTGGATTTTGCATGTTGATGCACCTTGGTTTGTCGCTGGTCACATGTAGAGTAACTCTTTAGCATGATGTACATGGTTGGCCCTCTCTGTTATAGCTTAATTTTTAAATGAGGTTGTTAGTTAATAGTTGCATCTGATCTGGTGATGGAAACTTGGGGAGGCTTGTGCAGGCAGGGGCTATAATCCCCCACAAAGCTACAAGTTTTAGTAGATTTGCAAAGCATATTGTCTCATGCTTGCACATTCGCTCCCCTAAGATTTTCACTTAATGCCGTTTGTCCTCCAAACATCAGACCATGTATGAAATTTGCATTCTTGTTTGTTACCTTTTATTTTGCCTAAATAATTTAGGGAATTCAATAAAAAATGAATAACTCTCTAGAAATTTTGGAATATGATAACTAAAATGATCTATTTCGCTTTTCTAGATATAAATAATTTAGGGAATTCAATAAAAAATGAATAACTCTCTAGAAATTTTGGAATATGATAACTAAAATGATCTATTTCGCTTTTCTAGATATACCATAATAGAATTATAATTTACTTAAAAGTTTTAAATATAGTGAAAACATGATTGTAGTTTTATCTAGACGTGAAGAGAGGATATAAACAAATAAATAAATAAAACGAACATTTGATACCCGTTTTAAATAGAAAAGCAAATAGGAAAAAGCAGGACTCATTTGAAGATAGAAAATATGATTACAAACTTTTATATTGCAGTACCAATTATAGTTGCTTGCTACTGTGTTATATGTTAAGAAGTTTATGGATTCAGTTTTCTGTCTTCCCCCCAGCACAAACACACACACACACACAGACAACCAAAAGAAAATTCCTGGTTCCCTCCCTGATTGGACTGACAACATATTTCAGCTTTCTTAAGTCACACATGTAATAGACCTTCTGTTTGCTTTTTGGGGTATAAAGATTCATGTATTTTCATTATATTTATCATTATTATTGTAATCATTGTTTTTCTGGGAAAGCCTTGGTACGGACTCTACGGAGAATTAGAAACAAAGGTGTAGAATAGGGTTGTAAAGATTTTTATGTCTTAATATTTACTGATTCTCGGTAGCTGCTCATTTTGACCATCTATTGTATTACAATCAGGGCTTTCCTACTGAAAGAAGTTCTATTTTTACTTTCAGATTCAAAGACATTGAAAGAAGAAAAGAGGGAGGAACTCTTTGAAAGTTTGAAGGTTGATGAATCAATAGGATGGGCTGTTGATGTCATAGATCCAAGGGAGCTTTCCGCTAAAATGTTGAAGAAGTTAGTACAAAACATCCTCTCTTTCTTGTATTGTACCACTATAATCTCTTCTGCTTTTTCACATGATTCATTTTCTGTGGCCTATAATAGAAATAAGATTAACCTTAATGAGATATCACATGAATCTGCCATGGGCCTCGTGAGAAGAGTGCTGGACATGGGTTTTCTTCTGACTGAGGTAAATAATCTTTCCATTTGTTTATTTGATGAATTGCCCTTGTAAAATGTTAGTATGGGATTCTACTCTAAGTTGCCTTAATTCATATTACATGTCTTCTTGAGAAAAAGATAAAGTAAAGCTATCGGTTTATTGATGTGGAAATCTCAGTGTTGCTTTTGCATGCTATTAACATACTTATATTGTATGTGGGCGACTACTCAAGTACTCCCTCCATCCCCAAAAAGAATCGCATTTGACAAGTCAAACTTTTAAGATTTTTGTATATTTCCTAAACTGCTCTCATAAATATATGACACGCTTAATGATCGTGCTCTTATTGCATTCAAACAACTCCGATTGTCCCGGCCGATCAAACTGCATCCACAACCTAGCTCCAGCAGCCTTCTTCTTTGGCTTGCTTGATACAACAACAGCGGAAATCAAATGAGCTGCGAACTTAGACAATAAAGAAGCAGCCGGAGGGAGTATAACCAAAAAATTGGAAAGATCTACATGCAGTTGGAAAGATCTACTACCTTGTCTGTCATGTTGAGTCACATGTTAAAGGAAGTGTAATCCATCTCTAAAGTTTTATTCTACCAATGAAATTTATTGGCACCTGACAAGGGGAAGGGAAAGAGAAAGGCTGTATATGGTTGGAAATATTTTGCTGCTGTCTCTCATGTAGAGTCAGAAGTTAATAGGAAACATCAAGTGTTTTACATTGCTCTTTTGACTGTAGGCGTATTGAGATATGGAAAAAGAAAATGTATTTGTATCCTCAGAGTATGAAGGATATGTCATATGGCCATATATTTCCATTTATTTTATTAAACTTTCTCTTTATCCAATATTTCTGTGCTATACTCAAATAACAAGAAAATTTATCCAAGGAAGTTTTGCAGGTTTATGTTGATACTGTGGGGATGCCGAAAAATACAGAATAAAACTGTCTGAAAGATTTCCATCTATCAAATTTGTGGTTGCAAAGAAAGCTGATAGTCTCTATCCAGTTGTTAGTGGAGCAAGTATAGTTGCAAAGGTGAATTTCTCAATTTTTTAGCAAAAGTCTTCCTGGATAATCTTCCATGTTATACCCATGTCTGATCTTTCAGGTGACGAGGATCGAGCCTTACGAGATTGGGTGCTTGATGAAACTGCTGAAAACATGCATAGGAACTTTGGATCTGGATATCCTGGAGGTAAGAATGTTGTTACTTGCGGTTATCCTGACAATATTTGCAAATATCATTATCATGCCGCATTTATGATTGATAGAGACATTTACTCGTTTAGATCCTGAAACTAAGGCTTGGTTGGAACATCACAAGCACTCGGTATTTGGGTTTCCATCATTGGTCCGCTTCAGTTGGGGCACTTGTATGTCATACTTCAAAGGTGGCGTTGAGGTGTTATGGTGAGTCCTCAATCTAAATTCTGTTTTCATATTTGACCTGAGATTCTTTTTATCTGCCCAATAAACTAGTGCTTGCATGAAGCTGCTGGACTTTAGGATTTCTCCCATCGTTAAGGGTGCGTACACTCGTGAAAAGACTAATACATGTGTAGAATGTGAGTGTCCCCAAGTGGTGTGATGTGTGCTGGGTGTGATATGTGCTAGGTGAAGTGCTTGGCGTGACACATTATCAAAGAACCTCAAAGAGTAAAGGTCGGGGTGGAAGTTAAACCGATTAGGTAAAGAGAAAGAGAGGGTTGAGGGTAGAGAGAGTGATCTTTAATGCTCACTAGCTCAAGTCTCCAGCTAGAAACTTTGGTCAGATCATCATCGATTATTGATTAACTGTAAAATGAGTTTTGTGACCTCTATTTATAGTGAGTGTGGGATGACATAGGGAATATTCCAAGATTCTTTGTTTGATGTCAATCATCCTATTGACCATCCAATGATCAAAGGACAAGTGTCCTATAAGTGGGGACCACAATCAACTCTCTCTCCTCGGCAATCAGCACATGTCGTACATGTGTGGTATCGCACCCGTACAACGGGTGAGACTTTCTCGACTTAAGCTGCCAAACCAATAACTCGGAAGTTCCCAAAACCGGCTCGGCCTCTTGGCGATTCAGGAACCCTAGGCCAGCCGCTGTTGGAGTAAATCGCGCGGTAGTGCCCTAAGTCGGGTCATCCCTAATGGATGCAAGTTCTAGTGGTAAGTTGTTGCTTTACCTTAGGCATAGAGCTATCTCCTTGAAACCCTTATTGGGGGAGATTATGACTCTAAGACCAACTCGATCTCCTAGGGTCAGGTAAGAGTTTTCCTCAGAACCCTTAGCTTTTAGAGGTCGGGGATCTGGATCTCCTAGGTCTGGCAAAATAATTTAATTTGATTTTCTACAACATGATTTACCAAAAATAATTTAATTTGATTTTCTTGATTTGTAGGGAATCTGATGAACAGGATGATGTTTCCTCTAGTAGGACAGGCAAGAGACAACTGAAGCTGAGCAGTGTTGGCTTCACTGGGTTGAAGAGAAAAAGTGAAGAGATTGAATCGAGTGGTAAAGGTCACTGCAAATTTTTTCAGGCTCGTAAACTTGAGCAACTCTCTCATTTCTAAAGACAACGTTGACAATTCATAGAAACATTTAATATCATGTGTTTATGTCAACTTTTATATCACAACCGCCTGTTGTTGTAAGTTAGACATTTAAAAAGTTCAATCCAATTAAGTATTAGATTTTTCTGATACATAATTGTTGATAAGAATGCACGCAGATGGTGTTATATGAAATTCTTTGCCTATGTAGGCATGATCTTGTTTAGTGCCGTTGATTGTATAGTTTAGCTTATTTTCACTTGCCTAACTACAAAAATCCTGAAGGTTTATGTGCCTAAAATGACCTACCTACTGTCCTCCTCGTTATGCTTTGCTTTTGGTCGTGGTTTTTAAAGCAGCAGTTCAGAGTTATAAGTACCTTACCATGAAAACGTCCAGCCACTAAATATACTCTCAAGGCACATGATGATCTGTCTAATTTGAGATACCTAGATCTCATCTGGATCATGATCCTGCCTCACCCTGGGAAGTTGGTTTAAGTGAAGAAATTTATCACACCTACCCACTGTTTCAATGTAAATGACAGTTCTTTTATGTCATTTCCATTCGACAATTTTACTTGCATTAAATTTATATCGAGAAAATAACAAATTTCTAGCGTTGAATTTACTAACAATTTGATTTGTTAAGGGAAGAAGAAAGTAATTTCACCAACCCAGGTTGAACTAAAATAAGTATATTGGAGAACTGAAGAAAACACAATACAATATCTTGTGATAAGAAAAAATCAATGCTGGTCCATTCCCAGAGCTGTACATGAAACTGTGGCTCCCATTACCATTAGTTGTGACCAGTTTACTAGGAACAACGGCGTTAGCAGCCTGATAGATAGTTACCAATTACTTAATTTTTTTTAAATTTTTTTGTATTTGATCTGTAAATATATTCTTCAATGCTTTATATTCTCGATCTAGGAAGAATGCAATGGACATTGAGTTTAGCTTGCTTAATGAAGCATATGCTGGTGAAGCTTAAGAGATAATCCCTCTATTCCATGCAAAGAGCCAACTATTCTAGTTTGGGATGTCTTAAAGAGTCGACTCTCAAAAATTATGTCTTCAATCTTTATAATCTTTCAACCTTACCTTCCACAGATGTTATAACCATCTTAATTGTGCTCAAGTATTTTTGTAATTATGACCAACTCCAATGCTACCAATATATTTCTTAATTATTAAAATTTTCAAACGTGAATTCTTTGGGTAGAACGGAGAGAGTAGTATGCTATGCTGATCCTTGTATTCATCCAGTAAAGTACATTAAGCATAAAGAATTTAGGAAGAAACAGAACTAGGTCTCGTATTTAGAGATGCAACTGACGTCAATTTTATGTTGCTATAAGAGTGCACGGGTTGGAGATTAGCGCAGAGCATGCTCTGTTCAGACGGTTATGCTGCTAACTGAAAGACTGCTGAAGTCCATGTATAGAGTTCTATTTAAAATTCTGAAGTTTGAATTGATCACGTACGAGGGCCGTTGTGAGAAAGAATTTTCACTTTTCCTTAGTCATCAACGAGGGGATCTTTTAGAGTTCTGATCCTTGGCTTTAATAAGATTTAATCACCAGTGAAACACTTGATCGTTTCATTTCATAATTGTTGATGCTGACAGCTTCATAATTAAAAGTCCTAGGTGTACAAGCCATATGTAAGCATCTCTCTGTACATTATATGTTCTTGTTAGTGTGAACAAAATACAGAAAACCAAGCCCCTTCATTGTAAACCATATCATCGGCAATGTACTGACAAACCAATTAAACACGAGTTTGTACATCCCTACAATATAGTAATCCTTCTCTCCATGCTATTTGACAGAAGACCTAGAATTCTAACAAGACACAGATATGTATTACCATATATGCCAATATCGCTGTAATGAGGGTAGGAAGTCCTATGCAGCAGTGGCTGCAGGTGGCTGCATTGCGGTGGTTATTATGGCGGCCAGCTGCTGCACCAGCTGCATATACAGGAATGACACCTGCAGTGCCACTGCCTCGCGTATTAGGAGAATTGGATTGACCGCCATTTTCATTTTGACCTGCACCAGTTGCGTGGCCACCTTCTCCATGTCCACCTGCGCCATGGGCAAACTTACTGTGGTGTACTATGCCACCATTCTTAAAGCTGCTGTGCTCATCCATTCCTTCATTTCTCATGCTTTTCTGCCAATGTACTGCAAAAATATGTTCTCTGTCAAGTTGCAAAAGGTTGATTTGTTTCTTTAGGATCAAATTACTGGCTATACAGTTATATGTTTCTTCAAATGAGTATTTTGCATGCGTATCTAACTCTTCTATGTGGAGTTTAACACGATTAAAAAACTTCAGTACTATAAAATATTTAATTCTCCTCACATGCTATACATGCTAAAAATGGTGTACGATCGACACAATTTGGCCTACTTCTTAGAGCGGCACCATCACTTGATTCCTTTGTGGTAATGAAATGCTCTTTATCAAGAACACAGGCATAACTTTTTTGCTTTTTCAACTAAAGTATATACTTTTTCAGTATTACATATTGAAATTAATGTAAAAAAGGATGTTTACAGTGATTTTCTAGAGTTAAAAGCCAGGAAACATGCGTGCTGGGGTGAATAAAAGCAGGTGTATTAGATCTTCGGGAAATACTCAAAAACAGAATCCACAAGTATGTAGTCTGTGTTTCTCAGGAACAAGGTTTGATTGCCTCATGTTCAGACTTGAAATTATTTTATACTCAACGATGAAACAGAGGAAATACACACACACACACACACACACATACATATATATATATATATATATATATATAGAGAGAGAGAGAGAGAGAGAGAGAGAGAGAGAGTACCTGAAACCATGTTGTTGGTTACATGATTAAGTGATGCAGGAGAACAGAAGTCGAAGAGAACGATGAAAAGCAGTATCATTTCTTTGATTCCCATCTCGCTCCTTTATGAGTACGTGCATCTGATCCAGTTATACTAACTCAAGCTTCAACCTTCCCTTTTCTGGGTTCAGGTAACTACTTCTTAAGTTGTTATCCAGTTATACTCCCAATACTCCCCTCCTTTGATATTTGATATATAAACTTTTTTCATTTTTCAGCTTATATCTTGTAATGCTTTATAATAAAGCAAATTAGGAAAGATACCTTTGCCTAATTCATTTTCGACGTGATCTTATTGATTACTATCTGCAGGATAAAAGTCGGTAATCCGAATCTATGGAGATGGTTTAGCCTCTTGTAAAGGTTAGAAAAGATGTCTTAAAACTTTTTACAGGGGCCCTCCATGCACCGTCCTAGGTAGGAATCCTTCTTTTCCTTCAACCAACACAACTGGTGTAATATATATCTCTGTCAACTTGAGCTTTTTCCACTCAATATATAGAATTAGAAACCCTATTGGATCACTTTATTCATTGTTGTTGAAAGCAGATAGGATGTTGATTTCATTCATCGTATGAGGATCGAATTTTCTTAACGGAAAACTTGAAGTCGTTTAGCTTGTTTTGGCTAACAATGATTATGAAGAGTTCACTTTGGATTGTCTACCTTATGTTACAACTTTTTTTCTTTTTCTTTTCCATTTTTCTTTCTTGTGGGGAAGGAGCATTGAAGATTGTCAGTGATAAAAGAAAATTTGATCCACATGCACATGCACATGCACATGCACATGCACGGTACCCTCTTATTGGTTGTAATATTACAAGCACTAATTGCTTACGTGGACTAACAAACAAATGACGTAAGCTAATTAACTTAAACCACCCTATCTTTCATTATTGACATTTGACACCCCTGAGTCTTCAGTCTACCCAAGCCAAGGACTTGCTCTCTCAGGTATCGCCATTCGCCACTGACAAAGAAGGGGAATGCTCCAAAATAGAAAGGAAGAGGAATCTCCTAATATGATGTGCAAAATTAGAAAGAGTGTTCATCAAGTTAATGTAGGTGTTAGGTTCTAGGCCTATAGAGAGAGACTTATTTGTAATGTCATTATTCATTTATATAAGAGATTGTTTCTTTGATTATTATATATGTTTGCATGTTTGCTTTAATAATCGTGTCCCTAGTACTTATGAAGCACTAGTATGAAGTCTAATGGATAATCATATGATGATTATATGCATGGAGATGCACATTAGATTCATGGGTACTTGTTAGAGAACAAGGTACTGGACTTGACCCATTATGAGATTTATGTCATGGTCGTATGTCATAAATAAATCTCATATAGTTATATCATTGATATCCTTTGACACGAGATTATCATCGCTTTCCACTGATGAATATTATGTTTGATATAGTTTAACGTTATCTTTAACCGGATAACAATAAGGGCTATTATTGGCATGATATGATTCTTGTTGGGAAGAATGATAAGTCAAGATGGAAATTTGTCCTCGTAAGAGAGATGTTTGCTAGGCCACTCGTAAGTAAGATTGATACAGACGCCATGCCCGAATGAATTAATGTGATTAATATCATTCGATTAATCAATTTACTTAGTAACGAAAGCATTGAACAATATGAGTTTACTTGGACCATGACTCATGTTCAATATAACATCGTGACACAAAGTGATTGTGATATGTTCTATGTAGGAAATCGAACTTCGATATTATATTAT
>CM028368.1:8460092-8520092 GCA_016624345.1 Platycodon grandiflorus
CTTTTCTAGATATACCATAATAGAATTATAATTTACTTAAAAGTTTTAAATATAGTGAAAACATGATTGTAGTTTTATCTAGACGTGAAGAGAGGATATAAACAAATAAATAAATAAAACGAACATTTGATACCCGTTTTAAATAGAAAAGCAAATAGTAAAAAGCAGGACTCATTTGAAGATAGAAAATATGATTACAAACTTTTATATTGCAGTACCAATTATAGTTGCTTGCTACTGTGTTATATGTTAAGAAGTTTATGGATTCAGTTTTCTGTCTTCCCCCAGCACAAACACACACACAGAGACAATAAAAGAAAATTCCTGGTTCCCTCCCTGATTGGACTGACAACATATTTCAGCTTTCTTAAGTCACACATGTAATAGACCTTCTGTTTGCTTTTGGGGTATAAAGATTCATGTATTTTCATTATATTTATCATTATTATTGTAATCATTGTTTTTCTGGGGAAAGCCTTGGTACGGACTCTACGGAGAATTAGAAACAAAGGTGTAGAATAGGGTTGTAAAGATTTTTATGTCTTAATATTTACTGATTCTCGGTAGCTGCTCATTTTGACCATCTATTGTATTACAATCAGGGCTTTCCTACTGAAAGAAGTTTTATTTTTACTTTCAGATTCAAAGACATTGAAAGAAGAAAAGAGGGAGGAACTCTTTGAAAGTTTGAAGGTTGATGAATCAATAGGATGGGCTGTTGATGTCATAGATCCAAGGGAGCTTTCGCTAAAATGTTGAAGAAGTTAGTACAAAACATCCTCTCTTTCTTGTATTGTACCACTATAATCTCTTCTGCTTTTTCACATTATTCATTTTCTGTGGCCTATAATAGAAATAAGATTAACCTTAATGAGATATCACATGAATCTGCCATGGGCCTCGTGAGAAGAGTGCTGGACATGGGTTTTCTTCTGACTGAGGTAAATAATCTTTCCATTTGTTTATTTGATGAATTGCCCTTGTAAAATGTTAGTATGGGATTCTACTCTAAGTTGCCTTAATTCATATTACATGTCTTCTTGAGAAAAAATAAAGTAAAGCTATCGGTTTATTGATGTGGAAATCTCAGTGTTGCTTTTGCATGCTATTAACATACTTATATTGTATGTGGGCGACTACTCAAGTACTCCCTCCATCCCCAAAAAAAGAATCGCATTTGACAAGTCAAACTTTTTAAGATTTTTTGTATATTTCCTAAACTGCTCTCATAAATATATGACACGCTTAATGATCGTGCTCTTATTGCATTCAAACAACTCCGATTGTCCCGGCCGATCAAACTGCATCCACAACCTAGCTCCAGCAGCCTTCTTCTTTGGCTTGCTTGATACAACAACAGCGGAAATCAAATGAGCTGCGAACTTAGACAATAAAGAAGCAGCCGGAGGGAGTATAACCAAAAAAATTGGAAAGATCTACATGCAGTTGGAAAGATCTACTACCTTGTCTGTCATGTTGAGTCACATGTTAAAGGAAGTGTAATCCATCTCTAAAGTTTTATTCTACCATAATGAAATTTATTGGCACCTGACAAGGGGGAAGGGAAAGAGAAAGGCTGTATATGGTTGGAAATATTTTGCTGCTGTCTCTCATGTAGAGTCAGAAGTTAATAGGAAACATCAAGTGTTTTACATTGCTCTTTTGACTGTAGGCGTATTGAGATATGGAAAAAGAAAATGTATTTGTATCCTCAGAGTATGAAGGATATGTCATATGGCCATATATTTCCATTTATTTTATTAAACTTTCTCTTTATCCAATATTTCTGTGCTATACTCAAATAACAAGAAAATTTATCCAAGGAAGTTTTGCAGGTTTATGTTGATACTGTGGGGATGCCGAAAAATACAGAATAAAACTGTCTGAAAGATTTCCATCTATCAAATTTGTGGTTGCAAAGAAAGCTGATAGTCTCTATCCAGTTGTTAGTGGAGCAAGTATAGTTGCAAAGGTGAATTTCTCAATTTTTTAGCAAAAGTCTTCCTGGATAATCTTCCATGTTATACCCATGTCTGATCTTTCAGGTGACGAGGATCGAGCCTTACGAGATTGGGTGCTTGATGAAACTGCTGAAAACATGCATAGGAACTTTGGATCTGGATATCCTGGAGGTAAGAATGTTGTTACTTGCGTTATCCTGACAATATTTGCAAATATCATTATCATGCCGCATTTATGATTGATAGAGACATTTACTCGTTTAGATCCTGAAACTAAGGCTTGGTTGGAACATCACAAGCACTCGGTATTTGGGTTTCCATCATTGGTCCGCTTCAGTTGGGGCACTTGTATGTCATACTTCAAAGGTGGCGTTGAGGTGTTATGGTGAGTCCTCAATCTAAATTCTGTTTTCATATTTGACCTGAGATTCTTTTTATCTGCCCAATAAACTAGTGCTTGCATGAAGCTGCTGGACTTTAGGATTTCTCCCATCGTTAAGGGTGCGTACACTCGTGAAAAGACTAATACATGTGTAGAATGTGAGTGTCCCCAAGTGGTGTGATGTGTGCTGGGTGTGATATGTGCTAGGTGAAGTGCTTGGCGTGACACATTATCAAAGAACCTCAAAGAGTAAAGGTCGGGGTGGAAGTTAAACCGATTAGGTAAAGAGAAAGAGAGGGTTGAGGGTAGAGAGAGTGATCTTTAATGCTCACTAGCTCAAGTCTCCAGCTAGAAACTTTGGTCAGATCATCATCGATTATTGATTAACTGTAAAATGAGTTTTGTGACCTCTATTTATAGTGAGTGTGGGATGACATAGGGAATATTCCAAGATTCTTTGTTTGATGTCAATCATCCTATTGACCATCCAATGATCAAAGGACAAGTGTCCTATAAGTGGGGACCACAATCAACTCTCTCTCCTCGGCAATCAGCACATGTCGTACATGTGTGGTATCGCACCCGTACAACGGGTGAGACTTTCTTTCGACTTAAGCTGCCAAACCAATAACTCTGGAAGTTCCCAAAACCGGCTCGGCCTCTTGGCGATTCAGGAACCCTAGGCCAGCCATTGCTGTTGGAGTAAATCGCGGTAGTGCCCTAAGTCGGTCATCCCTAATGGATGCAAGTTCTAGTGGTAAGTTGTTGCTCTTTACCTTAGGCATAGAGCTATCTCCTTGAAACCCTTATTGGGGGAGATTATGACTCTAAGACCAACTCGATCTCCTAGGGTCAGGTAAGAGTTTTCCTCAGAACCCTTAGCTTTTAGAGGTCGGGATCTGGATCTCCTAGGTCTGGCAAAATAATTTAATTTGATTTTCTACAACATGATTTACCAAAAATATTTAATTTGATTTTCTTGATTTGTAGGGAATCTGATGAACAGGATGATGTTTCCTCTAGTAGGACAGGCAAGAGACAACTGAAGCTGAGCAGTGTTGGCTTCACTGGGTTGAAGAGAAAAAGTGAAGAGATTGAATCGAGTGGTAAAGGTCACTGCAAATTTTTTCAGGCTCGTAAACTTGAGCAACTCTCTCATTTCTAAAGACAACGTTGACAATTCATAGAAACATTTAATATCATGTGTTATGTCAACTTTTATATCACAACCGCCTGTTGTTGTAAGTTAGACATTTAAAGAGTTCAATCCAATTAAGTATTAGATTTTTCTGATACATAATTGTTGATAAGAATGCACGCAGATGGTGTTATATGAAATTCTTTGCCTATGTAGGCATGATCTTGTTTAGTGCCGTTGATTGTATAGTTTAGCTTATTTTCACTTGCCTAACTAAAAAATCCTGAAGGTCTATGTGCCTAAAATGACCTACCTACTGTCCTCCTCGTTATGCTTTGCTTTTGGTCGTGGTTTTAAAGCAGCAGGTCAGAGTTATAAGTACCTTACCATGAAAACGTCCAGCCACTAAATATACTCTCAAGGCACATGATGATCTGTCTAATTTGAGATACCTGGATCTCATCTGGATCATGATCCTGCCTCACCCTGGGAAGTTGGTTTTCGTGAAGAAATTTATCACACCTACCCTGAGGATGCTTTCAAACCTGTTTCAATGTAAATGACAGTTCTTTTATGTCATTTCCATTCGACAATTTTACTTGCATTAAATTTATATCGAGAAAATAACAAATTTCTAGCTTTGAATTTACTAACAATTTGATTTGTTAAGGGAAAGAAGAAAGTAATTTCACCAACCCAGGTTGAACTAAAATAAGTATATTGGAGAACTGAAGAAAACACAATACAATATCTTGTCATAAGAGAAAATCAATGCTGGTCCATTCCCAGAGCTGTACATGAAACTGTGGCTCCCATTACCATTAGTTGTGACCAGATTACTAGGAACAACGGCGTTAGCAGCCTGAGCCAACCACCATAAGTTTACATTTACTGCTGATAGATAGTTACCAATTACTTAATTTTTTTAAATTTTTTGTATTTGATCTGTAAAATATTCTTCAATGCTTTATATTCTCGATCTAAGAAGAATGCAATGGACATTGAGTTTAGCTTGCTTAATGAAGCATATGCTGGTGAAGCTTAAGAGATAATCCCTCTATTCCATGCAAAGAGCCAACTATTCTAGTTTGGGATGTCTTAAAGAGTCAACTCTCAAAAATTATGTCTTCAATCTTTATAATCTTTCAACCTTACCTTCCACATATGTTATAACCATCTTAATTGTGCTCAAGTATTTTTGTAATTATGACCAACTCCAATGCTACCAATATATTTCTTAATTATTAAAATTTTCAAACGAATTCTTTGGGTAGAACGGAGAGAGTAGTATGCTATGCTGATCCTTGTATTCATCCAGTAAAGTACATTAAGCATAAAGAATTTAGGAAGAAACAGAACTAGGTCTCGTATTTAGAGATGCAACTGACGTCAATTTTATGTTGCTATAAGAGTGCACGGGTTGGAGATTAGCGCATGCTCTGTTCAGACGGTTATGCTGCTAACTGAAAGACTGCTGAAGTCCATGTATAGAGTTCTATTTAAAATTCTGAAGTTTGAATTGATCACGTACGAGGGCCGTTGTGAGAAAGAATTTTCACTTTTCCTTAGTCATCAACGAGGGATCTTTTAGAGTTCTGATCCTTGGCTTTAATAAGATTTAATCACCAGTGAAACACTTGATCGTTTCATTTCATAATTGTTGATGCTGACAGCTTCATAATTAAAAGTCCTAGGTGTACAAGCCATATGTAAGCATCTCTCTCTGTACATTATATGTTCTTGTTAGTGTGAACAAAATACAGAAAACCAAGCCCCTTCATTGTAAACCATATCATCGGCAATGTACTGACAAACCAATTAAACACGAGTTTGTACATCCCTACAATATAGTAATCCTTCTCTCCATGCTATTTGACAGAAGACCTAGAATTCTAACAAGACACAGATATGTATTACCATATATGCCAATATTGCTGCAATGAGGGTAGGAAGTCCTATGCAGCAGTGGCTGCAGGTGGCTGCATTGCGGTGGTTAATATGGCGGCCAGCTGCTGCACCAGCTGCATATACAGGAATGACACCTGCAGTGCCACTGCCTCGCGTATTAGGGAATTGGATTGACCGCCATTTTCATTTTGACCTGCACCAGTTGCGCGGCCACCTTCTCCATGTCCACCTGCGCCATGGGCAAACTTACTGTGGTGTACTATGCCACCATTCTTAAAGCTGCTGTGCTCATCCATTCCTTCATTTCTCATGCTTTTCTGCCAATGTACTGCAAAAATATGTTCTCTGTCAAGTTGCAAAAGGTTGATTTGTTTCTTTAGGATCAAATTACTGGCTATACAGTTATATGTTTCTTCAAATGAGTATTTTGCATGCGTATCTAACTCTTCTATGTGGAGTTTAACACGATTAAAAACTTCAGTACTATAAAATATTTAATTCTCCTCACATGCTATACATGCTAAAAATGGTGTACGATCGACACAATTTGGCCTACTTCTTAGAGCGGCACCATCACTTGATTCCTTTGTGGTAATGAAATGCTCTTTATCAAGAACACAGGCATAACTTTTTGCTTTTTCAACTAAAGTATATACTTTTTCAGTATTACATATTGAAATTAATGTAAAAAGGATGTTTACAGTGATTTTCTAGAGTTAAAAGAGGATACATGCGTGCTGGGGTGAATAAAAGTAGGTGTATTAGATCTTCGGGAAATACTCAAAAACAGAATCCACAAGTATGTAGTCTGTGTTTCTCAGGAACAAGGTTTGATTGCCTCATGTTCAGACTTGAAATTATTTTATACTCAACGATGAAACAGAGGAAATACACACAAACACATACACACACACACATACATATATACATATATATATATATATATATATATATATATATAGAGAGAGAGAGAGAGAGAGAGAGAGAGAGAGAGAGTACCTGAAACCATGTTCTTGGTTACATGATTAAGTGATGCAGGAGAACAGAAGTCGAAGAGAACGATGAAAAGCAGTATCATTTCTTTGATTCCCATCTCGCTCCTTTATGAGTACGTGCATCTGATCCAGTTATACTAACTCAAGCTTCAACCTTCCCTTTTCTGGGTTCAGGTAACTACTTCTTAAGTTGTTATCCAGTTATACTCCCAATACTCCCTCCTTTGATATTTGATATATAAAATTTTTCATTTTTCAGCTTATATCTTGTAATGCTTTATAATAAAGCAAATTAGGAAAGATACCTTTGCCTAATTCATTTTCGACGTGATCTTATTGATTACTATCTGCAGGATAAAAATCGGTAATCCGAATCTATGGAGATGGTTTAGCCTCTTGTAAAGGTTAGAAAAGATGTCTTAAAACTTTTACAGGGGCCCTCCATGCACCGTCCTAGGTAGGAATCCTTCTTTTCCTTCAACCAACACAACTGGTGTAATATGTATCTCTGTCAACTTGAGCTTTTTCCACTCAATAGAATTAGAAGCCCTATTGGATCACTTTATTCATTGTTGTTGAAAGCAGATAGGATGTTGATTTCATTCATTGTATGAGGATATCGAATTTTCTTAACGGAAAACTTGAAGTCGTTTAGCTTGTTTTGGCTAACAATGATTATGAAGAGTTCACTTTGGATTGTCTACCTTATGTTACAACTTTTTTTCTTTTTCTTTTCCATTTTTCTTTCTTGTGGGAAGGAGCATTGAAGATTGTCAGTGATAAAAGAAAATTTGACCCACATGCACATGCACATGCACAGTACCCTCTTATTGGTTGTAATATTACAAGCACTAATTGCTTATGTGGACTAACAAACAAATGACGTAAGCTAATTAACTTAAACCACCCTATCTTTCATTATTGACATTTGACACCCCGAGTCTTCGGTCTACCCAAGCCAAGGACTTGCTCTCTCGGTATCGCCATTCGCCACGACAAAGAAGGGGAATGCTCCAAAATAGAAAGGAAGAGGAATCTCCTAATATGATGTGCAAAATTAGGCAAGAGTGTTGCCATCGGTCAAGTTAAGTGAGCTGCGATCGAATTATGTGAGTGGATATTCGGGTTGAGGTTCAATATCGACAACTTGCAACTTGGAAAGAAGATGAGTCAATCGAGGAGAGTGGAGTGGATTGAGCCTTAGTGAATAAATCGGTGGTTGGTTTAGAGGAGGCAACATGATCGAGAAGTAACAACGGTATCTTGAAGAAGCATTTGTCTAACAGGATGGCAATCAATTTTTAATTTTCTATATACTTAATTAGTACGCTCATGGAACACGGGATTGGCATGACCGCTTATTATCACAATAAAGAACAACTGAGTCATAGCTAGTGGGCAATTGAAGAACTATCTATAATCAAAGCTAATCAAGATATCTCACAACAAGAGTTTGTCATGGCTCTATATTCTACTTTTGAAGAGGATCTACTACTCATATTGTTTCTTGCATTTCCAAGAGATGAGACAAGAGCCGAGGAACATGCAATATATAATCGAATCGCCCGAAAACGTCGATTTGAGGATGGAACGAGGTTCGGAAACCTCCCTCACAATTGTGTGACCTAGGTTCTATAGGGTTGAGGATCTAGAAGAGGAACTTGAATCACAAGGGTATGATGATGCTCAATGGGAATCGCCGACAGTAACACCCCGTATCATGCAAAATTTTCAAGGCTAATTCGGGAGGATCCACCGTAAGGAACAATGAAAGTGCCAAAGAGCTAGGATGGATGATCAACAATTATCATCTTGTTTTCTTGATTTTCCGAGTGCTCTAGTGATATCATTGAGACCAGAAGCGAGTTAGATTTTACTGGACTTGTGCTTTTTGTGTGAGTGTTCTTTTCTTATCAATAGATTTAAGCTTCTTTAAGGAAACCCAAAGTATATCATTCCAATATTCCATGAATGACTCATCTAATTACATTAATTGCATTTTTCAACTAATTAATAAATCTTAGTCTTTGATTTTTATCTAATGGATAATAATAATAGTAATCATTAATGGTTAGCAAGATAAAGTAACCATTAATTAATATATAAATATATGTGTGTGCACGTGCGCGTGCTCGCCTAGT
Source organism: Platycodon grandiflorus (assembly GCA_016624345.1). Lineage (NCBI taxonomy): Eukaryota > Viridiplantae > Streptophyta > Magnoliopsida > Asterales > Campanulaceae > Platycodon > Platycodon grandiflorus. Next base: position 8,468,618 of record CM028368.1, read on the forward strand.
TTTCTTAGCAATGAATTCCTTTGATGAAATGTTGCAAGAACAAGGCAACTAATATGACTACTTTCAATGAAAATACTGAAAAAGAAGAATTGAGAATTATGGTGATATTAAGCAACAAAAAGTTAACATATTTGGAGACTGATAATCGTCGAAACAATTAGAAATCACTATGAGCATATTGAAATATCGTATGGTGCACAAAGAATATAGATGATTAGATTTTGTTTATTTTGATCCAGTTTTCTAGTGTAAATTGGTTTACTTTGAATTCCTAGTTTCTTAATTTTTTTGTTTTTGTTTTTATCTAGTCTAATTTAATGAGTAAAATTCTGTTCAGATAATACAGATTTTCTATGAATTAAATAATACTGATATATTTAACTTATTAGGAAATGAGGAGTTTTATTTCCTAATTAGATAAGTATAAAAATTTCAAAAATGTAAACAAAAAAAAAAAAAAAGTCTAAAAACTGAAGCATCCATTGGTTGATTTATGTTTTTGAACATGCGATCCCCGTTCCACCCAAAGTCCACGTTTGAAAATTTTAATAATTAATGAATATATAATTGTAATATTGGAGTTGGTCATAATTATAAAAATATTTGAGCATAGTCCAAATGTTTATAACATAAGTGGAGGATAAAGTTAAAACATTACGGAGATTATATGCATATATTTTTGAAAGTAGATTTTTTAATAAAATATCTAAAAATAAAATAGTAAACTTTTTGTGTGGAATGAAAAGTATTTAGTACCTAGAAATTTCAAAATTCGAGTTGGTAGCTCATGAGACTAGAGGTGATGATTTTTGCCCATACCAATATGCTTGCCGAGACCGTCAACAAATTGATGGGTATGGGCGCATGTAATATTGTAAGTCGGCAAAACTAAGCGTGCCCACTTTGCTTATTAATTTAGATGGGCTTAAGTGGGCATAAACGGGTGCCTATATAGTCATTTGCGGTAATAGACTATTAGAGTGTATGATGATGTATTCATTCTTTGGCGACAACCTTCGATGGCTACCATCACCTCCAACAATAACCTCGGTGACCATTGCCCGCTTCGATGGCGGCCACCATCACCAGTCCACCAACGAAAACAAGCTCAGCAGCTACAACCACCAACGACGGCAACCTCCGTGACACTACCACAAGCAACAACCCTCCATCGGCCACCACTATCAATGACAACTTCCTGACCACCACTTGGCAGACCTCCAATGACCACCATCACAGTTGGTGACAACCTTTGGCGGCCACTGCTGTCGTTGGGGACAACCTCTGCAGGCACCACCATCACTAACAACAATCTCCGGCAACCACCACCATCACCAACGACAATCTCCAGCGGCCACCACGACCTTCATCGACAAAACTCCAATGACTACCACCATCGATGGCAACCTTCGACGACCACCACCACCGCCTGACAACCTCCAGTGGCCATCACCACCGTTCAAGACTTTAGTTTAAATAATTTTTTTAATGTTTGTTTTATTTAATAATTTATGTATATGGTTAAATGAACACCCACGGCCCAAGCCCATTTATACCCATCGTATCGATTGCTTATTTAAGCCTACAACTCACATGGGTGTTGCACTTACCGCCCGGCGTTCATTTGCCACCACAGGGTGTTCGGTATTCGGTTTCATCCGAAAACCAAACCGAAAAACCAATCATCCGAGCGAACAACCCGAAACCGAATTCAAATTTGGTTTTGGTTTGGTTTGTTGGCAAACGAATTCTAATATGGATTTTGGTTTGGTTTTGGTTTTGCCTTTCAAACCGAAAACCAAATCGAAATTAAAAAAATATAATAAAATTAAATATATTATTATTAGTTATATAAATATTTATTAGTTATATAAAGTTTGAACAATGTAATTCATTGTTTCTTTTTCAATATATTTTTGACATTTCTTGGTTTATTTAAATGTTCTTGTAATGAATCGTAGAAATAACACAAGTGACAACTCAAACAAATTTCGTGGATGTTTAGTGACAAGAGAGACAACTAATGTGTGGAATCCAAGACTTCTTTCACGTTCGAGTGACTAAGTATATGTAATCTTACTTTTTTAGGAATATTATGTAATTTTGTTAAAGTTTTAATATTTGTTTGGGATGTTTTTCAAATGATAAATATTTAAACTTTGAATTGAATGTATTTTTAACATTTGTTTGGTTTAAACCGAAAACCGAACCAAACCAAAGCGAATCGAATTTGGTTTGGTTTCTTGGTTTTTATTTGGTTTGGTTTGGTTTTTGGTTTAAGGTTGAAATAATAACCGAACAAAGAAGCAACAACACCGGCAGATGAACACCCTAGCCACTCTTGGAGACTAAATCAACTATTACTCTCCATTTGATTATTTAAAATTTTAAAGAACAATTTAATTTAATCCTCAAATAAATTAAAAGATCATATAACCCATAATTACTTGTCATTTTGTGGTAATAAACTGAGATTTTAATGAACTAGTAGTAATTATGGATAAAATGATCTAATTTATTTGAGGGTTACATCTCATTTAAATAGTCAACTATGTAAAATTGAAAGAAATGGCTGATTTGACAGCCACATCAGCTGCCAACGCAGCATTTTGTTTGATATTCTAACCGATGATAGACGGAAGATTTAAATTGCAATAAAAACATTAGGACAAGGTTTTCTACGTTAGAAAAAGAAGAAGAAGGTTTAATTTGGAATTACCAACGCCAAATAGGACGTCGCGGCTTGCGAGGTGGCGCTCCTCCCCAAACTTCAGTCACCGCTACCTCTCCAAGCTCTTCAAATTGCCGTCTCTCACCCTGGAGCATCCCAAATCAGTCGCAAACACCGGTTGTTACTTGTTTAGCCGTTGCCTCCATATTCTTCTCTCAAACATGCAATTAATACTGTAAGATCCATTTATATATATATATATATATATATATATATATATTCTCCATGTGTCGTACTGTCACCGCCCCGTCCCAAAATGAGTGTTCGTCACAATCGGTACATGATCCTGAAGAAAAATGGGCACTCGTTTCGGGATGAAGGGAGTAAATTATATGCCTTCCTTAGTGTAATCATTATTATGTTTTATGTATATGAGTATTGGATGAGCCTTTCTATTGGTTACGTATGAAAAATTGATGGCAATTTATCCTGTTCTCACGTTAAATTTGACTGCTGATTTTGAGAACCAAATGTTGTCTTTCCTATTCATGTAAAGGCGAATTAATGCAGTTAGTAACTGACTAGAAAAGACATCAACTTAACGTACTTTGGCAGATTGTTTGGTTGGAAATGTTTTCTTTCGTTTTGTTCTTTCTTTGCTTTGCTGTGGGGATTCCCAGGAAATCATATTAATAATGCAACAAAACTCAATTCAACCTTTGTCTCAACTACTTGGGGTCGGCTCTTCACTATTCAGTTCGATCCAATGCAGGGTCCCCACACGAGCTACCATGTACATATTCTTTTGTTATTGTTGTCCATGTCAGATTGGTCGTTCTCTACCTTTAGCCTAGTTTTTGATATTGATACTATGACGCGTCCTAATGGGTGCACTCGGTGATCTACATTGTATTTGTATGTCCAAACTATTTTAAGTGATTTTCTTTTGTTTTATCTCCTATTGGAGTGACTTTTACCGTGTCACGAATCTGTTCATGTCGATGAATATGGCAACTGAGACTGCTAAATCTTTCAGATTGAGTCACTTCTACTTCTACATGTAGAACTGCATTTCTAGCATTTTGATGTAATCTGCTGATGAGATAAAGTAGAGTTAATTATACTGGCCCTGGAAACTGGCTTTACAATCTCTACAATTGTGTGATTAATGATTTTATAACTCCCATCTCCGGTGCTACTCAAAACTTAAATTATGCTGTCTAATACAACATAGGCTAATTGTCAAGTTTATCCTAAAGATATTACCCAAGTCTGTAGAACCTTCTGAGAGTCGCCCTTGATTTGAAATGCAGGTCTTCTTGTAGACTAAGTTTGTAAAGAACTTACGATAATTCACTCTATTTTTTATTTCTCAAGGTGTTTGAGCTTCAATATTGACAGCTTTAGAGATATCATATGTGTGTTTACATTCAGCTTCGATGACAAGTGACATGAAGAAGCAAGAAAATCAGAAACATCAATTTAGTAGAGATATCATGCTTGGTGGTGACTTGTGGATTGATGGACTCATTTGTGCTTTTGAAGCCGTACGTGGCTGCAGGAAAACAATCGGTTCACAAATCCAGTGTGTGCAAGACAGTGTCAATGAGGAATCAAAAAAGCTAGTTTCTAGAGGTGGACGAACTAGTTCGATGTTGGCTCAAAAAGTTGAGAGCAACTTTGTCAAATCTTCCCCACTTATAGAATCATGTATTGGTGAAATTGATACCTTAGAAGAATTTACTTATAAACAGGAGTACCATTCAGGTGGTCACCATGCCAGGGGAACACACAGTGGGAGTAACTGGATACCAATTGGTTGGTCTAGGATTTCTCAACTTCTCGAGACAGTACAAGTGGATGCCAATTGGTTATCTCAACCTATACAATTTACAGGTGATGATGGTGACATCACTGTAGCAGATGTTGCTGCCCCCTACTGGGAACGGCCTGTGGGGCCAACCTGGTGGTGTCATGTAACTGCAGACCACCCATCTGTCCGTGTGTGGTTGAGTAACTCTAAGTGGCTACATCCAGCTATTATTATAGCTTTACTAGACGAAAGCAAGCTTATAAGTGAGCGTATGAAGCACCTATTTTATGAGGTAATCATCTTATTCTATTTCTCAAGTATCAATTCGATTTATACTATTATTTTATGTACTGCATGAAATTTAAAATTTTGAACACTCCATAAAATAAGGCAAAAGCTTGAACGCTCCATAAAATAAGGCATGAGTTTCTCAAGAAATGTGTACAAGCAGGGAATCCCCCTCCAGTCTTCACCCTTCCGGGAACGGGCTTTCACCCCATCCAGCAGGCCTCCACCACTCGCGAAATTAAATCTCTATCTTCCCAGGCTTAAAAGTACTTCTATTAGTTCTATATCCTGATAGCCTGAGTTACGGCAAAGCCTTTGCTTAAGTGCACTAACATGGGACTACCGAGGGTAATGGTTTGGCAAAGTCAAGAGTTTGTCACCTTGGTCCCCACTGGGGACACGAATGGCCTTCAAGGGAGGGTGGGAGGTATGGAAAGAGCCTGAGTTAGGGCAAAGCCTTTGCTTAAGTGCACTAACATGGAACTACCGAGGGTAATGGTTTGGCAAAGTCAAGAGTTTTTCACTTGGTCCCCACTGGGGACACGAATGGCTTTCAAGGGAGAGTGGAGGTATGGCGAGAGAGAGATTCACCACTCCTGTTGTACAATAATTCAAGAGTTTGTCACCTTGGTCCCCACTGGTGACACGAATGGCCTTCAAGGGAGGGTGGGAGGTATGGAGAGAGAGAGAGAGAGAGAGAGAGAGAGAGAGAGATTCACCACTCCCATGGTACAATGCAACACCAGATCAGCGAATGTTCCCTCACGTTCTTCCCATCATCTCATGGGCACTACAAGTATGAGTCCTTTAAATCCTCACAAGGCGATGAAAACATCAATCAACAATCCGACATGTTGACCTCTCTCTCTCCCCTTCCTTTGGCATCCATCCTCTGCCCACCCACCCTCCATGGTTCTTAGGTTACCTTCATCCCACCCACTTGGGTACACGTAAGTCCCCCGGAACACTACCTTCAACAGAGGGATAATGAAGGAACTTAAGCATAAGAACTTAATTAATGCTTTCAAGGACTTTTTATTTTATTTTATTTGTGTGGTGGCTTTTAGTTTTCAGGCAAGGAGTATCAGAAAAAGACTACCAAAGGGAGCCCTTCCATTCTACAACAACCAGATTTAGAAGCCAAAAACCCTTCTCAGTCAGAGAATTATGCTTTCCACCTCAAAGATATCGAGGACTGCATTCATAACATTCCAAGTTATCTAGAACCACAAACAAGAGATTTCAGAAAAAGGTGTTTACCTCGAGGATCAGTGACAAAGCCATGCAGGGATCAAGCTATTAAGGATGGAACTTTTAAGTAGATCATCCGATCCTGCATGCCTATATACAATGATATAACGGGTAGCGGCCCAGAACAGAAACAAACTTCAATTCACACGGTTCCCCAACAATTCAAAAAGAGTGAGAAGCGACCAGCAGGATTGTCCATCTGGCCGAACATAAGTAACATGCACTCAGCAACTCCTCAACCATGTGATTAGTTGTTTTGTTTGTTTTAGCTGCCCGGAACAAATTTGATATGCCACTCTTCTGCATGTAATCATCAGTCAGGACATGATTGAGCGACATTCCTGGAACAGAGAAATCACTTTCTGAGGTTCTACAGTTCCCAACAGGCTTTTATAGCTAATCTTCCATCTGCTGCAGAAGCCCAGTTAGTAATTATATCTAGAAACTGCTTTCGGAAGAGAGAATTCAACTGAGAATCCTTGCACCAACATGAATCTCCATAACTAATATATCTCATCGTCTTTTGTATAATGAGTGTATTTACGAAGTCCCGATAGACTAATTATTGTGACAGTGTTGTGTTGTACCTACTGTTTTATTCAAAGAGTTGTAATCGTGAGGAAATGTTGTGGACTTGAGAGAAGATGCCTTCCTTCTCAAAGGGTCTATCGTGCAGGTTAATTGAACATCTGGGAGAATGGAATTCTAAGCTGTGCAGAAGAAATCAGAAATTCAAGGTTTAACAACATAGAAAGAAAGGGCAAAAGGAAGAACTGAAGGGAGAAAATAATAAAATCTATGTTGTGCTTGAAGAGCAGGGGTGAGTATGTATCTGAAGCTTGTTTTAGTGCCCCTTGTTAGTTGTTATGGAGAGATTATCCCAAGGCCTTGTTTTGGTGTCTTTACACATTCTATATTCTTGACTAATTGTTGGTTATTTCTTCCCACTCAAGGAGTAGAAATGGTTATTACCAAAGCATGTCGGATGTCTCTTACATGTCGACGGTTTGTTGATTATTTTCTCTTCTGCAAAAGTCTTTTGGGTGTTGAACAAACAATTTACGTATCTAGTACAAAAAAAAGCAGTTGAGTATCACATTATTAATATGCCTACAGACACTATAATCTCAGTAATATTTGACTGGACAATCTATACAACATATTTGATAATTAGTTTGGAGGTATGCCTGGGAGATTATGACCATGGAAGCCATGTACTTATTGAGAAGATTGGTGAAGATGAGGAAAAAGAAGGATTTGTTCCGGATCAACACTTGAAAATTGAATGACACGACCAGGAGCAACCATAAGCAACCAAGGGAATTCCAAGCAAAGGAAGCCAACCTGTCTACGACCTATAGGATTACCACAATTTATAATCCTAAGATGCTAACCCTAATTCAACAACTTTTATAAAGCACTCATAATTAATTAGAATTCTAATAACCAAAATGTGCCAAGGACATTAATAATAACACCTATCCTAAATTCTCCTACATCAATTTACACATGGGTATTGTTGGCCTATAAAAAGCTTATTATAATCAAGTGCTCAGACTCCAAAAAAAACTTGGTGGGTATTAGAGGATAAAAGAGTTAAAGTGAGATATATTTACATGATCAAGGACACAGATGATGGAAAGTATAACTATGATTAGAACTAGAGTAGGATAAACTCTAGAGTGCCCAGCTATGGTAGGGATGACTAAAAGATTGCTTTAATTCTTTTCGTTTGCCTTAGACAGTGGATGGGTCCATAGATATTATGTTGTCTTTGTTATCTGCCAATGACATGTTTTTATTGATGAGACGAAGGTGGGGATTGATGATAAACTAGAACAAAGTGAGAAGCACTAGAATTATGAGCAATTAAATAAGAAGTAATAAGTAAACAAAAAGAAGCTTTTTCTTTTACTCCAGAAGGAATACTGTCAGTATACAAAATTATTTATGTAATTGGACTTAAGTATATAGTGAGCTATATATACTTAAGGAGCTGTCACAAAGTAAGAAATAGAAATATATTATTTTCTCCTATTGTCTCTCTAATTCTCTTCATCTCAGTTTTCCCATTCAATTCTTGTGTAAATTACATAGTATCAGAGCCACAGTAATATGTAGCTCACTATATACTTAAGTCCAATTACATAAATAACCTTTGTATACTAAAAAATACTAATGGAGATTGCACAAGTTAACAACCATCAATTCTGTGGAGAAATGGAGGGGCAAGATGAGATATGTCTTATAAGTAAATTAGGTCGAGTAAAGTGAAGAAGTGCACCTTGAATTTATGTGAGTGGATTCGGTAATACCTGTAGAGTTGAGGGGAAAATTGTATGAGATAGCTATTAGAGCTTCTTTAGTTAATGATATGCAATCTTGGGAACCTAAAAATACATTTCGAAAATGAATATTCTCGAGATGAGAATGCCAATATGGAAAACATGGTAAAGCTAGAGGAGAGAATTCTGAACAAAGTAGCTGCTATAATGAGAGAAAATTGCTTTAAATGGTTTGGAGTTTGGACACATACAACATACATGCGAGCCAATCAGGACAAGTTATGATCTCTTCAACTGGAAATGCCAGAGGAGGTACAGGCAGACTAAAACTAACAGGCATTGATGATTAAGTAGGAAATGATTGAATGTGGTTTCACAAAAAAATCTTGACTGGGGAAGAAATGAATAGAGAAAAAGCATTCGTTTGGCGAAGCCAAGTAGTTTGGAAAAAGTTTGAGTTGAGTTAATCTCTATACACCATTTTTTTCATAGAATTTCCATTCTTCTGAATACCATTTCTAAAATTCTAGAAAGAACTAAAATCCTTTTATTTGTTACAAGTTGCATCTTCTACATAATTCTGTGAAAAGCTTCCGGAATTGTCAGAAAATTTGATTGTGTGAAATAAAGAAATGAAAACATCAAGGCAAGTGCTCATGCTGCTACTTATTGTAGCTGGCTGACTCCTTACCTCATACACACCACCATGAAAAAACTGATTATGATGTGAGCGTTGCATAGTCGTAAAATTTGAAATCCTAACATATGCTTTATCTTTCCCTTTCTTGTCTTGGCTTATGTGAGAAGGTTCTCTTGGTGTCTGGTAGATTATGTTCCTTTATTTGTGCAGGTTCCTGTTAGAGTTGCTGGTGGACTATTATTTGAACTCTTAGGGCAGTCCGCAGGGGATCCTTTTGTTGAAGAAGATGACATCCCAGTAGTTCTCCGATCATGGCAAGCACAAAACTTCTTAGTTACTGCATTGCATGTCAAAGGGTATGCAACAAATATTAATGTGCTAGGAATTGCAGAAGTCCAGGTATGCTCTAGCGACTACGCACTAACATATTTTAATGTGCTAATTGCCAATAGATAAACATATGTTTCAGTTTGACAGTTTAATGCTTGAAGCTTTTCTGGTTGTACATCTGATTGGTTCATGGTCTGCTTGGTCAGGAGCTGCTTGCTGCTGGAGGTGGTAATGTACCACAATCAATTCATGAAGTAATAGCACTCCTAGCTAGCCACCTTGCTCGATGGGATGATAGGTGATTTTGTTTTCCTTTATTACTCCCGTGTCCACCCAAAGAGTCTACGTTTGAAAAGTCTAATTGTTAAGGAATATATTAGTATCATTAGAGTTGATTATAATTATAATAATGTTTGAGCATAGTCAAGATGGTTATACCACATGTGGAGGGTGAAGTTGAAGGGTTAAGGAGACTGTAGGCTTAAATGTTGAAAGTTAACTCTTTAAGTGAACCATCCCAAATTAGAATAGTGGACTCTTTGCCTGGAACAGATGGAGTATTTGATATGGTTATGGCTGATACAAGTATACGTCTCTTTCATGATTTTGACCTTCTGACTCAATTCAGTTACACTTGAACCTAAATTGACAGGCGTTGCTATCTTGGAATCCCAGATTGACTTTGCTGTGTTTCTGTGCATTTCCTTATTTGTTTTCTGTTAATATTCTTTCATAGGTTATTTCGAAAATATATATTTGGAGCAGCAGATGAAGTTGAGTTAAAGTTCATGAACAGGTTCATTCTTGCACCCATGTTTTCGGTTTTATCGTTTGTACTGAGTCTAGTGACTAAACGTACCATGTTTAAGTTGTAGTAAAACTAGTTATTACTTTGATTAGGAGAACCCATGAAGATATGCGTCTATTCAGCGTAATCCTAAACCATGAAATCAGAAGGTTATCATCCCAGGTATCATAGTTTTGATCGTTTTCATCCCAGGTATCATAATTTTGTTCGTTTCCTGAGAATGAATGTTAACATTTCTTGAAGCCTCTGTTATTTTCCATCAGTAAGTATAACAGTCTCGGTCTATAAACAAAGAGGCATGCACGGAAGAACAAGATCTATGTTATTCATTGTTCCCTTATGAAGTAGCTGCACCAGGTCGCACATATCCAATGGTTACATCTTCTCTTTTTTTGCCTATCTAATCAGCTCACTCTCAACTATGGGGGTGTGCTTTCCACTGTCATGTTTTTAGAATGTGCTTAACTTTTTGATATTTTCTTTTGATTAAATGTTATTTAAAGCATGCATGAACACACGGGTAATCAAATTATAAGATACCTAAAGAAGAGAGCAACAAATCATGTCTGCAGGGCACATCAGGTATTGTTGTTTATTTGAAAGTGTCCTGCTCTTTCCTTTCTAATGGAAAACCAATCACTATTCTATATTGATGTTAAATTTGGGAGGACTTTTGCTTAGCATATCTTGGCATTTGGAGTTCTGTAACACACTGATATACCCTACGAATTAGGTGTTGAGACTTGAGATATCATTAGAAGGTGGAACCACAAATTATTTCAAGGTGCTGATCGAGCTTGTATTGGAGGACAAGTATTTGAGAAAAAATTTCTTACTGTAAATGAAGATGAAAACGTAGTTATGAAAATCTCTCATAGTAAAAATGTAATGTATAGATAACAGAACTTGAGTTTTACATGGACACAAATAATATATGACTTCTATCCTTGGGGTTTTGAGTGAAATGCATTGGATAGTACAGGAGAAAGGCAAATGAAGCGTCAGGATCAAAGAGCAAGTGCAAACTGAAATTTGATAAACCAATGGAGCAGATGATGGGCCAAAGGTTTGGAATTGAACAGACATCTAGTCCAACTATGTAATTGCTTACAAATGTTTTAAAGAATTTTCTTTTCCAGAAAGAACTGGAGATGGCATTCATGGAAATATCAAGGCCATCATGGAGTTCATTAACCAATCTTCTTCCTTGCTAGGATTTTTGGTTGACGTGGATGGCTATTATGTAGGAACTAACCGGGGAAGATTGTATTTGCATATGATACCAGGGATGCATTGCTTAATATGGTTGGTGGTATATCACCACATTAACTCCCCTATGAGAAGAATGTGAGCTAGGTAGGTATCTGATGGCTGTGGTGGAGTCAATATGACACGGTTTGAATAGAACCCTTCATGTCCTCTAGAGGCACTTCTCCTCTCATTGGTTAGGGTGATTGCTTGCATGCGATCAGCCCTGGAATACTGAATAATGGATCTCAGTTGGATTTGTTACTGATAAAGCAAGTGATAGAAACCCAATGCATGAAGTTTGATTTATTTATACCATATTGTTTGTATTAGAGAAGGAAAGATTGACAAAAGGAATAATTAAGGGTGTGAGAATTGATTATATTTGTAGAGAATTTCTTGTCTTAGGTAGTTCTGGTCTTATTGTTTCCACTGCCCTGCTGTATTCTCTTTTGTATTTTGTTTTCTCTACCATCATAGCTGTCTGTGTGCTTTTGCCTACATTCACAGATATCCGTATGTGATTGCCTATTGTAAATCATTTGGTGCATCAAAAAACGGCCAAAGTGATAAAATGATTCTTTGTCTAGTACTTGAACTTTGTTCATTCCACGTTATGAAATTTTTGTCCCATGGAGTTGTGGTAAATGAAATGTGAATTGACCTCTACCTTTCCTCTTGCAGGTTATAAGAGTAAAATGGTCTCTACATGCTAGAGAAGAGATTGTATTTGAGCTCCTCCAACATTTGAGGGGCAGCGCAGCGAGGACTTTGCTGGAAGGAATAAAAAAGGTTACACGACAAATGATTGAGGAGCAAGAAGCAGTTCGTGATCGCTTATTTACAATACAAGATGTCATGCAGAGCACTGTTCGAGCTTGGTTACAGGTGTGATATGACTTCATGCTTACCGCACAATATTGTTTCAGAATACCATACCATATATTTGGCCAAAATATAAATCAGTGCCCATAAGTATTCACTGGATCTCATCTTAGTACCCAATTTTCAGTTTGTTCCAACTAAAGTTCACTTATTTATTTTTGACTTAAAGAAGTATATAACCCTAACGCCCATCCAAAAACTTAACGTTTTTGGACATTTGTGCGAGCACATGCCCATAAATCAGGGCTAAGGTAGTCTTTTTTCAACCTTTTGGAGTTGATTGGAGTTTAAAGGACTAGACTGTAGTGTTAGCAAAACTCATTTTGTGGTCAAAATAACAAGAGAAGGTTGAGAAAAGACTGTTTTGGCCCGAATTGAAAATATAAATGGACTTTAGCTGGAACGAATTGAAATTCTCTAATTGATTATGTAATCATTTCATTCAGTCCCGTATATAGTGGTTGTAGATGCGACTGCTAAGCATAATGAGCTGGGTTAGCATAGGGACATTAGGGCGCCTGCCTGAGCAGTTGGACAATGCCTATTGGGTAGAGCAATCGCAGCTTTTCGTTTTTTCTCTTCTTTGTTTGGATGAACTGGGCAGTCGCATAACTTCATCCAGGCTGCCGGAGCAATTGAGCGTTGACTACCTGGAGTCTGGAGATCACATAAGCATCATTTTCGGGCTGGGGCTGTCTAATTTTTGTCTACGACTTCCTGGGCAGTCATCAGCCTTTGCACATAGCTCTGTGTAGTCCCTTAGAGAACTATGCTTTTGTGGCAGTTTTATGGTCTTATGCTCCATGAGCACTGAAGAATTATTTTCATTGGAGATTTTTATCAACTAGTTACGGAAGTGCTTCTTCACTTAGCCAATCATCCTCTCAATTGATTTAGGATTATTCACTTTGCTCGGCATCAAACCATGATTTCCCACCGTGCAGGATATGTGCGTATATGTGCATATATATCATTTATATGTATTTTTTAGGATAAATGCAAGCAGGATTTGAACCCTTGTCCTTGCCAAACCCTGAGCTCGATACCATGTTAAGTAACCAACTACTCTAAAAGCTTAAGTTGTTAGAGAGTGGCATCACAATGTATATCTTGCTTTATACTTTAATAATAGACATGAGGAAATGGGGAATGGGAGTGAGGGAGTGGTTTGTTGCGGGCTGTGTCAAGGTATGATCCGCGCCACAAGCGGATTTGCAACTCCATGAACATGAATCTTAATCATGGGACCATATGGAGTGACCAAAATTCATGTAGAAGAATCTATGTAATTGGGACAACGGTTGAGTGGACTCAAGTTGGCTGTTAGTTAATTTATGATTCTCCTTTGCATGCAGCATTTTCATGTGAATGAAGTTGTGGAAAGCATTGGAAAAAGAAGAATTGGGGATTTTGTTGGGGGGTGGGGGCATTGGTTGTTCATCTGGCTTTCATATTAGCTCATGTTTCTATGTAGTGTAGTCACTTTATGATTTCAGTGACTGAAAACTAATATCTTCAGGACCAAAGCCTCAGGGTGACTCATAATCTAGGTGTCTTGGGGGTTGCGGACTTGTTCTTTCTATCATCACTGGACTCTTTGGCATAAATGTGGATGGAATTCCTGGATCGGAGCAGTCACCACATGCGTTTGCATATTTCTCCTGCATCTTCATCCTGCTAGGTGTTGTGCTTATTGCGATAGGGCTGATCTACCTTGGACTGAAAAAGCCTGTTATGGAAGAGGAGGTTGAAGTGAGGAAACTGGAGCTGCAAGAGCTTGTCAGGATGTTCCAGCAGGAAGCAGAATCTCATGCACAAGTCCGAAAGTCTACTTCACATAACAAGATATCTTCAGGAGCTGCAGCCATACTTCCGAATGGTAACGGTTATGTTGTCATCCCTGAACATGCTTAATGCAGCATTCTGGTAAATTGTTCCCTTGGAGAACCTTCAAGAAATGTCAGTTCCACGTAGTAGTGTGAAATTCTAAAGTAGAACTCAATCTTGCATCAGTGAGCCTTGTTTCTGTCATTATTTTCAGCCCTTCTTTTGGACCTTATTAGAAACTGTCTTTCCCTTTATTGCTCCATGTTTCTGGGGCTCCATCAACTTTGTTGGTATTGGGGTCCAAATCAAGACAAGGAAAATGGCTGAACATGTGCATGCATGTGTTGTGGAAGTTGCCCCGTTCTGAAACCAGTATGTTTAGGACTTGACAAGGAAGGTGGCGGCGAACTAATCCTAGTGGGATTCTCTTGCACTGTGAGTTTCCCTATCGCTGGAAGGTTGTTTTCATGCCGGTGATGTTTACCTATTGGGACCTAACAACTAGACATTTTGGCAATAGCTAGGTGTAGAGCTGTAGGTGAGCTGGGACGACCCGACCTAAGGGCTCGACCCGTCTCAGACCTTTAAATGAGCTGAACAGAGCTTCACATTTGGGCACGACTTAAGTTTGTGAAGCGCAAAATAATTAGTCACACACAATCACGACAACATAATGTGCAAGTTTCTTCGATCTCTTTTATCCTGCCCTTTTGGGAGTTTTGCTGTAACAATTTCCATATATTAATTTATTGAATTACTGCGATTCTATAAAAATAAATAAATAAAATTAGTCAATAGTCTGATTTTCTCTTTGTAGAGTTTTGTGGCTTAACTACTGTCTTAGAGTCCGTTTGTTCGTGCGTTTTGGTTAAAACACAGGGTTAAAACGCAGCTTATTCCTTAACTTAGCGTTTCAATGCTGCGGTAGAAAAAGCTGTGTTTTCAAAATGCAGATGCGTTTTAAAACTCTAGAATTTCTAGTTTTTTCTCAAAACGCAGATTTTAAAACGCAGTAGGGAATAAAAAGCCACGTTTTGACATATTATCTCAAACGCATTTATAAAGAAAAAGTCGTGTTTTAAATAAGTTTTTAAAACACCGTTTTCAAAACGCTACACCAAACGCATTTGTAAAGAAAAAAGCTGCGTTTTAAATAATCTGCGTTTCAAAACATTGCGTTTTAAAACGCTACATCAAACGGGCTTTTCGTGTTTCAATGCTTGTAGAAAAACTGCGTTTGAACGTAGCTGCGTTTTATAACGGAATTCCTAGCTTTTTTCCAAAACGCAAATTTTAAAACGCAGTTGGAAAAAAAAAGTTGTGTTTTGACATAATATCTCAAACACATTTATAAAGAAAAAGGCTGCGTTTTAAATAATCCACGCGTTTTCAAAACACAACGTTAAAACGCTACGTTTTAAAAATGCGACAAACAGACTCTTAATCTCACCCCGTAATCTGTTTTTTGAAATGCGTTGTCTTACACCACCAATCTGTTTTTTAAAATATGTTTACCAGAAAAGGGAAGTAATTTGCAGAGCAATCAAGGTAGTATGTTTATTTTCTGGAAATTAGTTCGTTGTCACAACGGAGAATGATTCTTAAAGTTTGAGTTTAAGGAGCGCAATAAGAAATACTCCCTCCATCCACCCAAAGAGTTCACGTTTGAAAAGTCTAATTATTAAAAAGTACTCCTTCCGTTCCCGCAAAGAGTCTACTTTTTATTTTTAAAAGTCAAACATGTAAATCAAATTAAAATTTTGCATACTTACTTATGTTTTAGGAAATAAATTTATATTAATAAAAAATTACATTAAAAATATTATGGATTATAACTTTCGTAGCTTTGTAAAAATAAATAAATTTATGTAAATTATCAATCAAATTTTAACTAAGTTGATCAAAAAATGTCAAAAATATACTCTTTGCCTAGAACGGAGAAAGTATATAAATATCATTGGAATTGGTCATAATTACAAAGATACTTAAGCATATTTAACATGGTTATATCACATTTGAGGATAGAGTTGAAAAGTTAATGGAGAGTGAAGGCATAATTTTAGAAAGTAGAGTCTTAAAATGAAACATTCCAAAATAATATAGTGGACTATTTGTTCGGAACGGAGGGATTTAATAATTATAATTGCTAAAATAATAAAAATCTCCTCATTTCAGGTAAAGAGTCAACTTTTGATTTTTTTTGTCAACTTAGCTAAAGTTTAATCAATAATAAACATAAATTTGGCAATTTTTACTAAGTTATGAAAGTTTTAATTCATAGTATTAAAAAAGTTTTTTTTTAATTAATCACTACAAGAAAATGAGGAATTAGCTATGATTTTTTTTCTACAAAATTAAATTCGTAGTAAAAATATATGTTTTTGCTACAAAATTCAAGTTTTGCAGTTAATACATAATTCTTTGGCAACAAAATAAATAGGGTGAATTACAGTAGGTCCTTTTTAAACATTTGTAATCGTTTTCCACTCTTCTTTTTTAAGAATTAAATAAAGGCATTTTTTGGGCAAAAAGACGATTATGCCACTAATGAAAGAAAAACACGCGCGCATCAATAACCCAAGGCATCGCGTGGGTTAATCATCGTGATGAGCAACCAAGGCATCGCGATGAGCAACCAAGTCATCGCGATGAGTAACCAAGGCATCGCGATGAGCAACCAAGGCATCGCGATGCGCCTTAGGGAACCAATTGGTGTACGCCTTAGCGAGCAGAGGGGGCCAACTGAAAAAATTGAATTGTCGTTGCTCGCTAGGGCGAGCTTTCCGTTGCTCGCTAAGGCGAGCTGTTGCTTAAGCCATCCATTTCAATTTATTCACAGAGACAAAAAGCGATGCTTCACTTTGTGCATCGCGATGCTCCACGTTGTACATCTCGATGCTCTACTTTGTGCATCGTGATGCTCCATTTGCCCAACATACTGCGTTGCCCAGTATTTGAATTGTCTAACATGTGCTGTTAATGGAATTGAAAATATTTTTCCATATCTGTCATGTTCGCCCACCCTTTCTTCATTGAGTTGATTTTTCTAACTTTCACTTGCAAACAACCTTTGTTGCCATCTCATTCAAAGGTTTCTTTTCAAATTCCTCTCCGGAATTGGGCATCTCATTCAAAGGTTTTATATTTCTCGATTTAAATGCTATGAAGCTTTCAAGCGTGGGAACTTGGCTATGAAAGTCAATCTTCATCATCAAAGAGACGAGGGCATTTTAGGAAGAAAATTCTCAAAGTGCCTTTTTTCGGTTTAAAAAAAAAGGTGAACTGGAGAAAATAAAAATTTTTCAAAGTGTATCTGCCAGCAATTTCCTGAAATAAATATCGTTTACAAAGGTGGCCCATTAGTGACAAACCATATATTTTCGTCGCCAAATGAAGGCCCAAACATTGGGCGCTTGCTTTTGGCGTGCGGGGCAATGGGCTGAAATACTTATCAATGAAATTAGGCCATTGTCGACGGAAAAAGGAAAATGTCCATCGAGGAAGCTTAGGGTTCAATTATACCGGTAAATTTCATCGCAAAATGTTTGTTTTTATTACTGGAAAAATCGATCAAAATCCTGTCAAAACCATTCCTCGATCTCTTTCACACTCAAAACCCAAACAGCTTTTTCACCGTCTCCATTGAAGGAGTTTGCAGTCCTCCGTCACGAGCATAGCTCCGGTCAGTAGCTAGGTACGCCTCCCTCCTTCTCATTCATCTCTCTCCCCCTCTCTCTCTCTCTCGCTCAACACACACACACACATACAGGCATACAGATCATATTTGGGTGATTGGGGTAAATTGCCCATTCTTAACTTCTCTCCATCTCTCTCACTCACTTTCTCTCTCTAACACAAGAATTTTGATCTTTTAAGTATTGTTGGCATTGATCTATAATTCTAATTCCACATCTCCGAGCTCAGTTTGTTCCATCTACCTCTCTCACACACAAAATTAATATATGTGCATTGTTTATTTTTTTTTTTAATCTTTCAGAATTGATGTGGTCTTAGTTGGATCTGAGATGGATTTTTCATTTGTATGCATGATTGAATCTAGGTCTGACTATGTTTGTGTGAGATAATCGTTCATTTTTGGTCTTTTTGTATGATTAGTTTAGGTGTTGTTGTGGATGTTAGATATTAGTTCTTCTTTTTGTCAACTGTTTAGGATAAAATTAAGTTGTATGATTGATTTTCCTTAGGTTTGTGTGCATTGCTTGGCTGAGTGAGAATATGTATTGTAATGCTGCTGGAAAGTGGAAATTTAGATTGAAGAAGCATATATAAATTTATAACCAATAAGTTAGTAAAGGTAATATGGTAATGAATTCGATGAAAAAGTTGGTAGAGGAACGTGTGAATTGTTACTACGTTATAGTGCCTCGATTTCTTGGGAAGATAGTTTTGTTCATTGACCTTATTACTCTATTCATTTGATTCTCAGTTAACTTCCCAAATCAAATGTTGGTATCTTACTTGATTTCATGAGAGTTAGTTACCTTAGCATAAGAATTAGCTCTATTAATTCTAGCCTTGGCATAAGAAGGCCGCAAGTTAATGCCTAGATTTTCCTCTCTTTATTTCCTATTTTGTTATTGTGCTTTCAGTTTCATGCATTATAACAGGTCTGAACTTCCCATTCTTTGCACTTGGTGCATGAAATGTGATCTTATCATATTCTTTTGGTCTATTCTTACCTCAACACACCGAAGTACACCAGTATAAATAATTGCTGCACGTATCAGTAACTTGACACTAGGCGCTGACTTCCCTGTTTTTGCTGCTGGAGCTGGCCCTCAATGAGTTCCTTCTCCATAGTGAAAAGTCTTGCCAATGGATGTTGTTTATGTTTTTACATTTTTTTCTCTTTTTTTTGGAGGGGGGTGTGCACGAGGTGGGGTCTTGCGATGGTAACTTAGAGTTTCAAATCAAGAATTACTACACATGAAAAGCCTATGTACCCTCTCTCCCCTCATTTCTCTACTTTGTGATTCTTTTTTTTCCCCTTTAGTTACACCTAGAATAACATCTTTGATTCTTCCCTTAGTTACACCTCGAGTTTTTTTTTTCAACATTCTGACGAGCAGAATGTTTTCGAACTTGTAGTACTACTTTAATCAATTACATTACTAGCATAAAACAGTAGAATACAAGAAAGGAACATAGCATTAGGCAGAAGAGCATAACACTGAGTCAAAGCCCAAATGTTTCAAGGTGTACCATAACCAATAGATTCTTATGTACACACACTAGGGGCTCATAACCACCATAGATCATTCTAACCAGGAACCTTACTGGAGGTAATTAAGATATGTAGGCTACCTATGAAGTCATAAAATCTTTTCACAGGAGAGAGAAAAACCAATTTATTACATAATCTTGTTGGCATCCTCTTGGCATAAAGTGATGTCTCTGCTAGGGAATGAGATTGTGTATAGTTGATGGGTCTCCTGGAAAACAATTATAGAAAAAACACCTTTAAAAGCTGAGCGGACTTTTCTAATTTTGTTTGCTTAGGGCTGGTATTTGGTGTATTATCAATTATGGAAATAAATGTATCCTTTTTACAGCTTCTGTTTAATTCTGGTGTATAGTGATGCTGGTGCTGTGGTCTTGCTATACTCACTAGCTGTTTAAAATGGCTATTGATACTATTGTTGGTTTTCTTTTTTTGGTGATTATATTATGACGAAGTCAACCTTTTATTTTTGCTTATAAAATTGTTGGTTCTTGCAATCCGTTAATCTTTTGCATGTATGGAAGCCTGATATTGAACATCAAGTGGCATCAAACTTTGAATTCCGAGCGAGCAAAACTAATTACTACAGATAAGCATATTTTCAGGATCTGGGAGCTTGATACAGTTAAGAAACTCTTTCATCTGCATCTGAAATTTTGCCTATTTGGTGTCATCTTTAGCTTTTCAACTTGAAGTCATGTGCCTACTTTCATGTATTCTACTTGTGTTCATCACTTTTTTTTGGTATGGATGCAGTTATTTAGAAAGCTAACAAGGGATGTGAGATGTTATGTTCAGAAGGTAGTCTATTCTAGTTTCTGTGATACTTCATATTTGAGCTTGTTTTCCTTGTGGACTCAATCATAACATGTTTATACACCTACATTGTGTTGATAATGGGAAGGATGTTAATTTTCAATTTGCAATTAAAGCAAAAACTATTACCAGTGGCCTTAAATATTTGCTTGCTACTAGAACTGGGGTAGGCTAATGCACTGGTACAAGAGCTGGTGTTTCGCAGGTTTGAGTTAAACTCTTATCACCTTTTTTGTGTTCTCCGGTCAAGTTCAGTTTCGCTCATGTTGGTGATGCTCAAAATTGATTTCCCTATTGATTTTTTCCTTTTAAGTAATCATTCTCAGTTTCGTTGTTCTTTTGCATCCAGATCTCTTCACTGCGATCATGCTCAAAGTTGATCTCCCTCATTCCTTTTAATGGGAATATTCTCTGTTAGAAGTGAACAAATCTATCTTAACGTGTTTAAGGTGTTAAATCGCTTGACATATGCGTCCACTTTGTCGCACTTGCGGAGATTAAAATTGCCCCTTGGTCGTGAAGGTAAATTTACTTTTCTTTTAGTGATTGTTGAAACGGTTCTCATTGATGGTCTGGGATTGTACCTTATTTGTTTTGGGGCCTACGATCTCTCTGCTGCTCTACTCCTCACATGCCACATCTTTATTTTCTTTTTCAAAGACTGTAATTATCACAACTGATCCACACCCTCCTCTCGTTGATTCTCTCTTTATTTTCTTTGTTTTTCTCTTTTCCTCTTCGTGTTATTTTAAGTATAAGGAATTAGGTACGATTTATTGTCTACGAATTTATTTTGTAGTTAAAAAATCTGTTTTAACTACAAAAAAATCATTTTGTAGCTAAAATATACACTTTAGTCAACGAAATAATTTTCGTAGCTAATTATGGGCCAATTGCGACGAAACCTGAAGCAGTGCTAAATTTATACATATATAATTTCCAAGGAGATGTAATCAACCCCCCTTATCCAGGCTTTTCCTCTTCTCTTCTTATCCCCTTATCTAGACTTTTCCTCTTCTCTTCTTATCCCCTTATCTAGTCTTTTCATATTCTCTTGTTATCCACTTGTGCATGTACTGGTTCCTCATTTGCAGACTATATAAAGAGGAGTCTATCAAGCATTGTGATAACAACTTTTACAAAAATAAAAATCAGTCCTCTTCTTCCTTGGAAAACAGCATCTTAGTTTATTTGTTTCCCTGTCATTTCTTTGTCTGATTGAACGAAATCAATCACCCGTCCGTTCGTACGTCAACGAACTTGTTTTATCTCCCAAATCTGTCCTACATCAGTTGGTATCAGAGCTCAAATTTGCGCAATTTTCCCAGAAATTGCAGTCCTGTTCTCTACTGCTGCTCTTGGTTCACCTCATCGCAACAACCCAGCTGTTCGTACTTATAGAACTGTTGTTTAAACTACTGTTTCGTAGTCTGTTACTACCTTCAGTTCCTGATCTCTTTAGATCATCACTGCCTTCATTTCATCAACTTCTTTGAGCACTTCGTTCACCAAATGGTGAAGAACCTGCTATGAATCAACATCTCACGCCTTAGAACAACGTTTCACGCCCTAGAAAAGTATAGGAGACATGTGCTTCGATCCAACAAATTTTGGAAGCCCTCGACTTGAAGGACATCCGCGTGACAATCCGGCGGTGCGCGAACCGGTCCCAAATGTCGCACAACAACCACCTGCCCCTGCCGCCGCTATCCAACCAAACCCAGGATGTTTCCCTCGCTGGGATGACTATGATGGGTATCGAATCAAGGCTGAAATTCCAGTCTTTAATGGTAGTTTGGAGATAGAATCGTTTCTTGATTGGGTTAATGAGGTTGAACGATTATTTAAGATTATGGAAGTTAGTGAAGAAAGAAAAGTATCCATTGTTGCATATAAATTAAGGGGAGGTGCAGGAGCTTGGTGGCAGAATCTACGAGAGGAACGCTAGCTACCGCCTTCGCCAACCACCAGTTCGAGATTGGCCTTTGATGAAAGAACTATTGCAGCAATGATTTCTTCCGCGTGATTATACTCAAAACCTCTATCGCCAATTGCTCGACTGCTATCAAGGCAATCGTTCAGTAGCAGACTGTATGGAAGAATTCCTACAATTGACGGCTCGGTGTAGTATTCGAGAAGATGACGATCTACAGGTTGCTCGATACGTCAGGGGACTAAAACCAGAAATTCAGGAACGTATAGGTGTTCAGGCCATTATGTCTTTAATGGATGCTCGAGATGGCGGCCGAGCCGAGGCTCGTTATCTCGCCCCCCCGAATTTACGTATGCTCGACGAACCCAGTGGGAGGCTCAACAACCACGCCCACCCATGGCCGTACAACAGTGCACGTCCGCGCCTGCACCCTTCCGACCACCTATGTCATCCAGTACAGAGGCCAGGCGAGGCCCACCCGAAACCTACCAGGCTCGGTCAAATCTCCGTCCCACTGTCAGACCAGCTAACCAGAATCCATACCAGCATCCACACTCGGGTAAATGCTACAGGTGTAATCAGCCAGGGCACAAGTCTAATGAGTGTCCTAACCGTAGGCTAGTGCACGTGGTTGATACTGCACCCGAGGAAGAACAAGGAGACCTAGGTGAAGATGAGCACAATTATGAGGCTGATGATATCTGCGGTGATGAGCAAGGTGATTTTGTGTTCGTTGTTCAACGTACTTTTTGTTCGCCCAAACAGGAGGACTCGAGTCAGCGCAGATGAATTTTTCAAGCGAAGTGTCGAGTGGGAAAAACTATTTGCAGTTTGATCATTGATAGTTGCAGTTGTGAAAATTTGATTGCTCAAAAATTAGTTGACGAGTTACAACTCCCAACTGAACCACACCCTACTCCGTATCAGATTGGTTAGATCCAGAAGGGTCCAAAATTGCAAGTGAATCGTATTTGTAAGGTGCCTTTGGCAATGGGTAAGTTTTATTCTGATGATGTCTTCTGTGATGTTGTGGATATGGATGCGTGTCAGATTTTATTGGGACGACCTTGGCAATTTGATGTAGATGCGACTCATAAGGGTCGTGATAATATTTACATATTCCAGTGGAAAGATAAGAAGATCGTAATTGCACCACCTAGTAGTCCGAAGTTACCTTCTAAAGTGGAAGGGAAGACATTCCTTTCTCTCCCAGATTCTAGTGGTTCTTTTATGGCAGACGTAAAGGAAAGTGGTGGTGCGTATGGTCTAGTGATCAAACCGGAGTATGGTGAGACAGAGATTCCTGAGGTTGTTCAACATTTGTTGACTGAGTTTTCCCAACTTACTTTAGAGCCTACTCAACTACCTCCTATGCGTGATATCCAACACCAAACTGATTTTGTTCTGGGTGCCAGACTACCCAATCTGCCCCATTATCGTCTAAATCCTGAAGGGTCCAAAATTGCAAGTGAATCGTATTTGTAAGGTGCCTTTGGCGTCCGAAGTTACCTTCTAAAGTGGAAGGGAAGACATTCCTTTCTCTCCCAGATTCTAGTGGTTCTTTTATGGCAGATGTAAAGGAAAGTGGTGGTGCGTATGGTCTAGTGATCAAACCGGAGTATGGTGAGACAGAGATTCCTGAGGTTGTTCAACATTTGTTGACTGAGTTTTCCCAACTTACTTTAGAGCCTACTCAACTACCTCCTATACGTGATATCCAACACCAAATTGATTTTGTTCTGGGTGCCAGACTACCCAATCTGCCCCATTATCGTCTAAATTCTGAGGAAGCGAGGATTATACAAGAGAAAGTCGAGGCTTTATTACGGATTGGGCAGGTACGCGAAAGTATGAGCCCGTGTGCAGTGCCTGCTTTGTTTGTGCCAAAGAAAGGAAACCAGTGGCGTATGTGTGTAGATAGCCGAGCTATCAATCGTATCACTGTACAGTACAGGTTTTCTATTCCCCATTTGGATGATATGCTCGATCAGCTATCTGGCTCGGTTGTCTTCACCAAAATTGATTTGATGAGTGGTTATCATCAAATCCATATTCGCCCTGGAGATGAATGGAAGACCGCTTTCAAAACCAAGGAGGGATTATATGAGTGGCTAGTGATGCCCTTTGGTCTATCTAACGCACCCAGCACGTTCATGCGACTTATGAATCAGGTGCTTAAGCCATTCCTTAATAAATTTGTTGTTGTCTACTTTGATGATATTCTTATATACAACAAGAGTATTGAGGAGCATGAGGGCCATCTGAGGCGAATTATGACGGTGCTTTGTGATAACGAGCTGTATATTAATTTGAAGAAGTGCCATTTCATGGTGGATCATGTTTTATTCTTGGGATACGTGATCAGTAAGGATGGTGTACATGTTGATCAGCAGAAAATCCAAGCCATTGTTGATTGGCCTACGCCTACCACCATATCTGAGGTACGTAGTTTTCATGGTTTAGCTACATTTTATAGGTGCTTCATTCGCAATTTTAGCAGCATTGTTGCATCTATCACGGATTGTCTAAAGCAGTCTCGTCCCTTTAAATGGACCACCGCTGCTGAGCGAGCTTTTGAGGAGATTAAACAAAAACTCACTTCTGCCTCAGTACTTGCATTACCTGATTTTAACAAGTTGTTTGAGGTGGAATATGACGCTTGTGGGACAGGTGTGGGAGGTGTTCTATCACAAGAAGGCCGACCTGTCGCCTTTTTCAGTAAGAAATTTAATGAGGCACGTCAGAGCTGACCTACTTATGATCAAGAACTTTTTGCAATTTTTTGTGCCTTTAAAAATTGGGAGCATTACTTATTACCGAAGGAGTTTGTATTATATACAGATCATCAGTCATTGGTGTATTTTCGGACTCAGCGAGATCTAAAAAATAAAATGCATGTTCGTTGGGCTGTTTACTTTAGCCAGTTCAATTATGTGATTAAGCACAAATCAGGTGGATCTAATAGGGTTGCTGATGCTTTAAGTTGGCGTGCAGTCCTCCTTGTAACTGTTAGTAATGAGGTTATTGGGTTTGACTTTCTCCCAGAGCTTTATATTGATGACCCAAATTTTGGTGGCATTTGGTCTAAGTATCTTGCTAGAAAATCAACGGGAGACTTTGTGGTTCAGGATGGTTATCTATTTAAGGGAAATCGTCTCTGTATTCCGCGGACTTCATTGCGAGAGAAGCTTATTCGTGAGCTTCATGCTGGATCACTTAGTGCTCATTTCGGTCGTGACAAGACCATTGGACGACTTGAGGAAAGGTATTTCTGGCCACAGTTGAAGAGGGATGCTGGGAGGGTTGTGCAAAAGTGTTCGATCTGTCAAACTCAAAAGGGACGAGCCAGAATACTGGACTTTATATGCCTTTGCCTATTCCAGAGCAGCCTTGGGAAGATTTATCTATGGATTTTGTTTTGGGTCTGCCCCGTACACAAAGAGGCTCTGACTCTATATTTGTTGTAGTAGATCGCTTTTCTAAAATGGCGCATTTTATTCCATGCAAGCAAACTACAGATGCGCCTCATGTTGCGAAGTTATTTTTTCAGGAAATTGTTCGACTTCATGGTATCCCTCGTACACTGACTTCTGATCGTGATCCGAAGTTTCTTGCTGTATTTTGGTCAATTTTGTGGAAATGTTTTGGGACTGAGTTAAAATTTAGCAGTTCTGCTCACCCCTAAACGGATGAACAGACTGAGGTCGTGAATCGTACCTTAGGTAGTTCGCTACGTTGTTTGCGTCTTGAGAAGAAGAAGTAATGGGATGTTGCATTGGCTCAAGCAGAATACGCCTATAACAGCGCACAATATCGAGCCACGGGCATGTCACCATTCGCCATTGTCTACAGAAGAGCTCCAGCCACCACTGTTGACCTTATTAAACTTCCGACGGGTTTTAAGAAGAGCGAATCTGCAGATTTATTGGCTCATCATCATGTGGATACTACTGCAGAAGTGAAGAAAAAGTTGGAGGAGACGACTGCTAGCTACAAGGCCGCAGCTGACCAGCGTCGTCGCAAGAAGCTTTTTGAGGTTGGCGATATGGTGATGGCCTATTTGCGCAAAGAACAGGGAGGAGGACAACACAAACTTGATTCTCGCAAGATTGGTCCATTCAAGATTCTCAAGAAAATTAACGATAATACCTATGTCATAGATTTACCTAATTACATGCGGATTTCTAAAACGTTCAACGTTGCTGATCTCTACCCCTATTATTCAGACGATAATTCTGGGTCGAATTGTCCAACAAGTTGAAGGGAATGATGCAGTGCTGAATTTATACATATATAATTTCCAAGGAGATGTAATCAGCCCCCCTTATCTAGGCTTTCCTTCTTCTCTTCTTATCCCCTTATCTAGGCTTTTCCTCTTCTCTTCTTATCCCCTTATCTAGTCTTTTCCTATTCTCTTCTTATCCACTTGTGCATGTACTGGTTCCTCATTTGCAGACTATATAAAGAGGAGCCTATCAAGCATTGTGACAACAACTTTTACAAAAATAAAAATCAGTCCTCTTCTTCCTTGGAAAACAGCATCTTAGTTGTTTGTTTCCCTGTCATTTCTTTGTCTGATTGAACGAAATCAACCACCCGTCCATTCGTACCTCAACGAACTTGTTTTATCTCCCAAATCTGTCCTACATCAATAATGATGCAGTGCTGAATTTATACATATATAATTTTCAAGGAGATGTAATCAGCCCCCCTTATCTAGGCTTTTCCTCTTCTCTTCTTATCCCCTTATCTAGGCTTTTCCTCTTCTCTTCTTATCCCCTTATCTAGTCTTTTTCCTATTCTCTTCTTGTCCGGCCACTTGTGCATGTATTGGTTCCTCATTTGCAGACAATATAAAGAAGAGCCTATCAAGCATTATGACAACAACTTTTACAAAAATAAAAATCAGTCCTCTTCTTCCTTGGAAAACAACATCTTAGTTATTTGTTTCCCTGTCATTTCTTTGTCTGATTGAACGAAATCAATCACCCGTCCGTTCGTACGTCAACGAACTTGTTTTATCTCCCAAATCTGTCCTACATCAAAACCCATTAATTTTTCGTTAAATGGCCGGTGAAAATAAGGGCATGAACTTATTCCCGCGGGCCCAAATTTTTTTTTTTTTTGCAATGCACGACCCAATTTCAAGTCCATCGCCGAAAAGAAGCATCGGGCGACGAAATGTTTCATCGCAGTTCCCTTTCCCCCGCACATGCTCTCCTCGTGCCGTTCTTCTTCAAAGAATAACGATCAACAAGCATGACCTCCATCACAGTTCCCTCTCTCAGTCTCTCACCCACTTTCAGTCTTTTAATTCTCTTCTACCATCGCTAGACTTCCAATTGCAGCACTACAGGTACGACGCTCATCACTCTCCCTTCCTTTTCGTTCCTATTTTCCTCTCGATCTCTGATCTAAAACTTTCCTTGCCCTAGCGATCTCTCTTTTCTTGCTGCTGCATACTCTCAAATTCCAGCCTCACTTTCCATGCAAGCACCATCTCCGGCCAGAGTTCTTCTTCCCCGCCGAGTCCTCTCTTAATTGCCAGTGCTCTCTCATCTTCTCCGCCACACTCCAGCACCTTCTCCGATGATCTTCCACTGGTTTGGCCGAACAAGCCCCAGCTCTGGTGAGCTCTGAACCAGCACCCTTGCGCTACTCTCAAGCAATCTTTTCTAATCTGAGCCTAGGGCTCCAAATTGGGACCAATTTTCTCCAATTGAAGTAAGATCTCTCTAATTCTATGGTTTCATTGCTTAGATTTTTGGAAAATTGATGCTTGGGGATGTTTACTCATATTCCCTTTATTATTATCCAGTTTAGTTGTTGGAGAATTTGAGATTTGATTTTTGGTTTCGATTTCTGAACGTTGGTGCATGTGAACTTATTTTCGATTCTATTTGCTCTTTGTTCATTTCATGCTTCCATTTGTAGTTGTAGTTGTAATATCCTTTTTCTGCATTCCTAACTTCTTAACTTAATGTGGTAATTGCATTTTCTTTTTCAGATATGATTGTTAGTGTCAAATATTTGTTTCCAGATTACTTGGCAAGGGTTATTAATAAACATTTTTGGTTGACATGGCCTTGTACCATTGGAGTGTCCAAGGTTGATGGGAATCTATACTTGCTTTTAATTGCCTATTGTTATTTTGTTGCATTTACACATTGGTGAGTCCTTGCCTATTGTAGTAGCACTGTTTTTACTTGGTTATTTTTTTAAAATCCTTGTCTAATTTGGTAAGTGTATGATTTTAAAGACTTGTGCAAAAATATAATCTACCAATAAAAAAAACGTTCATTCCACTTTATGTAACATTATTTCGGTTCAGCAGATAATGTGGACGTATGATGTTCAATAATTAGTTTAGGACCAGATAATTTGTATCAACTATTTAGAGCTAGTAATCTAGTATTGATTGTCAATGCCAAACAAAACTTGACATGTATAACTTTTGGGAGTCGGGAAGTGTGCATGGATTGATATTCTAGTTTGAAGTTTTAGTTCCAACATTTGAATTAGCTTGGTATCTGCTTATGGGACATTTGCTGCTGCTGCTACCTATGCTACCTGGACTTGGCAATAAGGATTGGATACGGGTGGGGATCCGGTTGTCGGATCTGCCTAAATTTTAAGATCTTGTACTAAAATGTAATGTAAAACACCTACACCCATGTCCACTCGTGTTGACATGGGTTCTTTGACTAAAATGAAGAATCGAGGTAATAAGGGTGCTATTACCACATCCTTGGGTCCCAATGTTTTCATTGCTTGAATACTTAAGGCCCCTTTCCTGTTGCTTGGTAGATTGAGAGAGAGAAATAAGAAGGGAGGGTAGTAGTGGTAGTGCACACATCTGGATTTTTTTATGTTGGTGTGATTTTCTATTGTTCAACCGAGCTTCAGCTTATTACTAACTTACCCCTGGGCGGCTATACAGACCTTGATACCACTTGGTATGTTTCTTGCATAACTATTTTATTCTTAATTATCACTCTCTATTGAGTATATAATGGAGTAATAATTATAAGTAGCTAGGAATTGTGATCGCATGAGTGTTTTGAGTTTATTACTTCTCTTTTTCATTTCCTTATTTTTCCTTTTGTCTAGTCGTTTTGTTTCATTTGTGCATGAGTCTGAGTCATTGTTTCAATTATTGGTGAACTCAAGTATTTAGTAACTTTAACCCTCAATTAAATATGTATTCTTATTTATGAGTAACTTTCAGAAAATGGACTATTTAAGGAAGCAAATGAGTTCTGCCCGCAAAATGCATCTTGTCAAATAGTGATCACATCTTCATGTTTTGCCATACATAACTGTCTTCTTAAGCAGTTCGTTCCTTTGTATCTTTTTCAGATTTAATTAAGAATGGATATAACTTGGATGTATGGAGACAGGACCTTATCATAGTGGCCATTCTTGGTGGATTACTGGAAACGTGAAGAGGTTCAGGTATGTATTATTTAGGTCTTTGGTTGAGGTATATAAGTTTATGTAATATAAGTTTAGTGGTGTTGATGTATTTGTTATTATTTTTAGATTGAAGCTGATTATCGCGGCTTTGCATTACTATTTTACTTCAAATTGGTTAGTAAGAAAGACCGATTTTACTGTGGGCATTTAAGCTGAATCAGTAATTTGACTAGAAGAATAAAGTTGTATGGTTTCATTTTCAAATGATTTTTAATTTTAATAGCAGTATTGATTGGGTTTGGGGAACTTATTGTGCCAATAGACTCAAATACACATTTAACCAATTATGTTAGTTGTCCTTGATTGGGCTGTATCATTTGAGATTGTCTTTGGTGTTGAAATGCTGCTAATGCTATTTCTGTGATATTGATGCAAACATATTCAAATATATGCATTATGTTGAATATATTGATGTTTCTAAGAATTCAAATTGGAAACCATCCAAGGAACAATTGCGACATGGACAAAACAAAAAACTACTAGGTCAAGGAGTTTAAATTTGATTCTTAAATATGAATGGCTGATCCTTTGTCTTAGTATCCCCCCCTCTCTCTCCCACACACACACACACACATCTGTAGTCTCTGTGGCTCGTACATAGTTTTCTTTATTAAGTATAAAAATGTGACGTTAAATTACAAGAATATTCGACGCTAGAGGGATGCATGGCATCGATTTTCGAAGAGGCAAACGAGGCATTTGCTAAAACTCAATCACTATAGATGGCAGATACACTTACAATCACCAAAAGAATATACACAGCTTGTATCCCTTAAATGACCTCTTATTTCGATGCTTGTTTTTCTTGTCGCTGGTTGGACTCTGTAATTCATTTTTGTCTGCATCTGGTGCTTTCAGTTTGATTATCTCAAGAGTCTTGAGATTGAGGAGAAGATCAACAAGATCAGATGGTGCCAAACAGCTAATGGTGCCCTCTTTCTACTGTTTACTAACGACAAAATCATCAAGTTTTGGAAGGTAATTAAGCATTTAATGTAGAGTAACTACTTTCACCTTTATTATATTTTTAGCTGATGCCATATTATTTAGGTCTTTGGTTGAGGTATATAAGTTTATGTGCTAAGTATATATGTGACTTGTCTTTTAGGGTAAAGCTTTACATAATGCTACCAATCGTAAGCAACTCGAGTTCCCACATAGGACTGGAATGACATCACATGCTAATATACGAGCAGAGGTAATCCATTTAACTAAGATGCTTGTTGGGGTGCCCTCGTTTGATGGGTGTGCACCATTATTGCATTGTTGCATTGTTGAACGTAAATGCTTGTTGAGGTGCCCTCGTTTGATGGGTGTGCACCATTATTGCATTGTTGAACGTAAATGCTTGTTGGGGTGCGCTCGTTTGATGGGTGTGCACCATTATTGCATTGTTGCATTGTTGAACGTACATGCTTGTTGGGGTGTCCTCATTTGATGGGTGTGCACCATTATTGCATTGTTGCATATTGTTGAGTGTAAATGCTTGTTGAAAGACATGTTTCTAGGTGCAACCAAGCTGTCTTTCAGTCAGGGGATTGTACCAAGTTGGTTATATACATATATTCGTACTTCTTACTTGTTTATATTTTCTTTTGAAACACTTCATTGTGGTTATCATTTTTTCATCCCTGAAAGAAAACTTAATCTGAAGAATAAGCGTCAAGGTAGGGCCATTTTCTTGGTCATATCTGCAGCTATCAATCATTATAAATGAACTAAAATCACGCATGCAACCTATTTGTGAAACTTTGGCATGATTCGAGTATATTGAATTGTCAATTGGCCATGCTGGCTTATTATTCATGAACCATCAGACTGAATTCTTGAATTTGTGTAATATAAATGACCCAAGATAAAACTGGTTGTTAACGACTTTCTTATATCCCTTGTCTATCCAATATTTTCTTTGGAATAGCCATGTGGACATCATAAATGTTATCACATGTAAAATGAAGCAATTTTCTGCTGCCATTTCATGTCTGCAGTTGTTTCCATGGGACTTCTTTATGTTCATATTTTCCCTCTAATTATGGCTTCTGTTAATTTTTGGTGAATTAATTTGTTTACGTTGTGAAATTCTGAAGGCAAACAACGAAGATACATTGCATGCAATGGGATATTATCATCTTCTCCACGTCTGAACACAAATGGCTTAGGATTTAGTGTAGGACAGGTAGACCTTTACCCTTATCTAGTCTAGATTGTATTGTTGCTCCTTTTTTTGCGTGATTTACGGTAATCATATGATTTATATTGTACTTATAAAAAAAATTATATGATTTATATTGTAGGCTCGGATCAACTCTCCATTGGACGATTTGAGCTATACATTGGACACTTTTGGAGACCAATCATTTTGAAGGGGTTGCTGATACAAATTTTTATTGTATTTTCTTGAATTATTTTGATATTGAATGGTTGCTTATCCTTTTGATTTTGTTAAGAATTAGATACAATTGTTTGGTGTTAGTTGATGACTTCAAAATTTTATGGATATGTAAAATAATATATATTCATATCTATGTAATGCAATTGTTTTTCATGTGATAATGATATAGTATATATTCATATCTATGTAGTGACCATGATATATAGTGATTATTCTCTATGAGTAATATTCGTAGTGAAATAGCAAAATATTTGTGACAAAACGAAATTCGTAGCAAAAGAATAGGGCAACTGCAATGAAATATTTTTGTAGCAAAAGAAGAGGGTAATTGTGATGAAATATTTTCGTAGCGCAAGAAGGGGGCAATTGCGATGAAATATTTTGTAGCAAAAGAAGAATCAATTGCAACGAAATATTTTGTAGCAAAAAAATAGGCATCGGCGGCGAAATATGTTGTAGCAAAAGAGGAGGCATTGACGACGAATTTTTTCGTAGCTAATCATAGTCTTTCTGCGACATTTTTTTTGCATTTGCTACGAAAAAAATTCGTAGCTGTGGTTAACATTTGGCGACGAAATGTAATTTTTTTCGTAGCTAATTATAGGCGACGAACACGCGACGGAAATGCTTTCGTCGCCAAAGGTCTTCAGTGACGAAAATTTGACCTTTTGCTACGAAAATTTTCGTAGCTAAATCCCAAAATTCTTGTAGTGAATGAAATTTTATTTTTTAAAACATAAATAAAGTATGCAGTCAAATTTTTGATTTATTCATATGTTGACTTCTAAAAAAGGAAATTGAACTCTTTGCTTAAAACGGAAAGAGATTTAAGGACAAAATGATAATTTAATCCTATTTTGATAGTATATTTCATGAGTTGACCATACTGGTAACTAATTCAATCATTCGAATCTAGTTAAATTTGAATCGATTCAATTTTTGAGTACAAAAAATACTACTTTTTCGGTTTAATTCAAAGAGTATATCTACTTTTAAAAAGTCAATTGGCCATTCTTTGAATCTACTAAAATTGATATTAGTTTTTCTAGTTTTAAAGATTTTAACTGTAATCATAATAAAACTCATGAAAAAGTTTTTCTTTATTCTAAAATAATAGTCAATCTTAACCAAACTAATTAAACAAATTAATAAGTGCGTAAATTAGCTGACAAAGGCACTGTCCTAGTTTAATCATGGCTCTCAATTTGGAAATTCTCTTTTCCTCCACTAGTTATTATTTTCTCTTCCTACAAAAATAAGTAAATAAATCATAACCACGATAGACTATTCCACTTCCCCCATAAATTCTTTGTGGTTTTATGAAGAGTAAAATTTTGATAGACTATTCCACTCCCCCCATAAATTCTTTGTGCTTTTATGAAGAGTAAAATTTTAATACATTGTCAGTGCAAAAAAACAATTTGTACAAGAGACCTCAAATATTGTTCAATTTGATGTCAAACGCTAAGAAACACCTTATACATTGTTTCTATATCACATATTATCTTTTGCCTAAATTTTTTTAAATAAAAATATATATAGAAAAAGAGTTTTTTAAATACAATTCTAATTTATGATGCCCAATTAATGAAGTTTTTATTTCGAATCATTTGATTAGCCGATAATCAAAATTAATTAAAAAGACATCGATCCACTTTTTAAGATCTAGAAAACACATAAAACTTTCAATTATTAAAATGTTTGAAATGAGACTTTAAATCATTTTATTCATATTGATGGGTTTTGGGTACTTACGTACACTTTTCATTTAATTACTCTAACAGTGCATCAAAAATAAACTTTTTCGTGAAATACAAACGTAGACTTACATTACATGGTGGTAGGTCGAGCATTTTCTATTAGACCAAACATTGATCTCGATAACAAACAAACAAACAAAAAAAATTAAAAAAATGAGAATTGGTTAGAATCTCTATAAAAATATCTGATAACGGCCGGTGGAGTATATTTTTGGTATAAATTTATTTGGAGGAGGATCAAAAAGCAAACAAATCATTTTGCTTTTAGGAAGGAAGATATATGTTTGGCGG
The DNA here is from genome assembly GCA_016624345.1 of Platycodon grandiflorus. Classification (NCBI taxonomy): domain Eukaryota; kingdom Viridiplantae; phylum Streptophyta; class Magnoliopsida; order Asterales; family Campanulaceae; genus Platycodon; species Platycodon grandiflorus. The sequence continues at coordinate 8,502,574 of CM028368.1, forward strand.
GAAAGCAAAGCAACCCACAATTTATTTTTCATGATTACTCCATTATTTAATATTTATCCTCTCGAATCGATCCCCAACACCAAATCAAATCAATTACTCCTATTTTTCTCTTGCATATCAGATCAAACCCGCATTAGGAAACAAATTGACCGTCATAAATGACATTCCCATCATAAAAAAAAATCAATCATTCTCTCCCCCAAAACCGTTTTTTTAATTAGAAACAAAATCAATTCCAATTTAGCAATTAATGTCAAATACGAATCGTTTTAAGTTAGGAAACAGGTACAAATGTACAATCACTCTCTCCTAATTCATTTCCATAACTAAAACTCATTTTTCACGTACGTGTATATATTAAATGTGAATACTGTCGTACTACTGACCGGCGCCCATCACGCAGGAGAGAGATCGCCCCGATAGGAAAGAAGGGACCTGTACGTGATGCGAAGAAAGGAGGTCGATCCGGCCGGCGTGAGAGCTAGATAAGAATTCACAACGTAGTTAAGGGAAAGATCCGCACCATTCCTTCTTTTGACTTCTTCCTTTCCTGACTGCAATGGGAGAAGATCAAGATCAGAAGTTTCAGGCTTAGTTTCACAGATTAACCAGAAAAAAAATTCAAGAAAGGATTGTGTAAACATTTTTGAGAAGAAATGAAAATGGGTTCTTCAATGTTGACTTTTCTAACTTTTTGTTTGTCAATGGCGGCGGTTATGGCTGAATATAGCGTTCGTGGTGTGGTGCTACCCAAGGTTTTTGATGTCACAAAGTATGGCGCTGTCGCCGATGGAAAGACCGATAATGCTAAGGTATTTGTTGTTTCTTATGCTGAAAATTTTGTACTTTACTCTGTTAAAACTGAGGGTTGCATCAGAGAAAAAACCTCAATATATATGCTTTTATTGAATTCCATCTATGATATAGAAATGCCATTGCAAGAACAAATTATATGGCTTTGATCATGCTTAAGCTTCCCGGGTTTGTACTTTGTGCCTGTAGAGTTGTACGTGGCTATATATATCCTAAAGACCAAATGTGCTTAGGAGGAAACATGTCCCGTATGTGTGTTTCTTTGAGTGTGTGATTGTTTTTTGGGTTGATTATGTGTGTTCTTGATTAGGCATTTTTAAGAGCATGGAATGATGCATGTCAATGGAAAGGAAGAAGTAGATTCTGGATCCCGCGGGGAACGTACATGTTAAGTTCGGTGGTCTTCGTTGGCCCGTGCTCGTACGACACTCAATTTGTGATTAAAGGGGTTCTTAGAGCGCCAACTGATCCTGCTTTATTCTTCACTGATCACTGGATTAGTTTCCGATACGTCGACAGGCTGGTGGTGAAGGGTGGTGGTTATTTGGATGGCCAAGGTTCTGTTGCTTGGCATTTGAATGACTGTTTTACCAACCCCTTTTGCAAACAACTTCCAATTGTACGTTACAATCATTTCTTAGTGATTGGTTTAATTTCATGATTTATTACTAATTATATGTTCTTATTTGTGCTATGGTATAGTCTCTGAGGTTTGATTTTGTCACGAATTCGAGGGTACACCATATAAGATCAATCAACAGCAAGAATGCTCATTTCAACCTATTTGCTTGCAAGAACGTAAACATAAGTCACATTCGACTGACTGCCCCTGACGGTAGTCCTAACACGGATGGCATCCATATTGGACTGTCGAGCGACATCAAGATTCGGCGCTCGACCATTGAGACCGGTGATGACTGTGTATCTATGGTCACTGGTAGTCAGAATATTGAAATCTCAGAAGTTGTTTGTGGCCCGGGGCATGGTTTTAGTGTTGGGAGCCTCGGAAAGGGTGATGATAATCAAGATACTCAAGACCATGTAACTGGTATAACAGTAAGGAATTGTACTCTTAGGGGTACTCAGAATGGATTAAGAATCAAAACATGGGCACCCTCTGACTCTACCCTTGCTTCGGGTTTTGTATTTGAAAATATTATTATGGATAATGTCAATAATCCGATCATTATTGATCAACAGTATTGCCCACAAGCTACTTGTGATTCCCAGGTAACTTTACTCGAGATACCCTTTGATTTTACTATACCTCTTCCATCCCTAGACCTAATTTTTCATGAATGATGGTATTGCTTTTCTATGAATTGTAGGCTCAATCAAAAGTTCAGATCAGCAATGTTACGTTCAGAAACATTTGGGGATTGTCGAGCACACAAGATGCTGTAACCATCAAATGCAGCGGACTTGTGCCATGTAAAAACATCAAGCTTATCGACATTAACTTGGCTTACAATGGCCCGGGAGGACAAGCTACTTCAACTTGTGTAAATGTCGATGGAGAATCCTACGGAACACAGTTGCCTGCCGGTTGTTTATAGTAATGACTTCTGTGTGTCCTGACTTAGACTACTTAATACTTAAAATTGTAGTTGGCTCGATGATTGGTCTTAGTTATTTAAATTAGACCATGTTATGAACTCTGCTAGTTTTTCATGGTGGACTATTGTTAGTTTGTGTTTGACATGGAATTAGGTGTCTACTCCTTTTTTTTACACTTTGAATCGAAAGTAATTGGGATTTTCTCATTTCACCGACTGTATCCTTAATGATTCTCATTCTCTTGTTTCTGTGGATTGCCGGAGTTGAATATGAAGGGAAAGTGCTGCATTTGAGCTGAAGCAGATTACTCGTGTTTGAATTCTCTTAAAATCAATGTATACTGGCCTCCGAATCTGTTTTGAAGTTCTTCAAGATTCATTTAAGCAGCGTAGTAGGAAACATTACTCTGCGATAGAGCAAGTTGATACATACATAATTTATTCATCAACTAGGCAAATTAAAACTTGAATACAATTTATAAAGGGGCGATATTTATTTATTTCACATCCGTATGCAATAAACGTGTTACTATATGTAATTAATTAACCAACTTTAGCTTATTCTTCAACGTTGCTTCCATGCGGAGCCTCTCCTTAGAAGATGCTGCAAATTTGAGAGCATATATGAATATATATATATTTATGGTAGTATTGGTTTATGTTAACACCTTAAAAAAACGTATAGAGGTGATGCCTACCTTTCGCAGTTGGTGCGCACGGAGAGGGTGTAGGAAAGTGAAACACCGCATTTTGAAGGAATAGCAGCAAGTAGATTGTCCTTCACATTAGGGAAATAAGATGCGTACTGCTTTAGACAGTTGCAAACCTGTCTCCTATCTGATGTCGTGCTAGCCATACCTTTCAGTCGTTGAACCTCACTGCAGCAAGTACTAGATGGCTAGCTCGGGAACGTTCCCTAGTGCGTAAGAAGAACACTGCACCACCGGTGAGACCAGGTCCGAACAGGTAATGGCAGCCTCGCTTGGTCCCACTAGCAAGTGAGCCATGGCGAACGCCACAATAGCAGACAAGATGCTAGCCTTGATCACCATTTTTTCCACTTCTTATACTTTTCTTGATAGTGGAATCAACATACATATTGGCTGAAATTTGTCGTTTAAGTTCATCATTTTTTTTTCTAAATTTTTTATTTTTCTTTTATGTAAATGTTGTTTGAATTCATCAATTTTTGTGATTTTAGTGTCATTTAGTCTAATTGATCGTGCGTATTTGTGATTTAGTTGAATTAACATATACTTTGGCTGAATTTTTTTGTTTAAGTTCATCATTTTTTTCCATATGATCTCGATTCTTTAACTTGTAGAATGGACAAATAAAAATTCAGATCTCGACTTTTTAACCTGTTGATTGACAAAAAAAAAAATTAGATCTCATTTAGTTGAATTATTTTTGTTATAATAACCTCGGATCTAATGAAATGGGCAAAAAAATTCAAATCTAAATATTTTACCACATCTGTCATTGAGTTATAATAATCGTGGATATTTGTTGTTCATAATTGAATTATTATACACTTTGTCTGAAATTTGTTGTTTAAGTTCATCATTATTTTTCTTGATTTTTTTTTTCATTTCTTTTAAAATATTGTTTGAGTTCATCATTTTTTTCTGCAACGGGAGGGAGTGTTTTGTTAAAGCATTTATAAAACCATATTCGAACTCTATTAAAAAAAGAACAGAAAATTGCTGGTTAGTCCACTTTTTGAATTTTTTTTTTTCTCCAGTTCACCCTTTTTTTTTTAACCGCTAAAAGGCACTTTGAAAATTTTCTTTCTAAAATGCCCTCAACAACATCGTTGCTTCATATTTGATATTCGAATTGATGTATAAATGATTTTATGTTGTTAATATAGTCTTTGCTCATGTTTGGGTATCAATTTTCATGCATATAACACGAATTTGATCAAATTTAAATTTTTTGAGTTCATCCCGTTTTTCTTTGTTCTTGGGCTGTTTTGGTCACTTTAATCTATGTTTTAAGCTTCGAATTTGTTTAAAATCAATCCCCTATTGTTATCCTAACTTAGTACTACATATGTGCACAATTTTTCTACCAAAAAATACTATTTTCGAGATCAAAATCGAGCTTGACAGTGTGCTGTCCGAAAACAGAGGGAGGTGTTCTTGGACTGATTTTGGGACTTTAATCAATGATTTGAGTTTGAATTATGTATAATATCATTATCATACTGTTATAAGAAGTCAATACAATGTTTGTATGTAAATTTCCCAACAAAAAACAACTATTTTGATCGATTTTGATACTCCCTCCATTCCTAAATTATTGTCTTGTTTGACATGGCACACAGATTAAGAAAAAATAATTGACTTGATTATTAATATTGATATAGTGTGTTGTTTCCTTTAATGTCCATGTATATGTGACCTATAATTAAAGTAAGAAAAAAAAAGTAAGGGTAAAATGGTAAAAGTGATGTCTTAAGTGTAAAATGGTAAAAGTGATGTCTTAAAAAGGAAAGTTTCAAAATAAGACAATTATTTAGGGACAGACGAAAAAGGAAAGGAAGACAATAATTTGGGGACGGAGAGAGTATTATATTAGATTGGGCATCGGGATGCCTTGGTTGCTAATCGCGATGCCTTGGTTGCTCATCGCGATGCCTTTGTTGCTCATCGCGATGTCTTTGTTGCTCGTTGCGATGCCTTGGTTACTCATCGCGATGCCTTAGTTGCTCATCGTGATTAACCCATGCGATGTCTTGGATTACTCATCACGATGCCTTGGGTTACTGATGCGCGCGTGTTTTTCTTTTATTAATGGCATAATCGTATTTTTGCCCTAAAAATGCCTTTTTTCGATTTAAAAAAAAAAGTGAACTGGAGCGATTATAAATGTTAAAAAAAGATCCGACCTGTAATTTGCCCTTAAAAGAATATCCAACAATAATTTACACTAGGGACTTGCTATTCCAACCTCCAAAATTGCTAAGTATACCCATTTACTTAGTTCACCTACCCTTCAAATATTATACCACCTATATTACTAAGTATACCCCCACTTATTTTCCTATTTTACCCTTAAACAATAAACCCCCAATTCTCACCCACCCAAATTAAAACACTATCTACCCAACCCACCTCCCTCCCAAAATTAAAATACTCTCCATTTCTTTCTCCATTATCTGCTCTCTATCCTCTCCATTTGTTTTGAAGTTTCGTTTACTTCGACTTAGCTTCCTAAAAATTGCACAAAGTCAAGCCACTACTTAGGCTTGAAATATGCATTTTGGTTAAATTTTTTAATAATTTTTTAAATTTTTTGGAGGAAACTGCGAATGAAGTGTGCGACACCCCCTGACCGCACGCCCTAAGGAATGTGCGGCACTGGTGGACATGCCCAAACGGTTCGAACCGCCGGTTCCGGTTCTGAACCGTCGGTTCCAAAAACCGCCAGACAACAAACCGAACCGACAAATCACGGTTACGGTTCCGGTTCCGAACCGGCTAAGCCGGTTCCGGTTCCAAACCGTAATTTTTAATTATTTTTTTAATATTTTCTTATAACTTTTTTAAAAAAAGATTTCATCTTAAAACTTTGTACAAAGCATTTTTTGAATTTTTGAAGCTTTGTAAACTTTTTATTTTTGAAATTATAGAGTAAACAAGGCAATTTCAAAATTAAAAATTTACATTTTGGTAATTTTTCACGATTTAGAACCGGCGGTTCCGGTTCCCGGTTTTGAAAAATTGGAAATCGAAACCGAACCGTGTAACCGGCGGTTCCGGTTCAGGGACGGTTCCGGTTCCTCACGGTTCCGATTTATGCGATTTTTTTGGCGGTTCGGTTCCAGTTCGAACCACCGGTTTCGAACCGTTTGGGCATGTCTAGGCACTGGTCCGCCGCACATACCTTAGGGCGTGCGACCGGGGGTGCCGCACATACTATTAAGCGAGCGGTAAGGGGTGCCGCATATATCTTAGGGTTCTCAAAAATTTTTAAGGCTAATATAGTCTTTTAAAATTGTGGCAATTTTGTAATAATGGTAAAGGGGATATACTTGGCAATTTTGGGGATGAGAATAGCAGTGCTTTTTACATTAACGCAGAAATTATGTGTATCGGGCCTAAGCCCGAGTTAGATAGTGAGCCTTCACCAAAAGAGGTCCATTGTTGTATCTTTCTTTATAACACAATGGACCCAAGCCCATTAAGAATCCCTTCAAAACCTAACTATATAAAAAAAGTCTCATTTATTCTAGGGTTCCTCCTTTGTTAAACCTCAGCTGCGATCCGTCTCTCGTCCTTCCTTATCTAACTCCTCCCAATTTTCCGCCTGCGGCAGTAGCAGCCATGGTAAGTTCCTCAATCCTCCACTACCTTTGAAGTTTCTCAAAATTTTTTAATCTCTGTATATTAACTTAATTCTTTCAATTTCGTCTCATTTTGTTTTTGCCTATGATATGAAATAGGCACCGAAGAAGGAGAAGGCACCCCCACCGTCGTCCAAGCCCGCCAAATCTGGTGGCGGCAAGCAGAAAAAGAAGGTGAAATACTTTTTTCATTATTTTTTTATCACTGCATTGTTTTTTTTTTTTTGATACTTTGTTTTTCCCTTCGAATTGACCATCTGTTGAGCTTGGATTTTTTTGATTGATTATAGAGGATTTTGTTTTATTAATTCAGATTATTTGAACTTTTGATTGACTTGTTAAATGTGTTTTTTAAGTGGTATAAATGTACTATCACTATAGTTTCTAGGTTTTGTTTGGCTGTGCTCATTATTGTTATTTCTGATTTTTTTTTATTTTTGATATGCCGATAATCCTGGATTTGGCTGATTGTTTTCCTACTATATTTTAGCTAAAGCTATGCCTCCTAAATTCAAATTCCATGCTAAACCAAGGTTTCATGGGAAGGATCATGAAACCTTGGTTTAGCATGGAATTTGAATTTAGGAGGCATGTATTTTAGCTAAAATATGAGGAATTGTTATTTTTTACTTCTCTATTGTAAGGGTAAAAGCTAACATGTGGCACTTAGCGAGGATCATACTTCAAAAAGTTTGAAGTTATTGTGACATTGTCATGGATATTGATGTCTCAAGACAGTAGCGAAGCCAGAAATTTGTTTAAGGGTGTTACGATTAATTCAGAAGTAGAGAATACATCTTAGTACATGAACATGGCTTAGATGGGAATCAAATTACTCCCTCCATCCCAAAAAATAGTCCCTCGCCCCTTTTTCGCTTGTTCCCAAAAAGATAGTCTCTTTTCTAAATATAGTTATAGTTATAGTGTAATTTCAAGAAGGTACAAGCAAGAAAATTGGACTATTTTTTGGACGGAGGGAATATAACATATTACTATTTCTTTTCTAGAAGAAAGGGGGTCAAAACTGATAACATTGCTGTTGTTAGTAGCTAAATATCATTTTCCCTATACTTTAAAGGCCGCAAGTAAAATTACTATTTTTCAAACATAACAGGGGTCAGGTAACTCCTTTATGTTCAACATGTGCGGAACTGCCCTATAGTGAGTGATAAAAAAGTACTAGAAATAGAGAGTCCTTGAGGCGATTGCTAGCAAGACTTCATAGGTTTAGGATATTGAAAATTTTCCTTAAATTTTCCTTGAATTTGATATTACAATATCAGATTGAGTATTCCTAATCAGGCATTTGCAGCCTATTCTCTTGCTTGTAGATTAAATTTGTCTGGATCTGTCTGGTATTTGATTTTCTTTCTAGAGGCATCTTGTAGAAGGCACATTTTTAATTTCTACTGTTTCCTTCAAAGATTGACTTTACTTGGGTTTTAAGAAAGTATTTAAAGCATCATTTAGTGGTGCCAAACTAATGAGACCCAGTATCTTTTACAAAAATGCTAGGTTTACCACCAGTGTTGACAACTTTGCCTTGAAGGCAAAGTGCATGTGAGGTGCTTCAAGGCAAAGTTGTCACTAGGATGGTAGCCTGGTGGTAAACCTAGCAATGCTGTATCTTTTATATCACAACTGGTATTTTGGACGGTTGATTTTAAAAAACTTTCAAATTTAGAAAAGGGACACTTGTTTTTGAGACATTCCAAATGAAATAGGGTATGCTTATTTTGGGAAGGAGGGAGCATTTGCTATGGGTAGCCCAAAATCTTGTCCTTTAAATTAAGAAAATTGTGTTTGGTGTTCATTTCTTTCTTTTTCTATTAGGTTTTCATGTGTTTGGTCTGCTGTTTTATGTTGCTATCACGAACTCATTTTTCTTGTTTGAACTAATGGAGTCTAATATTGGTTTGAAACTGTTATGCAGAAATGGAGCAAAGGGAAACAAAAGGAGAAGGTGAACAATATGGTGCTTTTTGACAAGGGCACTTATGATAAGCTTCTCTCTGAAGCTCCAAAGTACAAGCTCATCACCCCTTCAATCCTGTCAGACAGATTAAGGGTACAGTTGAAAATTTTGTCCTTCAACTTGTTTATTTTTGGAATGATGTTTAATTATCTCTTTTTTCATTAACTGCCAAATAATTACTGTAGTTACCGCAGTTGTAGACATGTCCAACCGGTTCGGAAAACTGGAATGTTTAATTATCTCTTTTTTCATTAACTGCCAAATAATTACTGTAGTTACCGCAGTTGTAGACATGTCCAACCGGTTCGGAAAACCGGAACTGAACCGGGAGGAAACCGCGCCAAACTGGAACCGCTGCCAACCGAAACTGTCCCTACCCTGGTGCGGTTGACCCTTTTTTTGAACTAAAAAATGGAAATTTGGATCAATGATGTTTATGAAGAAACTGCGTTATCTATCTGTAAATTCCCATCAAATGGAATTGAAGATAAATTTTCCTTTCCTGAGATCCAGTGCCCTCTTTCCGTCTCACACCCTCGCACACAGGCACAATCATATACGTACATAGAATTTTCTGCAACTGCTTTGGACTTGTTTTTTTCTTATTCTCTGTTTTTGTTTCTGCTCTTTTTTTTTTTTTTTTTATCTTTAGAAAATGAGGAGCAACAATGATGAGTATCTTACTTTGTTATCCTTGCACTATGATATGTGATGAAGAAAACTATGGGGAAAGTACCTCTGAGATGCTTCTCCTTTTTATTTTTTTCTATTTAGAAAACGTTTAGATCTGTATATGCAATTGCATTAGCCCTGTTTAAACTAAAAATTGAAAAAATTAATTTATTTTAAAAAAGACCGTTTTACCGGAACCGGTAACCTTGAACCCCTGGTCTGGTTTTGGTTTGATGTGGGAAGGTTTATGGATCCTACGGTTCTGAACTGAAATTGGCGGTTCTAAACTGGTTGGCATGTCTACGCAGTTGGTGTTTTTTGACACCACATGTTACCTATTTGCTAGTTAAACCAGATCACAGTGAAACTTATGATAACATTTGTATTTTAACCTTGTTGCATGGGCAATCATTTATCTTCATCAGTACTATTTTAACCTGGTTTCATTTGTTGCCCTCACACCAGACCCATCTGACAAAGTCATTCCACAGAAATCTAACCAATCAATTCTTTTTTATCAGGGAGTTATAGACATTTTTAATTTGAATATCTATTAATGATTATTTTGGTGCTCTCTTCTTTCCCCTCAGATTAATGGATCGTTGGCACGGAAGGCAATAAAGGATTTGATGGCAAGAGGTGCGATCAGGATGGTGTCTGCTCATTCCAGCCAGCAAATCTATACAAGGGCCACTAATACTTAGAGGGGCATGTTACATAAATTTAGAGATTTTATTGGCTGTTTGGATATTACAATGTCTTTTTTTTTTTCCTTTAAGGGGTAATACCTTCATGAATGACTTATTTTCATCCTGGATAATTATGCTTTAGTTTATGTGTCCCTTGTGTAATTCTGTTCAACGTAATTCAGAATTGGTATCTTTCTTAAAACCTTATTGCCTAAATAGGGTAATGCAGAATGTTTCCTTTAAGGCCTGGTTTATGTCTGTCGAAAGACCTTTTGTTTTTATTATTGTCTATTTCAAGGTACGTGGTGGTTCGGAAAGACTGTTGGTTGTTTTATGTTTTCTCGTTAGGAATTTGTTTTCTGATAGGGTAGTCGTCCGTCTCAAATTGAGCTGCAACTCTTTTGGAGCGTTGGTAGGTATATGATCTGAAGTTGTTTGTTACCAGATGCCAATAACTAAAATGACTTAGTTTTTCAGAGTTGGTTTTTCAATTCGCTTAAAGTTATTAGCAGTTAGTTGGACCAAATAAAGTTATCAATTAAGTTCGAAAAAAAGTATTTCAAATATTAAGGTGTAATGAATATGGTTCTGCTAACATGTGTTGTAAGACACATTTTACGCACCCAGTCTCGCTTTAGCTCCATGAATGAGGATTGAGAATAGCTGTGAGCCGCCATTGTCATAGAATGAAATTTTCTTCCATCCTTTTTTTAAGAGCTGCTGGTAAGCAGAATAGTCACTTTTTCTGGAAGATAAAGATTTATACCCTTGGCTTTTCTCCTTCAGTGGTTTATAACCTTACTTTCTTTATCCCTCAATCCTGAAACGATCTGACTTGGGACTTGTCAATTTATGAAACAAAGAGAGAGAGATTGTGGGTGAGATTGTGGGTGACGGTGCACAGAGTAACGTTGATTTATTGTATTTAATCTAGGTAATTTATTTGATTTGGAAAGAATTTCCAATTATGTCAAGGACCGAAAGGGTTTCTGTGTGATATCAGATGTGTTGATTAGGGCATAAATTGCTAAGTTTGATTGTATTTGAGTAATTGTCAAGTTTTATTGTATTTAGGATTAATTATACTATTAATCCCTTGATTATTAGCTTTTTCACGATTAGTCCTTTAAATTTTTTTTTTCAAATTTCAGTCCCAAGAATTTTAAAAAATTACGTGACTAGTCCTTTTGATGCTTTTGATGGATGCCGTTAGTAAAATTTTTTAAAGTCAATTATGTGCGTTGCACATGCCATTTTTCAAGGGTATTTTGGGAAATTTCTCTCTTTCTCTCTCTTAATTTAATGACTCACCCTCTCTATTTTCAAAACTTAAAAAAAAAAAGGGGAAATAGAGGGGGGAAAAAGAAGCCATAATTCAGTCTTTCTTTGTTAACGCAGCAGCAGCAAAGCAGCGGTGCCCGCATATCTCCGGCCATCTCCAAACGGTAACAACCGTCTCCGGTCACCCACTTCCTCGTCTCTCCACTCCTCCTCTCCCTCTCTCTCCCATTACATCTCTCTCTCTCTCTCTCTCTCACACACACACACACACACACACACGTAACAGAGGTGAAATCAAATGTAGTGGCAAAATCATGAATCCCTTTTCCTCCGGCACCCGTCTGGATCTGATCGAGCTTTCCCACTCCGTCTCAGTAAGTGTCGCTGGCGAAGTCGCCGCCATGGCCGCCGACTGAACGTGTGCCGAAAAGTAAGAGATCTCGCCGGAGAAGATGGGCTAGGAGCGAGGGTTGAAGACGAACTTGTCTTCTAATTTTTCAATGCATCGTAAAAAGTTTGTAGATCTGGTATCAATTCATTTGGATGGATCTGGATCTGGATCTGGATCTGGATCTGGCGGCGGGACGCCTTCTTGACCTATGATTCCACTGGTTAAAAGCTAGCGAAAGAATTTGCAGTGAACCTCTTCCTTCGTCGTCTTCAAGTGTAATTTTTCTTAATTTTTCAGATTCAATGATAATTCAGATCTATTTCATTCTTATTAATCACCAGTTTAGTACTATTGATTATGCTACTATTCAATAAGAATAATAATTTTTTGCTTAGTTGTTGAGATTGATTTGGTAGTGGGCAAATTAGAATAACATGTTTTACACTTAATTGCTTGGTGGTGGAGGATGGAGGTGAAATTAAGGAAGGGGAAGATGAACTGAGTTTTGTTCATTTAACTACCTTTTCTCTATTATAAAGAGATACGTGAAATTTCATTCAAGTCCTTAACTAAATGCACATGCGAGACACATGGGTCATTTAACGAAATTTTATTAACGATATCCATCAAAAGAACTAGCCGCGTGACTTTTTAGTACTCAAATGATTGAAATTTGAAAAAAAAAAATTTTAAGGGAGTAATCGTGAAATCGTTAATAGTCAAGGGACTAATGATATAATTACCCCTTGTATTTATGTTTGTGAAATCGAGAGAGAAATTTTATTGGAAGAGTGAGATACACTCCCCTATTTTTCACGAGCATCATTTTGTTATCAGAAAGATCCATGCAGAAAACCACTTAAGTGAAATAAGGGTTCACATGGTCCACATCATCGCTCCATTTCTGAAACATGGTCCACATCATCGCTCCATTTCTGAAATTTGATATACAATTAACAACGAGGACCTCATTGCACTCATGATTATTCCAAATTTGTACGTTGGTCAAAAAGTATTTTTTTTTCCTAAAATAATGGCTGATTATATGTTTCATTTTGTTGGCTTCATTTTTGAACCCTCGATAAAGTCTACCAGGTGCCAAATAAGATGGCACACAGACGTCACATTATTTTATATACAAAATTTAATGCTTATTTAGTGGCTCTAACAGTATACTTATAAAAAAAATCATTTAGTTGTTCTTGACTGTTCAGTTTAATTTAAAAAGCTAGTAAAACATTTACTCCTACGTGCCATTTATTACTCCCTAGTCATTTGAAAAAGACAATATATATATATATATATATATATATGTATATAGTAGAGTGTATAAATAAACATTTATTACTCCCTAGTCATTTGAAAAAGACATTTTCACCCTCACATATTTATTGTTCATGAGAAATTATGCAATTTTCAATAAAGGATATTTTAGGTAAAACACATTTTTATTTTATTGAATATTACAAAAGTACCCCTATTGAGCTGGTTCAAATTGATCCATCAAGATTTATTGTATTCAATGGTTATTTTACTTCAGTAATCATTGATAGTTACTATTATTATTATTTATTAGATCAAAAATTAAAGGCTAAAATTTATTGATTAATTAAAAAAATGTAATTAATGCAAGTATATGAATCATTTAATTCAATTAATTTTATCTTTGATTTTTAATTCAATAAATATTATAATAGTAACGATCAATGATTAGTGAAAGAAAGTAATCATTAAAATATTATATATATATATATATATATATATATACATCATCGTAAAATTTGTTGACATTTCCATTAATTAGTGAAACAAACGCGTTAATTAGTAGAGTGCCTGTTAATAGATCGAATATGTATCAGATATAGGTATATCTGAATTGACAAAAACTAAGATAAGATCGTCTTAAGTTAATATATATGGTCTCACATTACTAATGTAATATTAATATAGTGAATTGGTCAAAGTGACTCCCTCTTACGTAAGACAGTCTCACAAGAGATCTACTCATCTGAATTTGATTTGAAATCTTATATTGTCAATTCAATCTAATTCATTAACCCGACGGATTAAATGTATGTCAATCCATATCTGAATTCGTTACTAGTTGATATATCCGACTAAATATTTGATCCAATCCCAAAATTCTCGTTAATGAAATTTTATGAATAAAATAAAACAAAAATTAAACCACTACCAATATTATATATATATTCATGATTAGTGTATATACTATGTATGTATATAATATTTAAAAAAAAAAATATGTATGTATATAATAATAAATATGTTATTTTTGAATCGGGTCAGGTTCAAGAATCAATTGAAACCCTCGAATTGTTTCTACGTCAATCCCTAATATCTAGGTAGGATTTCTGATTCACAAGATCTTTCTTCTCTGATGGAATTAGTCGAAAGTGAGACTTATCGTACATATTTTTCTCCGTTTTTGGTTAGTATTCAGACTTTAATGTCCTTGATATAGGTAAATCTATATCCAATTCACTATATAAGGAAATAAATTATTGAATTTAGATCTAATTCGGGTTATTTACAATTATATAAATTTATATCCATCTGGTTTATTTAAATTTTGAATCAAGCTTAATTGAATGAAAAATGGGAAAAAAATTGCCAATATTTGAGAGAAAAAAGAATAATGATGGACATGACATTGCAATGTTTTCTTTATTTAATTGTCGTTGAATATATATTATTTTGTCAAGATGTAGTACATATGAATTATTTCATCATCCTTGTTCATGGTAGCAGCTTATTAGCTGCTGCAAAATTAGCAGAAGCACAAGGCCTATAACAAATGCACCGGCGCAGGAGACCTTCACACTTTCCGTCTGTAAAACCATCACGTTCGCAAGGCGTTAAACAAGTCTTGTCAATGATGCATGGTCCTCTAAATGAAGGGCTCGCTGCTTTGCACATCTTTCCATCTACCACCTGAATCATCTTCTCCTCTGTAAAACAAAAGAAATTAAAAAAATATTTTACTACTTTCTTTTACTAGCTACTGAAGTGATCATCGAGCATATGTGTGTGTGTGTGTGTGTGTGTGTGAGAGAGAGAGAGAGAGACCAGAAGCAAAGAGAAGAAAGAGCAGCATCATCATGATCATAAAGAGCCTCTTTTCCATTCTTGGTTGCAGTCTCAATATATTTTCTAGTATTTAGTACTAATCAGTTAGATGAGTATGATTCTTAAGGAGAGAATTATATATATATATATATAGGCTCTTTTATAGTCTGCTTTGACTACGAATGACATAATTAATATACTCCAATAATGATACATACATACATACATAGACTGTTAAATGCTTTTCTACTTTACTTTTAAAATTCACCAATGTAATGCAATGAGATCACTCTCCTCTATCTCCTTTTTTTTCTCTCTAATAAAAATACTTAGTATCTTTTTGTGCCACATGCGTAAACTTTAAAAAATAAGAAAATATTTTTTGCTATGTATCATTCATTATTCAAAAATACTCCCTATGTCCCCAAAAAAAAAAAAAAAAACACTAGACTATATTTTTTGGGGGACAAATCAAAGAGATAAGAGAGAATGTTTTTATGAGAGGGAGGGAGGGAGTAGCATTTACTACTACTACTACTACCCTATGATCGTCCTCATCTCACCAATCTTTACTTTAGTTACATTAATTAGAGATCACCTAAATATTTAAGACTCCCAACAACAGTTTGACTAAACATGCTGCAACAAGTGTTTAGGTTTTTGACTTTTTACGACATACGTACCCTTGAATCCTTGATCTTTATACTATCAACGGAAGAAAACATAATAATAATACTATAATAGTTAACAATGTTGATTTTCTTAAATTCAATTATAGGTATGCTTAATATTTTGCTTTTCTTTTTAAAATACCAACCTTTACTTAAAAAATTTTGCTTTCCTTTTCTGTTTTCTTACTTTAGTAAGAAAACTAATATATATATATATATATATATATATATATATATATGCAAAATTTAGGAACAAAATGGTATACATTATACATAAAAACTTGAACAATTAATTTATAGTTCATCACTGAAATGAATTATGTAACTAATTTTGTTGCTAAATTCTGTACATATAGTACTACGGAGTCTTTTGCTATCCAGGATTAAGGTCGGATAAGATTAATTATTTAAATTGTCGGATGTTTGATACGCAATAGACGGTTGAAAATAATAACAACAGTTATCCGGATAAAGTACTTATCCCCTCGCTAATAATACCAAGGAAGAGAGTAGTGACTAACAATATATAAGTGAGGATTAATAGCGAGGGCGGTAATAAGATTCAGATTAATAATACTGCCTCCATCCCCAAATAATTATCGTTTTAGCAAAGTTTTTTTTTTTGTCCCAAAATAATTGTCGTTATAAGATTTTAAGCAACATTTGTCCATATTTTGCCAAATTTGCTCTTATTTATTACTCTCATTAAACAGAATTAGTAAGAAAAAAGATAAAAAGTATTCCTACAACATACTTACAATAATTGAACTTAAATAAGTGTACATCAGACTTTTTGAAAGTTTCCTTAATCTGTGTGTCAATTGCTAAGACGATAATTATTTTGGGACCGAGATAGTTGTACTTCCTCCGTCCCTAAATTATTGTCTTGTTTGACCCAGTATATGAATTTTAATTAATTTAATTATTAATATTGTTATAATGTATAGCTTCTTTTAATTCACATGTATATATATGACCTATAATTAAAATAAAAATAAAAAAAATAATAAAAATGTTATCCTAAAATAAAATTTTTTAAATAAAATAATTATTTTAAAACGTAAAAAAAAAAAAATAAACATGACAATAATTTATGGACAAGGAGTACAGTATTATTTATCTCAACCCAAATACTAAAAGCAGTTGCCTCCAAATATCTGCTGCCAACAAATTAATTATGTTGTCACATTAAATATTGTCTCCCCGCATCAATTGTAACCTCAACTACTTTTGACCAATTTCCATCATGGGTGGCTTCCCCTCGTTTGTTTCACCTGATGTGGTTTGTTTTGTTTTGTTTTATTTATGTCAAAATTATAAATTGAACAGCCTTCTTTTGATTTTATATTTTTTAAATAGAAACAAACTGTCATATATACTTTAAAATCAAATCAAATTAAATTGAACCAATTTGATCGATTTGGTTTAGTTCTATGGTTTAATTATTTAAATATTTTAAAATAAATACTCTTAAATAAAAAAATATTTTTAACACAAAATAAAATAATTAAAAATCAAAATATTAACTTTAAAATAAAATAACTTTAAGAGTATAAATTTGACAATACTATTTTAATGACTCACAATAATTAATGTAATTTATATAATATACAAGAAGGGATTGTAAAATAAAATTTAAAAAAAAAAAAGGAAGACAAGAAGGAAATTAGAAAGAAGGTAAATGTGTTATACTTCTGCAATTAAATCAGACTAGATGCTTTTGACCCAATAGTACCAATGTTTATTAGTACCAATGTTTATTCATTGAGTTATTACTCATTACTATGCTGCCAAAAACCAAGCAATGAGCAGTTACGAGGGAGTGGCACTGCCAACTACCCTTTCTAGCAATGAACAATTATGAGGGAGTAACAAGTGACAACAACCCTTTCTTTAGTGAGGGGCAAAATAGGTACAACACATAAAAAAATGTTGCCTTTATTACCACTTTATAATTATATATATATATATGTGTGTGTGTGTGTGTGAATTTATTTTTACTATAATATTTACTTATTTACTACATTCATTAA